>JAJEJO010002908.1:298762-378602 GCA_020662805.1 Glaucomys volans | reverse complement strand
ACCAAGACTCCAGCCCTAGGAGTCCTGTAAGCAGAGATTAGGACCCTAGAAGCACTCTCTCTTTGGGAGACAGGCCAACACTTAACCTCCCCTGATTAGACCTCAAGAACTCAACTTCAGTGAAGTCCCAAAGTCTCGCTTGGGTTTCTTAAGGCTCAGCCTGCAAGGAAAGGGGCTCCATAGGGGCAATGGATCCCCCAGGTGTGTCCCTAACACAATCCAGATGCGCAGCACCCACACCTCTACCAAGACTTCGCCAGAGAACATAACCTGACTATTTCCCAGGCCCCTGGATCAAGTCTCAGATAGGAGGTCCTCTCACCAACAGTCTGGGCCCAATCCTACCTGAATGTCCTCTCCTGTGACCTTATTGAGCACCTACTTTGTGGCATGCTGAGCCTTACATGATGTGTGTGTGAAGAGATGGCCAAAATAGAAATCCTTCCATCAGGGCACTTACTATTTGAGAAAAAATGTTAACAGTGCAACTAATATGATATGGTCCAAGGAAAGATGTGTGAAAAGATGCAGGAAGAAGGTAAGGCCAATTCTCCCTCTGGAAGGCTCAGGGAGAGGCCATAGGAAAGAAGACACATGAACAGAATCTTGGAAAAGGAGTTGATGTTCATCAGGTAACATAGGCTAGGAGTGGAAGAGTATAAAAGGGAGAACATTCCAGGCAGAGGGTGTGGTGTGACCAAAGTCATCAGAGCGTGAAAAGAGCATGTTGCCCTGGGTGACATCCAAGGGCTCTTCCCCAGAGGAGTAGAGCATCCAAGGAGTAGTGTCGCAAGACATGAGACTGAGAGGACAGGGGTTGAATTATAGCACGACTCATGTGCTGATCAGAGGAGCTGGAAGAAACGTGTTCTCCAGACTTCAGAGCTATGGAAGGATTTTAGGCAAGGTCCAGCAAGCATTGTAGAGACGTCACTCTGGGAGGCTAGAGGGAAGAGAGAGCAGTTAGGAAATTATGGTGGGAACTGGAAAAGAGATGGTGGCAGCATGACTGTTGGAGAAAAGAACTATATATGTAGGACATATTAATGAGAGAAAAAATGGAAGTAACTGTCCATCCTTGGACATGGATGTGAAGGGTGAGGGAAATGGGAGAATTTAGAGTAACTCCAAACCAGGCACTATGGCGCACACCTGTAATCCCAGTGGCTCGGGAGGCTGAGGCAGGAGGATCACGAGTTCAAAGGCAGCCTCAGCAATTTAGTGAGGCTCTAAGCAACTCAGTGAGACCCTGTCTCTAAATAAAATACAAAAAAGGTCTGGAGATATGGCTCAGGGGTTAAGTGTCTCTGAATACAATACCTGGTACCAAAAAAAAAAAAAAGTAGTGATTCCAAGACTTGGGGACGAACAGAATATAAGGATATAATGTTAGTACCCTAATTTTGGATTTTGGGGGGACATTTGTTGGAGAATGGATACCTGCTGTCTCTTGAGCACCTTCTCCAGCCTCTTGGTCATACCTCTGACTCCAGCCATGGGTTCAGCTGCCAATTCTATGCAGCATCTACCATTTTTGAGCAGATGTGACATAGGTTCCCCTGCAGCCTAAGCACTTAGCCTATGGCTTCTGGCACCAGGGTTCTGGATACAGTGGCTTGTGTGTGCCTAAGGGAACCACTGATCTCCCTTGTACACACCTAGAAATGCAGGGGAGTTGATGTCCCATGGGTGACCAGCCAGAGCTGGGACCTGGTAGAGAAATGATCCTGATGCTCAGAAGGTCCCACCAGGTGGGTCAACTTGGCCATGAATTCATCTCTGTCTTGGTTCTCCCTCCTTTGTCCTTTAATTCTCCTTGGGGTTTTTTCCTAAATAAGTTATTCATACATATCCTTGTTAATATTGTATCAGTCTGTCTGGCCATGGTTCCTGCACATGTGGTAAAAGATTCTGGATTTTCCTGTGAGGGTATTTCTAAATAGAATTAGCATTTAAGGCAATGTGCTCAAGTAAAGAACGATGTCCTCTATAATGAAAGTGGGCCTCATTTGATCGGCTGAAATATAACAAAAAACTGACCTTCCCCAAGCAAAAGGGAATTCTGCAACAAACAGTATTCCCTTGAACAGCAACGTCAGCTCCTGTAGGCCTCCAGTCACTGATGTGCCATGTACATTGTGGACTTCTACTCCTCCATTATCACAAGTCAATTCCTGAAAATACATTTATTTTTGTATATTTACACACACACACACACACACACACAATTCTCAGAGAATCGTGCCTACTACAATATGTAAATCCATGTTAGGTTCTGCTTTGTGGAGAACTTAGCCTGAGATATGGAAATGAGGTGGAATTTGTGGAACAAGGACATCCAACTGGAGTTCCCACAAGAGGGAGGAAGATTTAGATCCACCCACATGTCAATGGCACTAAAGCCAGGAGAATGGATGGAGCAAAAAGAAACATGGCATGCACTTTCCAAAGGCTCAAAAAAATTTTATGCAGATTTCTAATCTTTGTTCAAAGTAAATCACCTCCATTTCTTGTATGAAATTACTCAATTTTGAGAGAACAGAGGGGGAAAGGAAATCTCACTAAAATAAATAAAACATATCATTGTATCCATAAACAAATATGGGTCTCACCAGGGTCATAATTTCTACTTGAGATGTTGAAAAACAGCCACACTCTGTCCCCCATCTTCCACATGCTCTCACCCTGTCTGACGCAGGGTTCCTCCATGCATGTCACTCCCTGAGAAGCTTCTGGTAGCACCCATTGTGCACTCTGAGACAGCCACCCCAACACAGGCACCACCAACAGTGCTACGTCCAGGGTCTGTACCTGCTTCGGTGTCCCGCCCTGTATATGGCTATCTCCTCTGACTTCATTTTCACATGCATAGGAGAATTCCAGAACAGGTTGCAGAAGTGAAAACTCAGAGACAGGTAGCAAGTATGCCAATGATATTTAATATAAAATTTCCCCAACCTACCCTCCAAAAAGATGGAAAAGCCATTTGTTTTTAATATTTCACTTAGCTGCTTCATCAGTCACCAGGGAAAATCCTTCTCATTTATTTTTGGAGGAATCTTGACTCACCTTCATCTGTTAATTATTTGTATTTATTTTAACATCTGTGCTCATTTTGCAGTCAACAATTGTATCTTGCTTATGCCATACAAAACACTGAAGACCTATGCTCCTAGCCTACGAATCTCACTGGTGATGTTCAGGGGAAAAGAAGCCATTGCTTCCAGGATCGTGGCTTGTTTACATGGCCAGACCTGAAGAGTGTCCAGGACTAGTCCATGGAATCTACTGGTGTTTGAACTCTCCATCGGAAAGAGTTCACTTCGCCCGAGTCCTATTCACGTGGTTGCTTCCTTCGTGGTATCTATTTGCAATTATGGGCATTTCTACTTCTGTGCATTTCTATTTCTGTGACCCCACTCCTCTGCCAGCCTGCCAGGTCTTCTGGGAAGGTGCCTGCTGTACCACCACATCCCCAGCACCCCAGCAGCACTGCTGCACCTCCACCAGTGCATCCTGGGCTCCCATAATGTGTTGCATGTGCTAAACACTCTATAGTGCCATTGGATGTTGATTCATGGAGCAGCTGGGCCAAAAATGCAAGACATTAAATCTTACAACAGAATTAACAACCCTCAGGTTTCAGCTGTTCTCTCACTTGAAGACTAAGAAAATGAAAATGGGCTGAAAAATATCTGAGTTATGAGGGCCATGAAGCCCTGGAACAAGTTGAAATAGAAGAAAAAGCACTGCACTGAGATCCAGGAAGTCTGAGTTCAAATACCAGCTGGTTTTTTATCAGTGCATGACCTTGGGCAAGCATCTCATTCTCTCTGGGCCTCTATTTCCTATAAAATAAGGAAATCACACCTGATTAGTGTTTTCTTTCAAGGTGTTTTGAGCAGTAGATTTTTTAAATTCATAGAGCAAATTAAAAGTAACATTTTATTAGCATAAAACATTTCTAAAGTTCAAATGTATAATATTGACTTGATATCTAAAAGATCAATGAGACTCATGAAGCTGTTTTGTTGAATACAAAAACATCAGACCAGAGATAGAATAAAAGCTCACACCTCATGTTAACTTGATCACACAGTCTCAAAACTCAAAATCACAATATGTATAATCAGAAAAATGAGAAATTACACTCCATTTATGCATGATCTATCAAAATGTATAAAGGCATTCTACTGTCATGTACAACAAATGAGAACAAATTGAAAACAATTTTTAAAACCTCAAAATCACACAGATACCCCCAAAATCATACAGATAAATGGTGTAAGAATGGTTACTCCTCAGAGCAAGTTGGTCTGATTTCCAAGTAAGTGCCTAAAAGGGTTAACCTCTAATGCAGAGACTTGGTAATTATTTGACAAGCTCATTTCTCCTTCTTTCTGGGCAGAAAGGCTACACTTTCTGGAGTCCCTTATAGTTAGCCGTGGCCACATGACAAATTTCTAGCCAATAGCATGTGAGTGGACAGATGTGTACTGCTTCCAAAGGGCCTCCTTGCCTTTCCATGAGCTCAATGCAGAGGAACACAGAGAACATGGAAGCCTGAGATAAAGATGGGGAAAGACACAAGGTGGAAGGAGCATAGGTTCCCACATTTCTGCTTGAAGGAGAGCTGCCCAGCACTCAGGACCACCAATTTTAGGTTTTAGCCTATTATTGTATTTGACCCACTATTTAATTTGTTTATAGCAACTAACATTATCCTAACAATCTGACAAGTGAAAATTTGGAATTCTCCAATACACTAAACTGGAGCATCTGATACTTAGTGCTTTAACTAGAGCTTTTAAAGTAGTTGTGTACTTTATAAGAATGAAATGTGAACAAAATATATGTTTGTGCAATCCCTAAAACTCCTTCATGAGGCCCCAGTTTTCTGGGAAATATTTAAAATTCATTTGATGCTTTCAAAAATCATTCCTAACTCCAACATTTTATTGTTGAATATTCTTCTAATTTTCCAAAGGGAAGTCATGTTGGTCTTTACACAAAGAAACAAAACCTCTTCTTCCTTGGAAATAAAACAGCATCTAAAAAACACTGAATGACACATGACAATTCCAACATAACTCTTGTGTATTTAGGGGATAAGTACCTAAGAACTACATTCTAGAATCTAATTGCTCTGCAATGTAATAAGAGTTGGGCTAAAAATGGTCCAAATAATCTGTCAAGCAATGACATAAGATATCTGGAAGGTCCTTCAAAGCAAAATCAAAATTAAAGCAATTTTTATGTATTCTACTTATATCCAAATGCACCAATAAATGGCACTTTCATGAATCTTAAAATTACTAATCAGAACAAAAATGGGAAGACAATTTTTTTTTTTTTTTTTTTGCTATGGCCTTCCTTTAGAAACTACCATGCTGAGGAACTGGGGTTTGGCCATAACGACCTCCGAAGTCGGCAGTCACAGCAGTCAGTGAACAGATGCTGTGTCCAGGCACACATCAGAAACTCAACCAAACCAAAAAGAAACCCAGCCCTACCCTAGAGGCAAGACTGCCAGAAGCACAGGAGAGGACAGCAGTGTGAAAAGCCTTGACACATGTCCAAGTTCCCCAGATCCTAAATTTATGCTAATATATGCAATGCTCATCTCTGAGGAAAGGATTATGTCATCAATCTTCAGGGAATTTAAGCCCTCAAGGAGCCTCCAAACATCATTACCTAACAAGCCTGGGAGCCTTGCAGGGAGGCATTACCCCATGGGGTAAGGAAGTGATCCAAACAGACTGCATGCGGGCATTCCCAAGATTGGATCCAATGCCTCGAATGCTGCCATGTGATCACAGGCAAGTTATGTAATCACCCTGACCTCACTGGCAGCTTATAATGCAAAAATGGCAACTTGAGATGAACTCAGGGTCCAACTCAGTCCAACCCTGAAACCTCATGCCTCTGATTCCCTCTCAGTCGCCTCTGTCCCATGGTCCTAAAGTACCAAACTCAGCTCTACCTCCTGGAAGGACAGGTTGCTCTGTTCCTACAGACCAGACTCAGAAGCCACTCCAGGTCCTTGCCCAAGTTATGTGGTAGAAGGGTAGAAATTATTTTTCTTTCTCTTTTTTTCTTTTTGTTTTTCTTTTGTAAAACATTTGAGAAGCTTGAGGGATACAATCTTTGTAAGCCCCTATGAAGATGTAATTCTAGATGACCTCCCAGCTGGGCCAGGCCTGCCAAGTGTCAGGCTAGAGACCACAAAGCGAAGGACAGTTTCTACACAAAGGATGCATGGGTCTCTGGGAGTAGATGATCCAAGGTTGAACGAAAATAAACTTGTCATAGTCTGCATACTAGGACAGGCAAAATCAACTCCCAGTACATAGGCCTCTCATCTCCTGGGCCAGACTACAAATGGCTCCCAGATGGAGACAGAGTTTAATATGGCTCATGTCCATTCTCCATCAAATGAATGTGGCTACTGCCAAAACATCGGAAGACAATATGGGATCATTGGCAGATTGGTTTTCTAACCGTCTTGTTCATCCCATATCAGCATACCTAGGTCCCAAGGTCTGATATTAGGAAAAAAGTAACTTTCTGCATTCCCTGCCAGAGGGACTACCTCCATTTCTATTTCTCAAGATAGTTCTCATACTAGACTCAGTTAATTTCCTTTCCAGGTTTGCCCCTTGACTTTGGCGGCTGGTTCAGTGGAGAGTCTTAAGGGCTAGCACTTCCCCAGTGTAGACACTGGGTCTCAACTTGGCCTCCAGCATGCTTGTAACTGTGTGAGCAGAGCAATTCCAGTACCTAGGTCTAACTCAGCTGAGTTCCCGGAGACTGGTTTCCAAGCAGCTGCCCCACAGGGTAAACTTCAAAGAATAAGAGGTGAAAATAGGAAAGATCCAGCAGAAAAATTCTCCTTTCTTCCTTCCTACTCTTCCAATGAACTGACCCAATATATTCCAAGATCATTCCTTATATTTTCTCCCAAGAGTCCCCCATGTTACCAAACAACTCACTGTGTGTTTCGTTTAAGGCAGTGGCCAACTCAATAATACACCACCTTGTATTCTCATGCTTTCCTTCCCTGCCTTGTTTTATTTAACCCTCAGTCTTGCTGCCCTGGGATTGCACTTTTCAATAAAATGTTAGCACGTTTGCCTTAGGCTGTTCTAAAGAATCCAAGGCAGACCTCATTATGGTTTTTCTCTCTCCAGGTAGAGGAATTCATTTAAGCATACTGCTCTCCTCCAACCACTTCAGTTACTATACTTTCTCTCTCTGCAAATTATGTATCTTTCCCAAATGGAGTGGGTAGTATACCTCTCCAGTTGTTACACCAAACACACTTAACTTTTACTGGATTTACACCTTGAGTTTGGAGTTTTAGGATGCTTTGGGTTGATTTACTGGAAATAAAATATAAATTTTGTTTTATATTCTCCCAGGATCTAGAGAGAGAAAATCCCTTTCACACAGAACCTGTGCAAGGAATGCAACTGTGAGGCAAAGCAAACCAAAACCAAGAGTTTCCACAAGCAGAGTTCACTCCCCCAAGTCTAGTTTATAGAATAGTAGTTGTGTGGGATTAGTGAATATTCCAAAAATTAAAGGATTCTTTTTGTTTTGTACCATGGATTGAACCCAGGAGTGCTTAACCACCAAGCCACATCTCAGCCCTTTTTATTAATATTTTGTTAGAGGCAGGGTCCCTCTGAGTTGCCAAGTATGTCACTAAGTTGTTTGAGACTGGCTTTGAACTCACGATCCTCCTGACTCAGCCTTTCGAGCTGCTGGGATTACAAGCATGCACCACTGCACCCATCTTCCAAAATTAAAGGATTCTGATATCGAATATACTTGGGTGCCTCAAAGTTAAAAAAAATTAAATAGTTCCCATCACCCTATAGGATTCCAGAGGCTCACTGTGGTATTATGTAAGGTTATTCTCCAAGAGAAAGAGTTTGTAGCATTTTTAGAATTTATTAGGACACACCATTTTTCTTGAGCATCCCATAGAATTGATGTTATACCAAACACCTAGTTCCTGTGGTTAATGATGAGGCAGAAATTCCAAATACCATAGGGGAAGAAGTCTCTACTCTTTAGACTTCGAGGCCCAGAGGATTTGGGCCCCTATTGAACATGTCACAGCTATGCAGCCACCCTTACTCTTCTGACCCTTTCACAAAACGTTACAAGTCTACTCTCCACCCAACAATAGAACTAGTGAAATATGAGGTCAACCTGCTTTCTTCTTCCTGTGTCCTCCAAGCATAGGCTGGTTTGTATTCATGGTTCTCCCACCTCCTTCCCACACAGTGCAACAGCTACTGCCTGCCATGGTCACTAGTAACCACTGTCAACTCAACAATGAATGTGCCAGCAGAAGGAGGACCCAGGCTCCCCTTCGTGGGCTGTGTATTCCCACACTTGACCTCGCTCCTGCCCACTCAATTGAGATCACAGTTGCTGGAGGTTCAAGGCATCTGTTCTCCCCACCTACCAGTGGTCCCTGGATTCACTTTTCAGCTCTAGGATTAATAAAGTGCCACCAGAAATTTTGCTGCTGTTAGCCCTGGGGGCTAAAGCTGCCATCACTACATAAAATCTTGGGAGAGGGCTTCAGTAAGCAAAGCAGGCTAATGACTACCGTCCATCTGGTAATAAGCAGCGGAAATGAGCTGCTGGGGGAAGCCAGTGCCCCCACATAAATCGATGTGTTAGCAAGCCTGCCTGCAGGACAGCAGCAGTGGCATGCTGGGAGAGGCTGAAGGGTGGGGCCAGGACTGAGTATGGAGCTGGGCATGTCAGAAGTGAAGGGGTCTTGGGGACAACCTAAAGCACCCCCCTTTATTTTGCACAGGAAAAGATGACAGTCCAGAGGAGTCACTGTGCTTGTCCAAGATTGCACCATGAGTTAGTAGTTGAGTTAGAAGTGGAACAAAATCCAGGGAAGCTCAACCAAGCTGTTTTGGACAAAGCTTCTGTCTTGTCTCTCAGGCATTAATGTGTATCACCCAAGTTTGAGGAGCCAGTGATGCCAGCAATGGGGCGAAAAACTACAGTTTATTTATTGATTTTTTATTTCTGTGCCTGTTTCCCACTCTCAAAAGGCAGTAATGAAATGAAAAAGCATGCTAACATCCTTAGGAGGAAATCCAGATGATGATCTGTATTTTGTATTCCTCCATCACAGGCAGATAACTCAACCTGATTTAACAGTTTAATTAGGGGGGATAACTGTTGGAATGTAGAACAAAGAAGGGAGAAGAAATAAGAGGCACTTTGAACTCAATCCCTCCATCATCTAACTAAGCAGAACACTCCTCCTTTCAACACTCAGGGACCTGTAGGTTCCTTTGGAAAATAGGCCAGAGCCCCTCCCCTATACAACTAAGACCCTAACCCCAAAAGAAGAAAGGGTGTCTCTCTCTATTTTGCGGTCTTTATATTTTTATGTAAATTCTCACTTAGTGTTCCAAGACATGGGGTACATCTGTGACATTGAGTGTAACCCAATCCCAGCTGATAGGAAGGCACTGCAGGTTCCAAAAGAGTCCCTCAGATCCCAGAGATCTGGAAAGCCTACCCTGTCTTGTGAGGGCTTTCCAAGCCCAAACACACAGACTCAGCACGTTGTGTTCTGAGAACAAGCCGAGCACAGAGGGAACTCCCCAACCAAGGAAAGTGATAGCTCAGAGAGAAGGGGGGTTCTGGAGAGAGCCTTTCCCAGGGTCAGCTCTCGTTTCCTTTCCTCCTGCAGGATAGCAATCAGATGAGTCTCTCATCTCGAGCTTTTGGAAAAACTCAATCAGACAAAAATGTTTTCTGCCAACCCAGCATCCACACACAAAGTCCCCGACCTGAGACTCACAAGGGTCACTCTGAGAAAGCACCACTGTTGAGGACCTTAAATAATCCACATACTTGGCCAGAAGAGAACAAAGTGGTTGAGGTGGTCAGAGGTGTGATCCACCTCCATGTTTCAGGAACTCTCTTATAAGTGATTTGACAGTAAAAAAAGAGGTCAGACTAACATCTCCCAGGATATTTTATCAACACAAACTAATACACACTAACAAACAGCCTCTCTTTTCCATATATGCATGTTTATAGATTTTTTTTAACCTAGGTTATAGGAGTTCTACAAAGCTGATGGACAAATTTGCACGATGAAGGACCATCAGGCATGCCCTGAGTCCTAGAAAAGCCCATAAGAATAAGCCTTCCATCACTACTAAACCCCTTGGCAAGCCCTTGATCATCAGAGCAGCGACTTTTGAGAAAGGAAAGGTTAAGGTAGGTGGGGAATTTAGGGGATGCTGGAAGTCCATCCGGATGGGGCACACCTCACCAGGCAACACCTCTGCTGTTGCCTTTCCTTTTTCTGTGAAGCAGGGACAGGAGACCCAAACATTAGCTGTCCTCTAATGCCCTCCAAATCTCTTTTGGCATGGCTGAGCTCTCCATGGCTCCACTCTGGCCACACACTAGCAGACCACCTCTCTCAAACAAGTCCTCCCCAGCAAGCATGGGCCTTATTTCCTGCATGGACAAGGGATGCAGTCAGAACTGGAAAAAGGATGGGGCCTTTGCTCATGCGTGTTGGGTCACCAGCCCACCCTGGGCCAGGAAATTAATAAAAGGAGGACTTGGATGTGAAGTGATGATCTCAACTCCCAGGATTAAGATGCCTCTTCTTTAGAGGACCAGTAGGATGGGGGGAAAGAAAATTCCCAAACTGTACAAGTTTCTCCCTATCCTTCCTGGCAGTTGTCATAAATACATTGTGAATTACTCTTGGGTAACCTCATGAAGAACAGAAATCTCACACCCCTGAGCCAAGTGCTGATGTCACCCCTAAGGCCAAGAGGCTAATAGTCCCCCACAAGCCTGGAGACCCCACGTTGATTCCAGTGGAGATGCCTGGACCCTGAGCTTTCCAAGGCAGAACAGCCACATAGGCTTATGCCTCTGGGAAAAAAAGTCACAGAGTTTCTGAGGGCTGGCAACAGCTCAGGGACTATATCTCTGCTAGGCCCCTGCTCAAGGTCATGCCTTAAAAGTTTCCCAGGAAAGATATTTATAGTAATTTTGAAATTGATAATTTGGATCCATTATCCTTAGGAAAACCCTCCAAAACACCTAAATCCCTGCCACTGGTACCAAACCCACTTTCACATATGTTCTACTCCCTTGCCCACTCCCTATTGCCAAATTAATTTCAAACTCCTGACAATTCATTATAAGCCCGTCATGATCTATACCCACTCTACAATCCTAAACTCAGTTCCTGTTGTACCTGTTCATGCTGGTGCATGCCATAACTGTACCCATCTGGCCAGTAGACCCCAGACCTGAACTCACATTCTTCTCTTCCTCATCTTCTACATCAGTACCACTACCCATTTGCTCTGCTTCTTGCTAATGGACCAGCTCAGATGCCACAGGCTCCCTGAAACCTTCCACTCTAAGTCAGAATTGACAACTCCTACCTTTGTATTACATCAAAGAAAACATGAACCTAGTGAACAAGTCAGGGCAAAGGTTCATGCATTAGCTTTTTCATAAACATCTACTGAGCTGCTGGAATATGCCAAGCTCCCAGCACTTTGCTAACGACTAACACCCCACAAAACAGAAAAAGACATGGTGGGGCCTTCCAGCTGCCCACAGTCTAACAGAACTGTCAGATAAAATAACATAAACCACAGCAGAACATGATGATTGCTCTAATGGACATGCAAATACCACATTGGGGCAGAGAGGGCACTGGGAAAAACAAGCTAATTCAGATCCAAGGGCTGTTAAAGAAATATCAGCAACCACAGAGAAGGGCCTTGGGAATTATATGACTGATGGGCAGAAAGAACAAGACTTGTTAGAGATAAGTTTCAGAGCAATGCAGACTCTGCCACTCCAGAAAGATCTCAGGGGTGCTCACAGCACCGTTGGCAAAGCCTTCTCAGATGAAATCAGGCTGGGCTTTCTTTAGGGTAGAGAAATGCAATGGAATTTAAGGGCCTACTTGCAAGTTCAAGTCCTTTGCAGTCTACAAACAAGTCCTGGGCCCTAATGAGTGGCCATTTGGCATCATAGCCCTCCATCAAACCAACCTCAAGCCTTGAAGGCTGGGCCTACATTCTAGAAATCCATAGTTGCTTCCTTTGAGGGTTCAGAATGCTGCTTCTAGAGAACTTCCTCTGGAGCCCCCTGCACAGGACTCTCTGCATTCTCAATTTCTCACCACCCCTATCGTCTTCAAGAAGATAGGAACCTACATTGGCCTGGTCCATTGACTTTGGATTTTCATCTGTGAACTCCAAATATAAATGATATCTAACTTGGAAGCACAAGTGAATGAAACAGAGTGAAACAAAGCTGTTTTGAAAGGGTCAGGACCTGTATCAGTTTCCTCTTGCTGCTGTAACAAATCATCACAAACATGGTGGCTGAAAACAGCATAAATTTATACTCATACAGCACTGGAGGTAGAAGACCAACACAGGTCTCACTGTGCTGTGTTCCTTCCCGGAGGCTCTAGGGGAGAATGCATTTCCTTTTCCAGCTTCTAAAGGCTGACCATGTTCCTTGGCTTGTGGTCTTCTTTCATCACCTTCAAGGCCAGTACCACTGCATCTCTCTGACCATTCTTCCATGGGTATATGTGTCTCTGACTTTCCTCTTCTGCCTCTCTCTTCCACTTTTAAGGACACTTATAATTACAGTGGGCTGACCTCACCCAGGTTAATCTCCCTATTTTAAGGTCAGCTGATTAGCAATCTTAAGTTCCCTTTGCCATGTAATCTAACATAGTCACAGGTTTCAGGAGTTAGGGGATTGCATCTTTGAGGAGATGACATTGTTCTGCCTGCAACAAGGTCCAAGCCAGCCCAGGTCCAGGGACCTGTAATGAACAGGTTATAAAACAACTGGAATTGTGACCATGATGGATAATCCATTGTGAGCAGCTTACACAGGGATCAAACCTGGGTTTTCTGCCCATTTGACTCAGTAAGATGCAGCTACCAGTTGCATCTGCCTGCTGCTGCTCACACCATATCCAAGAGCAGCCTTCTCAGAGATGCATGGGCAGAGCTGGAATAGAGAGAATAGAGATTCATGGCAAACTGAGATCTTCAGGAAATAAAGGTCCATGGAAGAAGGCACATGGTAGGGAGGATTTCTTCACCTCTAATATTTCCTCCTTCTTACATTCAGGCTTAAGGCTGTGTGAAGAGGGTGTCTTCATTTCTGGATTCCCCTTCCTTTCCTTTCTCTGGACACAGGAGTATGTTTACTTCAGGGCAGGGCAGGCTGGAAATATCAGAGAATTAATAACTTTGGAAGCTGCCCTCAACTACTGACAGACAGGAGTCAGGGGTAAACACTCTTGCTCCTTTGCCCCTCAGTGGGACAATTCTAAGGCACTGTCTACACAGTCACCTAGATGATCCCCATGGAATCTATTGAGTCTGGCTGCTTGCAGCAGTAACCTTAGTCATTCATGCAATTAGGGTGACCAACTTGTTCCAGTTTGCCCGAGACTTTCCCCAGTCAGCACTTGGAAGTTCTGTGATCCAGAGAACCTCTCAGTCCCTGGCAAATGGGTTGGTTGGTCAACCTAAACATCATCTGCTCACTAGCGCAGCTTTCTTCCTCCCCATCTCATTTTCCCACTCCCCATGGTCCATTTGTTTGGGATCACTCCCAAATAAATTACTCATGCCCAAATTCTCATCTCAGGGGCTGTTTCTGGGAGCAGCCAGACTAAGACAAGTCCTGTGGTCCAGTTTGTGCCTAACTGGCAAGGCTAGGTCACTATGGCCACACATCTGGTGCCCCCTGAAACTCCAAGGGAACTGTTCACACAAACTCTGATGAGAACAGTGTCCCTGATGAGGCATGTGGCAGGCCCTAAATAACAGCTGGTATCTCTGGCTGGGCCCTCTGTCAGTTTGTTCTATGAAATTCTCCTTTCCCCACCTCCAACCACATGGACGGAAAAAGCATACATTATCGAAAAAAATCTTCCCATAAAGACGAGCAGGTTTAATCCTCTGCCGCCACCCCCTCCTCGCTCTAGCCCTGCCCTGCCCTTTTCCAGATGTTCCCATTTAGTCATGGTGGGAGCTGAGCAGCGGATGAACAACATGACTCTGCCTGAACACCCTTCACAATCGATTGAGCTGTGGCAGCTGGGCTTGCCTCAGATAGGGACAGCTCTGTGCAGACGGTGATTATGCATGGGAAACCAGAGAGCCTTAGGGACCAGACAGCAATGGCCATTGCCTCTGCGATTCTCACTCAATTTCAATTAGCAGCCCTGAAAATTAGGAAGAGTTCTCTAAGCTTTGACACGCCTCCCACAAACACCAGCTTGGCTTCACCTGGGGAGACAGACTGCCCCAGGGGTGGGAGGCAGCCCTAGCAGTGGACATCTGGACACCCCTAATGAGGCCAGCCCAGGATGGGAGCTCAGCTAATTGCTCAAATCGGCCGTGATGTCTGGCTTCCAGCTGCCATGTCTGGCAGCACCATTTGGATGTCTTGAGTTTACTGTAAGGTTGGGGCTGAGAGACCCTTAGGAATGGAGAATGTCAGCTGGGATTCATGCTGAAGCAATTAAGGAGACATTTGTTGCAGGTGAAGAATGGTGAGAGAGTAAAATAAAAATATCACAGCTTGCTGTCATCTTACCAGGAAATCCAAAGTCTCCAGCCAAGACAGGCCATTCCAGGAATACTGAGCATGTGGATTGTGATGCAGAAGAAGCACAGAAAGCCTAGAAAACATCCTGGGTCCTGAATGGGAAGCTTGGGTTTTCAAGATACAAATTAACAAGATTACAGCCTTTCTTTGCAGTCCTGAGAAACAGGAGGACTCTACTTACCCATCCTATATCCACGCCCCATTTGTCCTGAAACTAAGGAAATATAAGCTTCAGGTCTCCTCACTAACACAAGCCAGTTTCAAGGTCCTGGAAAGGGACCCAGCAATGCTTCATGTGGTGGACTTGATTTTGCAAAACTTGTAAAAGATATATTTCAACCTTAATCAATGAGGATCACTCTGTTTTTCCACAGTGACTTTCCCTCAATGCCCTGTTGTCAATAACCATGGAGTCGATATTTGGGGGATTTAGCAAAAAAGAGAACTGAATCCAGAGTACATTTAGTTTTGTATTAGGGGATATATTTACAAGGTTCAGTTTCTTCTATTTATAACTCTAGCTGTCCCACTGTAGGCATGACTTCCAGAAATAGTCCTTCTGCCCATGTACTGACACATCCAGTGTCACCACATAAAGGTGTCCAGCCAGAGGGGCTAGTTATTATGATATAAATGTGTCCTATGGTACCAGACCACATGTATCTACATTGTGGAGAAGAACAAAACTCTGAAATACAAGAAGTCAAATACTAGTATGTGGAAAATTATTCACTCACAATTGTAAGTGGAGATTCAGTTCTCATCAATACTCAGGCAAATTGGAAGGGTTCTCTCATCAGGAATACTTCATAACTCGCTATATACAGCGAAAAATGCACTGTACAATGAAATTAGTTTTTCCATCTATGAGAAATCAAGAGAGATTACTCTGATATCAATAAATAACAAAACTGTTAAAAAACTTTGTGTTGTTCCAGAATCAGTAATCCATTAAAAGAGACTCATTTTTAATAAGAGCAATGAATACATTCTTAGATTGTTTGGCAGCTCAATTTTAAAGGAGAATACAGTTATATGAACATATGAGGGGAAAAGTTTAATTTTTTGATTGTACTGGTCCTGAAATATAACAAAATTCATAGTAAACAACTACTAGGTCATGAAAGGCCTTAGCCATTAATTTGGTTAATGAGAGCAATCAATTCAAGGGGTGTTTAAAACTAGTCACTGATAAGAAAACAAACAACTTGATTACAATTTGGGCAAAGAATTTGAATAGACATTTCTCCAAAGAAGATCAACAAATGACCAATAATCACATGAAAAGATGTTCAACATCATTAATCATTAGGGAACTAGAAATCAAAATGACAATGAAAGACTATGTCACACCTCTTAGGATATCTACTATCAAAAAAGGAAAGGGAGGAAGGGTGGGAGGGAAGTAGGAGGGAGGAAGGAAAGCGAGCAGGGTTGTGGAAACTGGGATCCTTGCACACTGCTAGGAATGTAAAATGTTGCCTACTCTAGGAAAAACACGGATGGTTACTAAATGTTAAAATGTTAAAATATCAAAAACAGAAACTGCCATATGACCTAGCAACTCCACTTCTGTTACCTACTCAAAAGAACTGAAAGCAGGGTCTCAAAGAGATATTCATATACCCATGTTCACAGCAGTAGTTTACCACAGCCAAAAGGTGTAAGCAAGCACCCAAAATGTCCACTGACAGATGAATGGATAAACTCAATAATACCGTGTATGCATACAGTGGATCACCACTTACTGTCTAAAAAAAGGGAATTCTGACACATGCTACTTGGGTAACCGTGAGAACATTATACTAAATGAAATAAGCCAGTCACAAAAAGATGGACGCTGAACGATTGCACTTATGTGAGATATCTAGGGTAGTCAAATTCATTGGGACCTAAAGCAGAATGGTGTTCCCCAGGCCTGGGGAAAGGGGAGACTGGAAAGTTCTTTGGCAGGTGTAGTTTTCAGTTTTACAAGATGAAGAGTTGTGGAAACTGATTGCACAGTGTGGATGTACTTAGTGCCACTGAACTGCATACAAAAATAGTGAAGATGGTAACCGTTCTCCTATATGTATGTTACTATGATTAAATTTTTAAATCTCAAAAAAAATTAGAAATGCTTTAAATCTTATGGTCCCATATAAGGGAAAAGTAATTGAGGTATTCCCAAATTTAGAATTTAACAATTCTAAAAAATCATGATACTGACCATAACAAGTTATAAAATCCACAGAAAATACAATAAGTGATCAATAATTTTAAAAAAGCAAATTTCAATCAAGATAGAGGAAAGATTATTATCTTTGATCTAACTATAGAAAATATTACCAAATTATTGACATATAAAAAAACAATAAAAGAGTATGTAGCCAAAGTGTAAAAGAAAAGCATTATAAAGGGGTGATCCATTAATGAACAAACAAAAATATATGTATTTTTCAGGATTCCCTGATGACTGTTGTATTTTGTAAGCATTTCTGAATTTGTAATTTTTTGTGATTTCTTTTCTCAAACAAAACTTATATGTTCATTTTTGTATGAAATGTCATATTTTTTTTCGCAAAGAGTACCCCTGATTGTATGCATATAAGAACCCCCTGAACCTGGGTATATCCTCCCTCAATACAGTAGTGCTCTTGGGGACATTTGAGCTTTGGTCTGTGTCTACTCCTAATAGGAATTAAGCCACAAACAAACAAAAAAACAAAACAAAAAAAAACGCATAGGTGTTACACTTTGCCTGAATGGTCTTGAATTCACGTAGACACAACCATGCCTCAGTTTCCCTATCTTAAAATGGGGAAAAATTCTCTGAAACTCCCTACTTCCCCCAAGTAAGACTGGGATACACAGAAAATCATAATGAATCCCAAAGCACTTGTGAAGACAGTCAAAAGAGAAAGAGTAAACCAACGCTTATTGAAGAATTCACCTTGTTTTTCTGTATTTTCTCAAGGTGCCTCGTCCCACTGAATTGCCCACCTGTGTTTGGTAGAAGTTGCCATGAGATAGACCATAGGACAATAGCTGGATATGAGGAAAATGTAAAGGGAGTCTGGGTGAACCTGGATCCACTGGACAGAGATGCCCATTTGGGGTCTGTTGAACAGGAAGGACACTTGGAGGTTCTTGGGGACCTACTGGTCTGGAGAATGGTCAGAAGAAAATTGAACTAAGAATAATTAAGCAGCTACTCCTCCCCTTAACCTTGCTTTTTGGAAGGGAAATGCAGTGTAGATTATGAACACAAGAGACTTGCAGAGCTTGAGTGTAATATAAGACAATGACCCTCAGGGAATAAAAGTAAAAGGTAGAGTGAAAATCATTCATTCAAGACTTTCATAGATTTGCAAGAGGAGATAAGCACAAAAGTTGAACCAAGAATGATTCCTAGACTTCGGACTCTGGCAACTGGATGGAAAGAAATGCTATTGAGATAAGGAAGGCTGAGGGAGAAACAGGGTGGAGAGCACAGGGAATGTCAAGTTCCTTTTAACACAAGTGAAAGTTGAGAAGCTGGTAAGATATCCAGATAGAAATGCCAAGTAGAATCTTGGTTATATAAGTCTGGAGCTCAGAGAAAAGGCCTGGTTTCAAATTATAAATTTGGGAGTTGTCAGAATAATGGTGGTATTTAAAGCCACCAGAATAGATTAGATCATCTACAGAGAAGGCCAAGGAGCAGAGGGAAGGGGAGAAGAGAACAAACTAGGTCAAAAGGACTCAAGAATCTACATAGCAAGCAAAGAAGTTGGCAGAGCAGAAGTAGCCAAAGAGGTAGGAGGAGAACCTGGAGAGAGCATCATCTTGGAATCTAGAAAAAACAAATTACTAAAAGCAAGAAACTGAGATACAAATCTGTTTTTATCTCTGTGCTTTCAGATACATTATGTGAATAAAGGTGTCCATCACAAACTATTCAGGGTCAAAGAAAGTTGTCCAAATGTCATCAGGGAAGTTAGTCAGGAAAGTTGCTCTTTATTCAACTGAGAGGAGACAGGAACTAATGCAGTGCTACTCAGTAGTAGCCAAGAGGCCAGTGAAGTTGTAGCAAAGTCAGGAGATATATGCTCTGGAGTGCTCTTAAGTGCTCTTATTCTCAATTCACAGGACAAAGAAACTTTATTAGTGAATCCAAGATCCATCATAAGTTGTTCTCAGGTAGAGAAACTCCATTTGGATCCTTGATTAGAGAGATGAGAAAATTTTCCAAGAACTTCAAAATTCCTATCATGTTTCTTCTTACTTTGCTATGGAGTCCAACACCAGTCATATCCATTGGTTTTTGTTCCCCTCACCATTCTCCACAGAAAGAGGGGGACCAGAAGAAAGAGCAGCATTTTCCCAGTAGTTCCACCAAACACCACCAGCTCTCACCAGCTGCCACCAGCTCACATCAGCTCTGAGATCTGCTTGTGCATTCCCAGCCCCATGTTCAGTGACTTCATGTTGGTAGCTTGAAATCAGCCATGGTGGGAATATTTACACCATGGAAATCAGCAAACACTACTAGGTGGAGCTTTTTCATCTAAGAAAGCCAGTTTGTTAAATAACGGTGTCCTGCAAGCTATAACATATTAAGTTAAAAGAGGAAAAAAGTCAAGGTCATATACTTTGGGAAAACACAAATTACTTCTCTTATAGATTCCCAATGCACATTAATACATTCAGGACTCTGAGAAGTCTTCCTATAAAGAACTTGATTTAACTTTCTTTTTTTTTTTTTAATTTTTTTTGCGGTGCGGGGGTTTGAACTCAGGGCCTTGTGCTTACAAGGTAAGCACTCTACCAACTGAGCTATATCCCCAGCCCTAACTTTCTTTTTAATAACAAAAAGTTTTCTGAACTTATTTGTCCATAGAATCCTTTATTGTGGGATAACTATCACTATCATCTGGAGTTCATGACACTTTGGACTTTTCTAAATAAAACTAAGTGTTAGCATTGAAATAGAGAACTGGGCACGATAGTTGTGCTGTTCATTCCCGTGGCTATTTTGAGAGGTGTGTACATGATGAATGTCTGCAGCCATTCTTGTGACTGCTGAAAGACACTTATTATTTATGACTTGAGTTCTGGGTGGTGATTGCTGTCATTAATAATGATGGTTTAGCCCCAAGGCTAGAGAGATGGCAGGTCTGGCGTCTCTCTCACTTAGCCTGACATTCCTGTGATACAGGAGTTGGGGCTGTAAAGCTCAAAGCACTTAGTACTAGCACAGGGAGTGCTCAATTTCAAATTCTTTCCTCATTCAAGAGCAGGCGCTTGGGGGCCCAGGGCAGGGGTCTTGCTCTAGCTGTGGAAACCACCACTGGCTAATAGATTGAGTGGGGAGCTCCTGGGGACCCAAGGAACAGAACAACTGTGTTCATTAAGAGAGTCAGGAAGCGGCCATGGAGGTCTTGTCCATCGACAACTTGGCAGGACACAAAGTATTTTACCAAAAGGAATCTCACAGCTGGAAGGAGCAGGTGCCGGGGAGCAGAGCCTGTGCAAAACTGGAGAGAGATTAAGGCAGGAAGGAAATTGGATTTTCCCAAGTTCCAAAACGGAGGCGGGGAGCAGGGAGTAAGAGGAGAAAGATGGGGAGGGAGAGAGAGAGAAGCTGAAATTGATTTAGGACTTGAAATAAATATCCTTAACCAGCAAAGGGGCTGTCGTTCTGCATTTTAATGATTTAACAGGCAAAAAGCCCCAGCATTAACTGAACCCATGCCTTCAACGGAGGGGAAGATTATCAGTTGCTGAACAGGAAAAACTAAACCAAACAGAAATTTTCACATCCTTCATTCCCCCAAAAGCAAGAACTGTTGCCAGGAAAAATGATTCCTGCGCTTCCCCTGCCTTGACCCTCTGGTATCTCTCCCGACTCTGGACAACGGAACAGGCTCCCAGTCCTGGCCCTGGTGGTGGCTCCATCTTGAAGCTCCAAGATAATGGTCAGCAAATGGCGAGCTTTTCACTGGGCAAAGAATGGAAGTACCAGAAAGTGATAAAAATTAAGGTCTTCCTTCCAGAGAACAGTAAAGTGGGAGTTGACCACCACACTTCCAAGAGCTAGAAAGTCTGCCCATTGTCTCACCCTATTTCCTCACCCACTGGCTCTAACCCCAACCTTGGAATTAGTGTTTTACTTGTCTAAGTGTAAATTTTTTTAATGAGAGATGATAGCATAAGTCATATTTTAAAAACTATTCAGGATCATAAAATCTGAAACAAAGAGATATACTTTCCTGGGAAAGCAAGGTATTTTCATCCATAAGCTGGTGGATTTATAGGCAAATACAGCCCTTACTGAAGTCTGAGGGGTCCAAGTTGTCCTTTCTCTCCTAGACATTAGCCCCTCAATATGGAACACCAAAGAAGATTTTGGAAGGAGGTTAATGTGCTTGCATTCAAATTCAACAGAAATTACATTTAGAAAGATTTTTTTTTATTCATTCATATTCAATCTTTAAGCAATGTTCAACATTCTACAAAGTCATTCTCATAAAATAATCTCATGGTCAGGTGATAGTATTATCCTTATTTTCCAGTTGAAGAAACTGAGGCTCAGAGAGCTTGAGCAGAGCAGGGCCCAGGTCACACAGCTGGTAAGCAGATCTGTGTGACTCTAAATCTCTTGCTCCTTCCCCTGTGCCCTGTCATAATCCTCTAGGAGGAGGACCCCAGCAATGTGCTCTGCAGGGCTCCCAGCACAAACTTGCACAGGCAATTATTTAATTAAAGATGGAAGAGCATCTCTTTCCCCACCATCCCCAGCGTTGTCTCTTGGTGCTAATTTTCCAACAGATCACTCTCTGCTCTGTCCCCTTGTTCTCCACATACAGAGTACACTCCTCAACCCTAAAACCTAATCTATAGGCCAGATTGCTGAGTTTGGTGGGACAGCTAGGAACATGCAAAAAACACAGTTCCCATGCCCAGCTGCACCCCAAACCCTACACTCCACCCAGCTCCCTCCTTTCCTTTCTAAGGATTCTACGCAAAAGCACAGAGGCCCCTTCTTTTGGAAAACAGATGAAAAATACTAGGAGAAATTAAGGTCAGCATACTCAGCAAATATTTGTCTGGA
Organism: Glaucomys volans; assembly: GCA_020662805.1. Classification (NCBI taxonomy): domain Eukaryota; kingdom Metazoa; phylum Chordata; class Mammalia; order Rodentia; family Sciuridae; genus Glaucomys; species Glaucomys volans. The sequence continues at coordinate 356,839 of JAJEJO010002908.1, read as the reverse complement.
TTATTTTGCAGACAAGTCCACTGAACACATCACATCATATATCTTGATGTCTCAGGATTTCAGCTCCAACCCTTACGTCCTTCTCATTTTTTTCTGACCCCTAAGTAAGGGCCAGAGCTGACTCAGTACAACAAATGGTAAAGAGATACATTCAAACTCCCATGAAAGACCATATCTAGTCTTTGTCCCTTACATCTATCTTTTTGTGGTCTCACTCTGAATCACCTCTTGTATTGTATCATTCCCTCATTCAAGGATCTTCAATGGCTCCTCGCTGATTCCAGGACGAACTCCAAATTTCTTAGCAAAGTCATAATTCCAAACCATTCAGATATTATTCATGTGGTATATGCATGAGTATTTGCAGGGATGGATGGATGGACAGATGGATGAACAAACAGATCTTGGTTTCCTATTAAAACATTTCCTTTGTGTCCATGGAGAAGCAGTAGTCTTCTATCTGCATCTGAGAAAAATGAAGGACTTCATTGCCTTTCCTCTACATCCTTTTCTTCCGCATGTCCTCTTCCACTATTGACAGGTAGGACTCTACTGTTCTGTGCCTCATAATCCAACCCATCAGCTGAGAGGAACCAGGGTAAGGCCCACATTCTAAAATATGAACAAATCCTGAAGCCACAGTTTTAAAATTTGTAGGATTAAAGAGCAATATTGCTCAGGTAAGGGTACTTCCTTCTCAGGCCTCCACTTCCTGGTTTGTGCAACAGAGATCTTCAGATTCACAGCAGAGATGGGCACTCAAAAGCTCCCCATCTTTGGGAATAAGCAATAGTCCTCAATTTTTTAGAAACCCAACATCTAGAAAATGCAGCTGCTAAAGATCTGGAAAATCCTCAAAACATTAGTAAATGCAGTGTCCATAAGTATAACCAATGAATCATCACCCCCACCCAAAGCTAATTTGAAGGCTGGGGGAGTCCAAACCAGGTGGCTACAGGAGGGACCAGGTTGTTTGGGTAGCTAGTGAAAGGCAACTCACCCCTGCTACCTGTGCTGCTCCTGCAGCTAGGATTGTGTGTGTGTGTGTGTGTGTGTGTGTGTGTGGAGGGGGTGATCTGAGCAACCTGAGAGATAGTCTTCCATTCCACCATCTGCATGTCCTAACCCTGGATATCTATGGGCCATAGTCACATTCTCTTCCATAGTCAAATTAGCCTCATATCTTTTTAATCATCCTTAATCTTTTTAGTCATCCTAATGAAGAGCCCTGGGGACTATTTACTACCCCTTAGTGAGTGGGAACTGGATTTTATTTATTTTGAATCATGATCAAGACTCTGTTTATTTTTTATTAGTTCACCCTCCTTCCCTGATGATAGCTGTTAAATGGACCATAATGAAGGAATAGTGATAACATAGATCCTTTCTTGCTTACTCCTCAGAATTCCCCTCATCCACCTTCTACCCTGCAAATGCTTCCATCTGTGAAACAGGAGTGGGCCCTACATGGCCTCTCAACCATCCCAAGCTCTAAGGTAACCTGTCCACTGACTTGGCCCAGTAATGGACATGTAAGCCTTGACCTAAAATAAAATATCACATTGTGGATCTAATGAAAAGTCATTAGAAAAGTGGCCCCAGGAATTCAGCGTGGGGGTTAGGAATCATCCATCCATGTTCCACTTAGAGCCTGCTCCCTGATTCTGCACAGTCTCAGACAAGGCACTTTCCTTCTCTAGGTCTCTAGTTTCTTGCTGCAAAGGACAAGAAATCATCCCACTCACAATATCAATGAAATTAAAAGCACCTGGAGAGAAAAACTTACTAGGATATAAGAAAGAACATTATGAAGAAGTACATACCGAAAAGTCGATTAAATGGGAAAGTACTATGTTCATCATAGTCCCAGATTAATGTATAAATCTAATGTAATCATATTTTTAGGTAAATATGCCAAGATGACTCTAAAATTGAAAAGAATAAGAGCATAGAATAATAAAGAAAATATTGGGTAAATGAAAACAACCAAAAAAGAAAGTTCACCAAGCCACATAAAATAATTATAACACCCTAGTAATTTTACAATATGATACTTGGCTCAGGAACAAATGAGTTGATCAATGCAAGAGTACTGAAAACCTACAAATCAAGTACCGTGTAGTAAGTAGAAGAATGGCCTCCCAAAGATGGCCCCCCTTGACCCTTGACCTTACACCTGGAATATGAATTTGTCATGCTACATAGAGTAATAATTTTCTGAGGCTGCCATAAGAAAAGGCTACATGCTGGGTACCTTAAACAACAGAAGCATAGTATCACAACTCTGAAGGCTGGACATCCATGACTGAGGTGCCAACAGAGCTGATTTTCTCTGAGGCCTCTCTGATTGGCTTGCAAATGGCCCCTTATTGCTCCTTCTTCACATAGTCTTTCCCCAGATGTGTGCATCATCCCTAGTGTCTCTTTGGGGGTTCAAATTTCCTCTTCTTACAAGGACGCCAGTCAGATTGGGTTAGGTCCCACCCACATGACCTCATTTAATATTAATTATCTCTGTAAAGATTCTATCCCCCAATCCTGTCACTTTCTAACAGGGTCTCAACATACAAATGGATGGGGCAAGCAATTCGATCCAAAATACATAGCAAGGAGAAAATAAGGATGCAGATAGAATTAATCAGCAGAACATGATTGAGATTATCCAGTTATGGCCCGTGTAATCACAAGAGTTCTCATAAGTTAAAAAAAAAAAAGGTGTTGGGGGCCAGCTGTAGAGTAATTCAGCATAAGAAAGAGATAACCTGTCATTGCTGGCTTCCAGGTGGAAGAGGGTCATGCATGAGCCAAGGAACATGGACATCAGGAAAAAGAAAGGTGAGGTGGATTCTCCACTATAGCTTCCAGAAGGAATGCAGCACCTTGATTTTAGCCAAGAAAGGCCATTTCATACTCTGACCTCCATCCAGAACTGTAAGATAACCAATTTGTGTTGTTTTAATCCAATGAGCTCATGTAATTTGTTACAACAGTGACAGAAAATTCACACTTCATGTATATAGAGGGATTAAAATATGATGAAGGTAGCATTTCAAATAAGAAGAAAAAGACATACTACTGAGTAAAAGACAATTAGCTAGTCATCTAGTTAAAAAATAAAATCAGATTTCTATGCCATGTCATTCATGAAAATAAAGTCCAGATGGATTAAAAACCTTAACATACATATGAAAATATTGGAAGCAAATATGAGAGAATGTGCATATGACTTTGGAATCAGGCAGGAGAAAGTCATATCAATAAAGTTTACAGTATTAAAATAAAGAGCATTTGTAACCAAAAAAATACCACAAACAAAATCAAAAGATAAGCAAAAACTGGGAGAAACATATTTGCAACATACATATATTCTTTAATATTTTTTGTTTTGTTTTGTTTTTCATTTCTTCTTGATGTATGAATTGGTTCACTAGTTTAAAAAAGGAAAAAACGTGGGAAGAATGTTCTCTACCATTCTCTTTTTTTCCCAGGTTGAGATTAGAATAAAGGGGAACCTCTCTGAGACCAAAACACTGTGAGAACCCAAGGCCGTGTTTTATTAAGTAAAGGACAAATTAATGGTTTCTTGGAGCATCTCCTCACTCAGTCTGTCTGTCCCACATTCTCTGGCTTTACTTCCTTCCAGACACCTGTGGAGTGAGCTAAGTTCAGTCAGCGTGTGTAAGAAAGAATTGCTGAAAGGCTAACAGATCGGGGTCTGTTGAACATTTGGCATAACCGGCTTGCCAGCTCTCTTGACATCATCTTCCTGGGCCCACAGGCACATGACACTTCCCAGCCCCTCTTTGCAATTAAGTGTGTCCATGTGCCAGAGTTCCAACCAATGGAGTGTGGGCACAGGTGCCACCTCCAAACCTCACCCCTGAAAACCTCACATACTCCAGGGTCTGTCCTCTTCTGCTGTCGTGACACAGAAGAATAAGCAAACTTGAAAGCTATGTGTTGAAATTACAGAGGCAGAAACTGGAAAGAAGGTGGACCCCGAATCATTGCTTAGAGGAGAGTCACACAGTGATCAGAAACACCCATATCAAGCTTTATGAGAACTAGAAAAAAATTATATTGTGTTATAGCTCATATCCATTTTTAAGCCCACATTCATTTCAGTAGCTCATGTTACCTTAACTAACTCAGAAGCCAACCTGACTTCTTTTGGCAAATCTCTTGGTCTGACACCTCTTCAGTAACCCAGCTGAGCCAACTGTTAAGCTATTGACCTCAGCTGCAAACACATCCTTCTGTTCTTGGCTCTATGAGTCCCTGAGCTGTGACTCTTCAAAACTGCTTTGCCCATTAATTCTGTTAAGCTCTACCAATAGGGAGCACTAGAGGGACACTGCAAGGTTGAAGAGGGAGAAGAAGCCTGCTCCTTCCTGTCTGCTTCCTCTTCTGGTTTCCTGCTTCCTCTTCCTGGCAGGGTCACCAGGCCACTTTTTGTTTTTGTCCCACAAAGTACTTCTTTCTTGTAGCAGCCATTTTTTCCACCACCCATAAACCAGTCTCATTATCTCCATCTGGGACATCAGAACCAGCTGACCAGCCTACCTTCCACTGAAGTCCAAATTCCAGCCCCTCCTCTTTAAGTTGTTAAGTTTAAATAATTCCATCCTCTTCTTTTTCCACTCAGCCCTAGGGGAGAGGGCTGCTTCCTGAAGTTGTGACTCTGGGCTGTCTTAGTGTTCCCTTCCACATTCAGTCCCTAGTTAATGCTTCTTAGAGTTATATTAGTTATGTTAGAAATCACATGGATTATTTCATCTAATGGCTAGGCCCTGATGGATACACTAACAGGCTCCCGAGCTGCCTAAGACCCCCTCAGCCATCTCAATGATGCCAGTTCATGCAGAAGGAATCAGAGATGGCTTTTGTCTTCCTCCCTCCAGCACCCTTGCTCTCCCTATCTTTTGACATACTGAGACAGGAAGAAAACTAGGAAACTGATCTTTGTCTCCTGTGTCATTAACAGACTTGACCTAGAGCTGCAAACTGGAGAGATGAGGACCCAGGAGTGTGTTCTGTCCCTGTGTCCACAATAGCATCATTTGGACAGTATCATATTGAAACACCACCACCACTCTGAATAAGAGCAAGGTGGTCACAGGAACAATTCCCTACTGCATTCTTTGACCCTCTGCTTTTAAATGTCCAGCCTATTTGTCTCCTCTCTCTAATCTAGATCTACACCAGAGTGGGGAACACCTGGCCTGGAAAGTGGGGTTGCTGTGAAAACTGGGAACTCCTTAAAGAGCAGGTTTTGTTCATTTGTGCCTTCCCCATCAAAAAAGAACACAACTCAACTCTAAGGGCACAAATGTGAATTTGCATTTGTAGAGATCTTTAGAGAATTCATATTTGCATCTATTATCTGCCTTACAGTAGCCATTCAGTAAGTCACTCTATGGACTGAATTGGAATGGAATAGAATTGAATGAAAAATGCCAGCTACAAAGTTGCCTCTTCTGAAGATCTTCCCCTGTACCCCCAGGGAGAGCAGGCTTATTCTGTCCCTCTGCACTTCCACAGCTCTGTTGCTTCCATTTCATTCTCAACATGTTGAGTTGCAAATTATCTGTTTCCTTGTCTACCTTCCCAATATCCTAAGAACTCCCCAACTAAAAAAGGGCAGTTTTTGTTTTTCCAGGCTTGGTACCTGTAGGAACTTAAAGGACTAGTAAATAAATTAACTTACAAACAAGTCTAAGGAAACCACCTTTCCCCAGAGGAATTGCAGCTCCAAGCCTGTGAACTTTTAGAGACAAATAAATAAGAAACACGGCACCTTAGCATTGTAAAGGAGCCTGAGAGGGTCTCAGTTCCATCCTCCAGTGCAGGAAAAAAAATGTCCAAAGAACTCCAGATTTGAACCTCTGGTTGAAATACTCCCTACATACAAGTTTCTTGCCTCGATGAAACAGTCCTTTCCACGATGACAGCACTTTCATTGTTAAAGTGCTCTTCCCTCTGGTCAGCCTAAACCTTCCTTCTGCTGACCTCTCTGTGGGCTCCAATTGAACCCTCTGGTATAGGCATCAAGAAAACAGTCCTAATTCGTAGCAAACGTTCTAGAAGGTGCCACGATCCTCCTGGACCATTACAGATCTGTTACTTCTAACAAGTGTTGTGAATTTTGGGGCATTCATTGGGAGTCTCAGATGTCTATCCCAGTCCATTTTGGAAAATAGCCACAGAAAAGAAATTCAGGCCATTACTCTATTTTTGATCCTGATGCTGAAAGATTCTAGTTTTCAGTTCTGACTTCAATTATCTTTCTTTTCATTTTTTCCTGCTCTGTCTTTTCTTTCAGGAAGAAAGAGAACTTTCGGCCTTTCTCACTCTGTAAAGAGCAAACAAACCCTTTCTTTGCCTCCTCCCCCAATGCATGTCCTTGGCACTTGGCCTTCTCTTTCACGAGGTGATCTGTAAGTTCTCAGTGAACAAAGCCCTTCCGTAAGCACCCTCCATGGCCACGTGTGGGTAAGTCTGCATCATCTCAGTGACCAATGGAGCTAGGAAGTCGTGGCTCTGTGAACTATGCCAACATGACCCAGGACACATCATGAGTCCCTTGTGCTCAAAATGTCACCACCAGGACAACTACGTGTGGGAACACTCCCTCTGGTAGGGAATGGAAGGACGTGAGAACCAGCAGGTCCCTCCTGGCAGACCTATTGTGGACTCCAACCCTCCCACGCTGGCCAACCCTGAGCAGCACTGGCCCTCATGCCGTGAGCTTAATTACTTTGCAAGAGGACAGTTTGTAGCTGGACTTGCTCTTTGTTCTCAGCAAAACCTAGGAGTGGGCAACAGAACAAAGGCGGGTTTCTGCAGAACATGGGCAAGGAGAACCCATGCTGTGAAGCTGGACCTGGGCCCATGTGTGGAGAGGACTGGGGACATGGAGGCTTGGGAGGCATGAGGATGGGGGGAGAGGGAGCTAAATTGCCATCCAGGTGCTCAAGCATCCCCTACCTAGTGCCTATTAGACCCAGACATATCTGAACTAATTCAAAAGATCTTAGAGGGAAAAAAATGCCAAGATAGCCTCTGTCTCCTCTGATCCTGGAGAAAAAAAAAAAAAAAGAGGGGGGGTCTCCTTTTTTTTTTTTTTTTTGCAGTGCTGGGGATTGAACCGAGGGCCTTGTGCTTACAAGGCAAGCACTCTACCAACTGAGCTATATCCCCAGCCCTCCTTTTCTATTTTTGGAAAATACAGAGTTGGAGGGTATGTGAAACTTTTCTCACCTGATCCAGGGCTCTAACTCTCACTGTTAGAATGATCTTCAGAAACACAAACAGACAATATATGAAAAAGTGTTCAACATCTCTAACAATCAGGAAAATGCAAAACTACACTTAGATTTTATCTTACCCTGTCAGAATGGCAATTATCAAGAATACATATGATAATAAAAGCTGGGGAGGATGTGGGAGAAAGGTTCACCTGTACATAGTTGGTTGAGACTGAGAATTAGTATAAGCACTCTGGAAAGCAATATTGAGATTCCTCAAAAAAAGAAAAAAAAGTAGGAATGGAGCCACCGTAAAATGCAACTATCCTGCTCCTCAGTGTTTATCCTAAAGAACTAAAATCAGCATGCAACAGTGATGCAGTCACTTCAATGTTTACAACAGCTCATTTCATATGACTCAAATTATGGCATCAGCCCAGATGCATGTTAATATATGAATGAATGAAGAAAATGTGGTATATACACACAGTGGAATTTTACTCAGCCATTAAGAAGAATGAAATCATAGCACTTTCTAAGTAGAATAAACCAGACTCCGAAAATCAAGGGTTAAATATTTTTGCTCATATGTGGAAGCTAGAGCACAATAAGAGAAAGAAGGGGAGTGGATCAGATATCATAAAGATATAGGGAATATCAGTGTAGTAGAAGAAGGAGATGGAAAGGGAGGGAGGAGGAATGGAAAAGGGGAGAAAGTGTGGAACAAATTTAACAAAATCACATTATGTGCATGTATAAATATACCTCAGAGGATTTCACCTTTATGTTAGTGTGAAAAGCATCAATCAAGGATGGATAAATAGATAAACAAGGGGAGGATCAGTGAAGTAGAGGGAATGGGAGGAGGTGGGGGGAATGGGGACTAAAATGGAGTGGGTCAGAATCCATGCATGTATGATGTTGTCAGGAAGAACCCAGCTACTATATATAATTGTAATGCTCTAAAAAAGTAAGTAAGTAAATAAGTAAGTAAATAAATAAATAAGTAAAAAGTAAATAAATAAAATGATCTAGCCTAAATCCCTCAAAGGTCCTTCAAGGTCACTGAAGCATCCTTTAATATGACAGAATGGGATCCATGGTCCCTTCACTCTCTCACCTTACTTACCTGAGAAGACATTCTTTTGACATCTTAACTGTCTGAGGTAAGACTGAGAGGCCACCAATATCAGCAAGGAGAGGAACTGTGTGTGAGATCAAGGCTCCTGATGGAGAAGCTTGGACTACAGAGTTGGCTTCTACAGAGGGCTGTGGAGCTCCTCTGACTCACAGCAGCTAAGAGAGGTGGAAGAAAGTCAGGGAGAAACCCAGCAGTGGGTAAGAGAAAAGGAGGCACAGTCAAGGAGGAACTCCTAGATGCCCATCACTGGCAATCTAAGACTAAAGGACATTTCCACAGGGAATCTAATCCTTTCCACAACCACCCCCTGCGTTTCACTTCACGTTGTGTGGTTATGTAGAATTATTTTCTTCCTTTAATGGCCTCTCTATTCTTCAGGGCATAGTGTGCACATCTATGGGACACCCTTCCTGTATGTCAAGGTGACTTCCACATCACCCTTTGACTTTCTTGTTGCCAGAAAGGCTCTCTCTCCTTCTACTTTCCTATCAGAAGTTTCAAAAGGGAGAAGAAAAGAAACTCATGAACTGAAGGTCTAACTGAACTAGGAAAGGAGAGAGAACGTCCATCCTTCCAGCCATGCTCAAAGGAAAATGTAATTTTACCAAAAAAAGGAGGATAAATACTTCTCAGATAAGAAACCAAGGCTGAGGAAGTAAAGTGAGTTGTCCTGGGCTACAGAACCGGTGATGATAGGTGTCAGATTAAGCCCCAGATCTGTCAGACAGCAAAGACAGTGCCTCCATAGCTCTGAGTCCCTTCTACCAACCTGACCCACTCTCCTGTGCCCACAGTTCTGCTAGGAGTCTTCATTAATTTGAAGACCTCACTTAGAGAAAACGCTCCTTATAGCCAACTTGGAAGGATCGAGATAACCCCTAGCTCTGGGTTTAGATTATTATGCATAAGACTATGGAAGAAGATGCCAGAAGATAAGGTGGTTGAATGGAAACTGGCCATAGCCCAGGAGACTTCAGGATGAGACAGAAGCCTCAACTCATCTGATGGTAGATCTTCTCTGGAGGTCACAGTGTGTAGTGCTCATGATACAACAGAGGTCACCATAATCACCATAGTGGTGTCAGGGAGATGCATTCCTCAACTGAGAGATCCCAAATCTGTTTTCCTCTTTAATGCATGATTGTGAATCTTGGAGAGAGGTGTGACTATGTGAGACACTATGGAGACAACAATCAGGCCACAGACACAGACTACCACAGCAGGGCAGAATCTGAGTCCATTTCAGCCAGACCTCATTATGGCCCTGGGAATTAGTAACCCAGAAAGGAAAAGTCTCCTCCAAATCAGCAAAATGTAAATTCGATCCCAAGGGCTCCAAATCAGCTCTAGGGTGCTATAAGGGGCAATAGCAGTGCCTGTCACAGAAAACCATGACAAGCAGGCACTCACCCCATTTTAGGAAAGAAGTCCCTCTCCCCTGAATGTTGCCAGGCTTCCTCCCATTGCAGTGCCATGGTTTTTGTGGAATCCAGCTAGATCTGTTCCCTTTCAGACCTCCAACACCATACATGCACTGCCCGAGCTTGCACTCTTCTCTGCTGTTTCTGTTGTCCAAGTCAAAAGGAACAGAAAGAACACTATGTTTGAGCAAAGGGTTCAAAATGGCAGGACAGTGAGTTCCAGGATAGACTTAGTGCCCATGGAGTGAGAGGGTAAGGCAGAGATTTCTATAGCACTTTAGGAAAATGAATATCTGAGAAGAGGAATCCATCTAACTACAGAGTCTATTACTCTAGCTCCAGCCAGAGCTTTGTGATCCAAATTCAGAGGCAGGCCCTTCTCAAGACTTAGGAATCCCTTGACAGACTCTGGCTTAGTGTGCACATCTATGGGATGTTTGTTTTTACTCTCAAGAAGAAAAGGAATGAGAACTTACGTGCCAAGGGGATTCTTTAAGCCACTTGGGGAGGGCCTAGACACCTCAACCAGTGCATGGATAGCCGCGCTGTCTGCTACTTACTGGCTTCCAATCCAGATTATAAAATAGCTGATCAACCCACAGTTGCCCTAAACTTGTTTGAATGTTATCTTACCATGGAGGGGGTTATCTGACCAAGATCTTGCTGTGTAGTTCAGGAAAATATCCTGACAGCCACAGAAAGGTAAATAAAGACCCTGAACCAGACCAGCAACACAGTCCTTTTCCTGGCAGCTCTAGGACAGGTCTCAAGCGTAAACACTTCTCTTCCTTCTGCCTTCCCCCTCTTCTCTCTTTGTTTTCCTTCCTAAGGATTAAGAGATTTCATTTTCATTGTTCCATAGATGGAAAGGGAGGCCTCTCTGAGCCAACGCCAAGCACTATGTGTTCCTTACGGTTTGGAAATCACTGAAAACACTCTGTCCCCTCCTCCAACCATCCCACGCTGTACCCCCAACCACTGGGAGTTCTGCTGGAGTCTGTCACAGCTGCCATAGAAACTGCCTTTTTCCAATCCAGCTTCACTATCTGGAAGGCAGAGAAGGCCAGCAGAATTATCGCCTTCCCCGTTGAGATAGGGGTGAACATTCACCAGGAACACAAGGGCTGGGAGGGAGTCCCAGGGCCCTCCCAACAGCCTCTCTGGAAGTTCTGATGTTCAACACCCCTTTGAGGCAAGGTCAAGATTCTAACTTACCGTATGGAGACCGAGCATCATTGTAGGCAGTATGAAGTCTCTCTCCTCTCTTGAACTGGCTGGCCCCTACAAAGCTTCTGCAGGAAGTAAATGTATATGTCAAGGGCATATCAAGGAAGAAAGAAGAGTCTTGCCAACGTCTGGTTATTCTCCATTTGCTCCCCGCAACCACAGATTTCTGCTCTGTTCTGTGTCTGGGAGGCTGACTCCTGGGAATTACTTCCCCCATCACCTTCTGGAACCCAGCTGGACTCCACCAACAGGACACTCCAGGAGGGACTGGAGAGTGGAAGAAGGGGGATATCCCTTCTAGTTGTACTGCATTCTAGCAACAGCCATGTGCCACGACAGGCAGCCCATCTTCCACAAGCCCAGCTCTCACCAAGCCCAGATAACACTGTTTCTTCCTCTGGCCTCTGCAGCCCCAGGGGTGATAGCAGCTTCCTGCTGTTCTTTAACAGCCCACCCACCTGTAAGCCCACCTGTAAGCAGCCTCATCAGTCTTTTGTTTGAACCACCTGGAATGAATGTGGTGCCACCTGACATGCTCAGTGCAATACAGAAATAAAGAAAAAATGGGGGAGGGTTACATCACAGAGGTCACACCATGTTTAAGGAAAAACAGAAGAAAGTATAGCTGGCCGTGTCCTTCTATCCCAGATACCATTGAAGATGACTCTAGAACAGTGGTTCTCAAAGTATGAACCTCAAACCAGCAGTAGCAGCATCACATGGGAACTTGTTAGAAACCCAAGTTCATGGACCCTTCCCCAGACTCACTGAATCAGTGGGAAACTGGGAGTGAAGTCCAACAATCTTGGTTCTAGAACTTCAGGAGCTGTGGGCCTCTGCAGGAGGCATCTCTCTGACTCTGCTTGCCCTATGTCTTCTCCCATCCCAAGCGAAGGCAGATAAGGCAACAGGACAATCAGATTTTCCAAAAATCACAGAAATTGAGTTCCTGCCTCCTCAAACATCCAAGGGTGACCCTGCAGGCAGAATTTAAAAATCTAAGTGATGGCTTAGGCTGAGAGGTCACTGTGAGAAGACAGCCATTGGCCATACTTCATCAAGGGGACAGATGCTTTTCAAAGCAGTCAGGAGCTAGTGAATGCCATGTCTGCTACTTCACAGATTTTTTGCACATAAACACATAAACTGGGTCCAGACCCTTTGTCCTCAAATGCATGAATCAACATCTCCTTGGCTGCCAATATTGCCTAATTGCTGTCTTCCAGCTGTGCCCAGCTGTGTCACAAGGACTGAAATGCTGTGATTTTAATGGTTAGGAAAGATTCCTGCCCTCCCTCTGCTCACATGGGGTCCATTCTCACTCTTCTTATTTCAGCCGCTTAGGAACAAGTTCACACTTGAAATGGAAACCCCTGGACTCTGGCGGAAAACAGACTTTGTTTTAAATCTGAACCTACTGTAGAAACTGCATGCCCATAACCAACTACTTCATTTAACATAGGTCCCCTAAGTTGCAAATGAGGGTAATCATATCACTCAGAGTGACATAAGCATTATTTGAGATGACATGTGTACAGTGCCTTAAGCACAAGAGGTGGCAAACACTTGGTGTCAATAAAAACTTTTCTTTCTATTCCATCTCCTTGAAGACTGGGGCCCTATATTTTCTATGATGAAGCAGTAAATAGGGCAGAATCTGAAGTTAGACTGTCTGTGCTAGTCCTCACCCTGCCATTTTCTATCTGTACAGCTTTGGGCAATTTAGTTATCCTTTATGTAACTCAATTTTCTCATCTATAGAATGGGACTGATAATAGTACATACCTCACTGAAGGACTACTGTGTTTAAATCCTATCATCTATACACCTAGCTTATCTAGTTAGCACTCTGGAGGTGTCAGCTGCTATTCATTATTACTAATTACCAACTATGAATATAAATTTGAATGAACTATTCACTATTAAAAATATTACTATATATTCCAAGCAAAAAAACTGAGACACAATGTCTACCACATATGAGCCAACAGCAACAAGGGAACAGAATTTTTGAAATTGGGACCTTGATAAAGTGCCTCTTCATCTCCTGCTTATCTCAATATTTGGAAAAACAATTCACATGTATCTTGGGTGAGACTGTAGAAGACAGAGGCAAGAGGATGCACACAGAGCATGCACTGAACCGGAGGATATCATGCGAGGCAGAATAAGGCAAGCACAGAAAAACAATACTGTGTGATCTCACTCATCTAAATCTGAAGGACAGAAGATCAATCTCAGGGAAACAGTAGAAAGGTGATTACCTGGGGAATGGGCTTGGAAACAGAAAATGTTAACCCAAGAATATAGAGTTTCAGTTAAACTGGAGGAAAAACTCAGTGATCTATTGCACTGTACTAACGTATTGGTCCATTTTTGTTGTTACTATAATGAAATTCCTGGCCTGGGTAATCATAAGGAAAAGAGATTTATTTAGCTCAGGGTTTTGGAGATCCAAACAGCATGTCCTTGTTCTCCCTTCCCCCACCCAGCACCTCAAGGTAGATGGCATCACAGTAGCAGGAGCAGGGAGAAATCACCAGGTGAGCCAGAGCCTGAGAGGAGAAGGGCCAGTACCAACCTCCCAGCAGGCCCCACCTCTTAAAGGTTCCTGTTAACATGACCTCACTGGGGACCAAGCCTCCGACATATGAACTCTAGGGGGACAAACCACATCCAGACCATAGCAGTTAATGATAATATATTATAAAGTTCAAAAAAATGTTAAAGCAATAGACTTTTTTATTGGTGGTGCATTAGAGTTATAATGGTGGGATTTGGCATTACATATTCATACATACGCACAATATAACAATATAATATAGTCACTATCTCTCCCCATGCTTCCCCTCCTTCCCCACACCCCCATCCCTTTCTTCTAGTCTACTGATCTCCCTTTGCTTTTCATGCAATAACCCCGCACCTTTCTTTTTCTTTTTCCTCTTTAGCTTCCACATAAGAGAGAAAATATAAGACCCTTGACCTTCTGACTTTGGCTTATTTCACTTAACATAATGATCTTAAGTTCCATCCATTTTCCTGCAAATGACATAATTTCATTTTGCATTATGGCTTAATAAAACTCCATTGTGTGTGTGTGTGTGTGTGTGTGTGTGTGTGTAATACCACATTTTCTTTATCCACTCATCTGTTGATGGATGGACTTCTAGGCTGGTTCCATAGTTTGGTTATTGTGAATTGTGCTGCTGTACACATGTATCCCTGAAGTATGATGACTTTAACTCTTCAGGGTAAACACCAAGGAGTGGTAGAGATGGGTAGTATGACAGTTCCATGCTTCATCTTTTGAGGAATACAAATGGCCAACAAATACATGAAAAAATGTTCAACATCCCTAGTAATCAAAGTAATGCAAATCAAAACTACACTGAGATTTTATCTCACTCCAGCTAGGATGGCAGTCATCAAGAATATAAACAAGAATAAATGCTGAAGAGGATGTGGAGAAAAAGGGACACTTTTACACTGTTGGTGGCATTGTAAATTAGTACAACCACTTTGGAAATCAGTATGGAGTTTCCTCAAAAGGGACAGACTTTTAATGTTCTTTACACACACACACACACACACACACACACACACACACACACTCTAATTTGGTAAGGTGATTGTACCCATAAATGAACATAATTATTTGTGAATTTAAATAGACAAATTTAATAATAATAAAAAGAATCTAGAAATAGAGTCTGACTTTGCTGGTGATAAGAGAAATGGTAAAACCAAGTCAGATGCATTAACTCATCTTTGAAAGGTCCTCACACCAAATATTTCTCATCAGGGGGTTTCACCACTGCTCAGTGAAGAGCTGGTTTGGTTCCCATTCCTGAGTCTCTGAAGAACCATATTGTTACTACCACCCACTTTGCTCAGGCCCTTCCCTGCCTTGAAAAGTCTTTCAGTCTTTCTTCTACTTCCAAGTCCTTCCAAATCCAGCTCCACTCCCACTTCCTCTGAGATACACCCTGGTGGCTCTGTCCCTCTCCTGCATCCTTCTGTATAGACCCCCTTGTGGCTTGTGGTCAATTTCATGGCACTTAGCACAGATGTGCATTCATTCTTAGCCAGTGTGCTGTGGTTTCACAATGCAAATCTTGCCCAAACCATTCCTAGGCTTCTTTCTGAGGGCAATGACCACATCTTCCATTGCTTCTTGGTCTGAAAGAAACTAGATTGAGCCCCAAAAGAAAAATAAAGAGTACACACAAAAACTTTGAATAGCAACTGGATCCTTTGTACTTAGTCCATCCATGGAGATCTCAGTGTCTCTAGCTACAGGTCACATTGTTCTCGGATCCCTGGCACAAGTAAAAATGGAAAAGCATAGTGCTATTTTTCCATTTTGGAGACTTACATTTGGCCTGTTGGCCTGAACTAACCCACCCTTAAAAACCTATGCTTCCCCACTCCCTGGTATAGCTCCAGCACTCGGCTGCTCTCCTTTCTCCCCAGCAGAACAGTGTCAACAGAGCTGTGGTTGAGAGGATGTTCCCTTAGTGCCCCTCCCTTGATTCCCTTAGCCACAAATCAGCAGACAGGTCAGATGGCAAAACCAGATGGAAACTGGGGTCACAATTAACGAAAGTATATGTTAATAGGAATTCATATAAAATTCTAAACTTTAAATTTTAAAAACGTGTAGAAATATAGAACAGTGAGCGATTATATGAGTTGGTTGCTAGTGTAATACTAAACAGTAATAAATAATTACTGTTAAGAAAGTTAATGAAACTGGGAAGCATCAATAAATGCTTAATGTCCAAGACACTGGAGATGATATTTCCATTAATGGTGAGACCAGAACTAGAACACTTGGAATTTCAAAAGGAGGGCACAGAATATAGCCAGAGAAAGACAGCCCCCTACCAAAAAAAAAAGTTATATAAACCAAATCACAAAAAGAAAGGTAGAAGGAACTGAAAATGTTTACCCTGGAAAAGAAAAGCTCATGAGAACATGATCTTCATTTTCAAATATATGAAAAGTTTTTACATAATAAAGGGAGCATTTATTCTGTAACTTTAAAATAAGGAGAAGCAAATTTCAATGTGAGAAAAAAAAAAACCCTTTAGGGTTCTTAAATATAATAGATTACCTAGACAAGGTGGCACTTGCCTATAATCCTAGCTACTTACCAGGTGGAGGACTGTTTGAGTCCAAGAGTTGAAGGCCAGCCTAGGCAACAGCAAGACCCCCATCTCAAAAAATATGCAGGTATAATGGTTCAATTTGTGAGATAGTGAGGCTCCCACCACAGGTAATATTAAGGAAACAGTCCTTTCAGAAGCCTCTCATCTCCTCAGAAGTTCAGTGTCTTCTTGCTGTTCTTGGACTATCCAGGATACAGATGGACGAAAGGACAGACCACCAAACTTAGGACAGGAGACCAAGCTTGCTCCAGCTGCAGTTGCTTATCAAACTCTCCATCCTGTCACTCAGTACGATGCAGAATTCCTAGAAATATCACACTAACCCCTTCTATTACCTGGAAAAAAAAGAGCAATAGGCAAAATGCTTAATGGTGTCCCCAAAAGGCTTGACTTCAAGGGGGACTTCAGGCATCTAGCGAAGTGGTGATTAGAAACTCAAAGGCTTGAGATGTCTACCATGGTCTACTAAATCAAATCAGGAGTAGTTACTTACTCCCCCTCCCATGAGGGGCATGATAAAGGTTGGAACTTGGAAAGATCATGCAGTGGCAACATAAGCTGAAACCCCAACCCGCTATGTGACCTTGGACACATGACTTCCCCTTTCTGTGCCTCCTTTCCTCACTGACAAAATAAGGATTCTGACCCTCATAGTACCATGGATGTTGATAGTTAACTTTACATGTCAACTTGACTGGCTCGCGAAGTGCCTAGATATTTGACCAAACATTAATCCTAAGTATTTCTGTGAGGTTGTTATGGATGAAATTAACAGAATGTGGGTAGGCCTTATCCAATCAGGTGAAGTCCTGATAAGAAAAACAGCCTCATTTTCCACCAAATAAAAGGAAATTCTCCTATCTAATAATCTTTAAACCAGGCCATTGTCTTCCTTTCTATTCTAAACCAGTCTTAGGGCCTTTGGGCTTAAGCTGGAACATCAGTTCTGCATCTCTTGCCAGCCTTCATGATAACATGAGCTAAATCCTTATTAGTTCTTTTCCCCTGGAGAACCCCAAACAATACAGCAGCTATCTCAACAGTTTCAAAGTTCTATGAAGAGCATGCAGGCAAGAGAAGGGAATTAAACAGATACAAATAGGAAAAGAAGAAGTCAAATTATCTCTGTTTGCTGATGACATGATCTGATATTTAAACAACCCAAACACAACTCCACCAGAAGTCTTCTAGAACTGATAAACAAATTCAGCAAAGTACCAGGATACAATATCAACATACATAAATCAATTACTTTCCTATACTTCAATAACAAATCTGCTAAGAAAAAAATCAGAAAAACTATCACATTCACAATAACCTCAAAAAAAAAAAAGAAAAAAGAAAAAAACTTGGGACTAAAGTTAGTCAAGGAGGTGAAAGACCCCTGCAATAAAAACTATAGAACACTGAAGAAAGAAATTGAAAAAGACCTTAGAAGATGGAAAGACCTCCCATGTTCTTGGATAGGCAGAATTAACATAGTCAAAATGACCATTTAATCAAAAGTATTACACAGATTCAATGCAATCCCCATCAAAATACAGAAGACATTATTCACAGAATTAGAGAAAGTAGTCCTAAAATTCATTTGGAAGAATAAGAAACCCCAAATAGTCAAAACAATCCTGGGCAAGAAGAGTGATGCTTGAGGCATCACAATACTAAATCTCAGATTATCTGACAGAGCTATAGTAACAAAAACAGCATAGTAATATTACTCAGCCATAAAGAAGAATGAAACTATGGCATTTACCAGTGTATTAGGGTTCTCTAGAGGAACAGAATAAACAGGAAGTATCATTATAAAAAGGAGATTTAGTACATTGACTTATACAACCAGAAGCCAGATATCAACAATGGCATCTGCAGCTGGAGAGCTGGAAGAACCAGTAGCTGCTCAGTCAAACAGGCAGAAGCCCCTGAACAAAAAGGATCAACAGTGCTACCCTAGTCTGAGACCAAGGCTTCTGGAAACTACCTGGAGAATCATTGGCAGAGTCCACTTCGGAAGAGTGAAGAAGTGAGAGTCCAATATCCTCAGACAATGGAAGCAGCAATCAAGAACACATTCAAGAATAATTGAGCTTACATCTGAATCTGCTTCCTTGTTCTTCCAAATTTTATTCTATCCAAGCCACCATCCTATTGGGCAGTACTACCCATGCTTAGGGAGGGTCTCCACTTCAGTTCACTATCCCACATTCCAATCATTCCTAGACACACCCTCATTGACACACCCAGAAGCCTCCTAATCATTGGCATCTCTTAATCCAATCAAGTTGACAATTCAAATTAACCAATACAGCCAGTAAATGGATGAAATTGGAGATAATGCTGAGTGAAATAAGCCAGACTCAGAAAGTTAAGGATTGAATGTATTCTCTCATATGTGGAAGCTAGACCAAAATAAAGGGAGAGGGACACAGGGGGATCTCATGAAAAGAGAAGGGAGATAAGTAGGCCAAGCACAGTGGTGCACACATATAATTCAAGTCTGCTCAGGAGGCTAAGGCAGGAGCATCACAAGTTCAAAGCCAGCTTCAGCAATTTATTGAGGACCTAAGCAATTTATCAAGATCCTGTCTCAAAATAAAATATAAAAAGGGCTGGGATGTGACTCAGTGGATAAGCATTCTGAGTTCAATCCCCAGTACCAAAAAGTTCGATGGGGAATGGGGATCAGTAGAGCAGAGGAAGGAAATTGATGTGGAAAGGGGAAAGACAGAAAGCAAGAGGAACTGTGGAATTAAATTGGCCAAATTATGCTATGTACATATGTGAATAAGCCATAAAGGATTTCATCTTTATGTGCATCTATAAAGGATTAATTTTAAAAACTATAAACAGAAGAAAGACAAGTAGAGGAAAGGGAACAAGGGGAGGGAGGAGGAGAGGGAAAGGGGAAGCACTGGAGAATGGAGAAAATTTGATTCCCTGCTTGTATGATTATGTCAAAATGAACCCCAGTATTAAGTATAACTATAATGCACTGACAAAAACATTAAAAAGATTAAACAAGATAAAGCAACTGAGGTCCTTTTGCTATATATCTAATATAAAGTAAGTGCTCAATATTATGCAAACTATGTTTATAAGACTGTTCTTGAGCAAAATCATCCAGCTGGTTTTATTAAGAGGAGAAGAGAAAGACGTATAAGGAAGATACAAATGGCTGTGGACAGACATGCCACATGCCCAGGTGGGGAAAGACTACAACCTGGACATCAGCAATGTCCTCAGGAGCTCTTGAACTCTCCCATCCAAGGATCTTCCTGGGTGACCTACAGGCCTCTGGGGAGTTATAGTCACATGCCTTGCTTTCAAGGAGGTCCCTCCTTAAAAAGGATAATGGTGTATCCCTGAGACAAGGAAGAGAGGGGTAGTGTCCAGCAATACAGCCACAGCACTTCCCAAAATATTCCTAGCTATGTCTATCCTTCCTGATTCTAAAACCAAACATAGACTTATTCCATCTCTGGATATTTCACACCATGATCTCCTCTTTTGTCTTCCTGCCTTTCTGAACCTGTATACTGTATCTGAATCTACCCTCCCCATAGAAATCACTTCCATCATTTGAGACAGGGATCACATCTGCCTTGCTCCTACCCTGAGATTCTCTGGCCACCACAGTCAGCATTCATTTGCCACTTTCTAGGTCCTCGTAGATTATTTAGACAGTCAGTTCTCTTTTAATTCGAACTCACTGCCTTTTCTGAACTATTCTGCAATCTCCTTAAAAACAAAAACCTCTGTGTCTTGCACCTTTCCTATCACAGAGCACAGTCCCAAATCTGTTTGGTTGTTTGACAGAATGATCAGTGTCCTTATAACACCTCAGCTCAACAACTCTTTGCCTTCCTCCACTCTGGGGCACTGGATTCCAAATCTGGATGAATCACCTGAGGAATATTTATGAAAC
Organism: Glaucomys volans; assembly: GCA_020662805.1. NCBI lineage: Eukaryota > Metazoa > Chordata > Mammalia > Rodentia > Sciuridae > Glaucomys > Glaucomys volans. Next base: position 336,710 of record JAJEJO010002908.1, on the reverse strand, counting down.
AAAGATTCTTGAGATCACTCCACTTGAACAGATTCAGAACCTCCAGGGATACAACCTTGGAATCTGCATGCTTTAAAAGGTGCTCAGGAGACTGTGATGAGCATCTGGGTTTGGATCTTAGAGATGAGGCATTTTCCTATAACCTTGATCTCAACTTGGCCATGTTGTGAAAACCCATCTCCATTCTCATCAGGCCAGTCTTCCCCTGGAATCCCAATCCTTTCTCCTGCCCCATGATTCTTCCTAGTCTTCCCTGTCTACCAAACACACCCGACTTCCCCCTGCTTCTCTCTACCTCTTCCCTCCCATGAAAATGCTTCTCCTCTCCCCAGCATCCCAGCCCCAGCCTCCTCCTGCATGGACCCATGAGTTACTACCATTTCTGTCTTAGTCTTTCTAACTAGCATACTTTTCCAAAAATGACTTGGTATCAACTAAAAGAAATGTCTTAATGTTTATGTTGACTATTTAAGGATAGTTAGTCTACATGTTTTTCTCAGATGAATACTCCAAAATATGTCTAATTAGATAGCACCTGTTTAAAATTCCACTTGTGAGCTACCTCTTACCTCACTTAAGCCACATCACCTTGTAGGGTCCTCCATTTTTGCAGGTATTCACTGGGGTAACGAACTAAAGCAGTGGTCTGAAGGCCTTTGGATCAATGTCCTCTGGGAAAGCTCTGCCTTCCCTACTCACCCCAGAACAACAGGCACTTATGCAATTTTGTTTTTCAATTCAAGGCATAATCAGAACTCTCAGAAGCTCCACATTAAAACCCTGGACTAGGTGATTTTTAAGGTCCCCCCTCCTTTGGTATTCTATGACTATAAATGCTGTTGCGCTGATCCAAACAGCCTGGATCCAGGTGTGCTTGGGTGGGGAAGTTTAGGTATGGAAGCTGAAAATCAAGAATGAATCTACTTTGAGAGAAGGCATTAAAGGTTTTTCAAAGAGAAGGAATTAGCCATTGACCTTCTAGACTATTTCAGTGTTCTCTCTACCACACTGCCTCTACCCTCCTTCATGGCTTCTCCCACCAACCTACAGGTTGGCTTCTGGGTCCCCTATACACATCACCCAAGCACAACTGAATCCTCCTGTTTGTGAACAGAATTACAGCGCTGCCTCTATGGATCTGTGTACTTTTTCATCTGTTTGACTTCTCTTTTCTTCCTCTCATCCCTCGCACCTCACTCAGATCCTGCCCAAATCAGGCCCCCTGTCGATGAATGTGTTTAGGGGATAGAAAAGGTGACCCCTAGAAGACCTGCCCAACTGACATCTATCTGATTCTGTGTCACTGAGGAAATGCAAGAAAGGAAAATGTTTATTAAAATCAGCAAAGTCTAACAAGGGAATGGGGACATAGGGAGGATCTAAATTCCAGCATTCTGCCCACAGAGAGAGGGTAGAAATCCAGGCCCTCCTACCTGGACATCATCAGATCCTGGCCTCCCAAGAGCCAGAAAATCAGTGGAAATGTATATATATTTTAATACACCCTTATTACAAATAAAAATACTTTTACATCAATACTGGGGTTGGTTGAAATGTGTTCCAACTTTGCTAAACGGAACACATCGAAACGCCTCTAATAATACCAAGGAAGGCATTTCCACTGCCAAACTTGGACAGAGGGGAATTTGTGCTGCCAGAGAAAATCTGTTCTTCATCACTGTTTCAATATTCAAGGAAGCTGGGGACATTTTTCTGCGATTGAAGCAAATTGCCAGCTGCCAATACTATGATTTAATTCCCTCCTTTTTCCTTCTTATTTGAAATAATTGCCACAAGCATTTGGTGGGCCATGAAGGCCTAGCATAGAACAAAGATTATACTAAAATGAAGTGAAGGCAAATGTAGGGAAGGATAAGAAAGAGGGAGAATGAAAGAAGAAAAAGAAGAGGGTAAAAGGAGGATGAGAGGAATGGGGTGAGCAGAGCAGTAAGAACATGTGGAGAAAAATAAAAGAGGAGGAGGAAGTTCTAGAAAAGCAGAAAATAAGAGCAGAAATGACAGAGGAAAGCAAGAATGTGAGAATGAGGAAGAATAAAAATCACAAACAGAAGCGAGAATACAAAAGACAGAGGTGAAACAGATATTAAAGAGCTCAGTAATGGTCTCCTCTCAAGTTTCAGGCAGGAGACCAAAGGATGAAGTTATTTGCCCAAAGTCAGTGAATTCAGGTCACTGAGCTCAGAGCAGAGGACAAGGACCTCCTGATTCCAGTCAACACTCGTCATTCTGCTGCAGGAGAGCAAGGCTAGGAGACAGAGGAATGAAGCGCAGAAAGACGACAACTTGGATGTACATACCTGTGCACACAGCATGGCTGTGTTGTCTGACAGAATCTAAATTCCAACAATCTAATATTCATAGTTTCCTCATTCTTAGACCCTGGGAGAATCTCATGAAATGCATATAAGACCTAGAAGACACTGTTTTCTCCTTCATCAGGTTTACATGGTAGAATTAGAGAGCTGAAAGGGACATTGGGATTGGTCTAATGTCAGTCTTCTAGGTGGACCTCCAAGCCTCTCAAGACCTCTGGCTTCCCCAGATGGTGGATATGCTGACAGGGCTCACTCCCTGAGTACTGGATCCCAAACTCCAGGACCCCAGCTCTAGCTTTGGCCCTTCCAAAGCACCAGTCATTCCCTCCAAGATGAGGACCTTTCTGGTTTAATCATTTGTTGCTAGTTTTCAATCTGTCATTTAGTTAACAACATTATACCAATGTTAATTTATTTTGATAATGGTATCATGATGATATGCTAAAATTAGGAGAAGCTTAGTAATATATATTATGACTTCTCTGTACTGTTTTTGCAAATTCTCCAAAATTCTTTAAAGAAAAAATCTTTTGTAAAGGTCTCAAAGACCAGATTTGAATTTTAAAGCATCCATCAGTGCCCGGGTCTCCAGCCTCTAGTCCCTAGCCAATGACATCTTTCTTCTCTCTGCTTTCCCAGTTCCTTCCTATACAACAAGGAGACCTACACATACGTTTGTGATCACACCAGCTTACCCACCCAAGTTCCGTCCACAATCTCCAGATACCACAAATAATCCCTCCTTGGCTATCCTTGGGATAGCCAAGTGACAATACAGTCCAGGGAATTTTAGGGTGTTGGGTACAAGGAAAATGACCTAGAAGCAGGTGTAGACACAGACTCCAGAGAGGTACATCCCTTGGTGTCATCTCAAAGAAGGGGCATGAGAGGAGAATGCCCAGTGTTGAGCCCTCTTAAGTGTGAGACCTAGGCAGGAGTGCCACTTACCTAGGTTCAAAATAGGATTGTCTCCACCTCACTGATCACCTTCTGGCTAATTCAGGTTCAATGGCAGTGGAGGCAAGAAGGAAAAGCAAATCCTTTGTGGTTATATAACTACTCTTAAGTAATTTGGATGAAATATTAATAATGGTGTTTGCCATATCTGGTAGAAAGAGGATCTTACATTCTCTGTTCTATACTCAGAAAGCCTCTTGGGTCATAATTTGTTGACTATGAATTGCTGAGCTGAACAAAGTGCTTGGCATATCATCTATAATGAATGAAGGAAGGAGGGAAGACTAAACACCTATTTTCAGTATAATGAGATAAGTATCATCATCAATAAGATATGATTCTATTGAAGTACAGACAACATTATGCACTTAGCCTGCCTGGCCTGGAGACTTTTAAGATTCCCAGAGACTCTTAAAAAGTGCACTGGAATTAGTCGTGGAAGGAGGAAGGGCATTCCAGGCAGAGGAAAGCTGAGGTGTCATGGCATATTGGAATAACAATGATCAAACAGAATTTAAGTGTCATGAAGTATTCCAGTCCCTGTATGTATTCTCCGCACTTTGCACATGCAGGCAACTAGTAGACTTTGGAAATCCACGTTAGGTTAATGAAGGAATGGGTTTCATCTCCTTTTAAAACCACAGTAAAGTCAAAACTTGAAGGAATTTTAACAACACCCTAGTTCAGGTATTGGCAAACCTTTCTGTAAAGGGCCAGATGATACATATTTCAGCCTTGGAAAGCTGTATAGTGTCCATCTCAACAATTCAACTCTGCCATGTTGCATGGGCACCACCAGAGATGGCAGGTAAATGGTTTGGCTGAGTTCTGATAAAACTCTATTTATAAAAATAGTCAATGAGCCAGATTTCACCCAAGAACCATGGTTTGCTGGCCACTATTCTAATCCAACACCTTTATTTTACGCATGAGAGTCAGATAGAGGATGTGGCTCACCAGAGATGAAACAGCTGGCTGAAGTCAAGACCAAAAGTAAATATCAATGTTCCAGTATAAGTATTTGGATAGGGAATAAGTAACATAAATGTTTGTGGACAAGAGAGAAAATGGTAGGCCTCAGAAGCCCTAGGTACCTCAGATATCCAGGGTATCTTCACTGAGGACTCAAATTAGGCTCACAGCCTCAATGCAGTTCAAAAAGGGACAAGATGATGTGAAGAACACCAAATATTATGGGTTAGCTGTGGTGACCCCCAAAATCTCATGGGTGAGACAATGCAAGGTTTGGAAGAGAAATGATTGGGCTATATCCTTAACCTAATCAGTGAATGAATCCCTTTATGGGATTAACTGAGTGGTAACTGAAGTGGTAGGGTGTGGTTGGAGGAGGTGGGAAATGGGGCGTGGCTTTGTGGCATATATTTGTATCTGGCAAGTGGAGACCTCTCTCTCTACTTCTTGATCAACATGTGAGCTGCTTCCCTCTGCCACACTCTAACACCATAATGTTCTGTCTCACCTCAAGCTACAAGGAGTGAAGCCAGTGTTCTATGGACTAAGACCTCTGAAACTGTTAGCTCCTAATAAACTTTTCTTTCCCTAAAGTTTTTCTGGTCAGATCTTTTAGTCATGACAGCAAAAAAGCTGACTAAAATATCAAACTACCAGTTGACTGTTTCTCACCAATGTATTTACATTCTCACTGTGCTTCACTGAACATAAGGTAAATGAAAGTGGACAACAAGAATAAAAGCAAAACTACATTCCAGAACAGCAGGTCAGGCCAAGGATCAGAGTGGATGCTGCACCTCCTGAATGCAGAGCTGGGCATTTTAAGAACCTGAGTCTTCTGGGCAAACAACACCTGACAGAGAAGCAGCCAGTTTGACCCACAGAAGAAGATGGCCTAATCTACTTCCCAGGAGGGAAACTGGCCTCTGGTCAAAATCTCCCCTTAGACTTCAATTCAGAAAGAACACATAGTCTTTTGGGACCCCAGATGTTAAAGTCACTCGAAGATCACTCAGGCATACATTTTTTTTACAAATTGACAAACTGAGTTCCGAGAAGAAAAAACAACTAGCCCAAGGTCACAAAGCCAGTGTGTGTGGGTGGGTGGTCCCAGGTCCTCAATCCCATCTCCAAATTCTGTACAGATGCTCCTCTGACATCCTGCTGCAGCCCCTACTCTCACCCCCATCCCGGGAGACATTCCAACTATACTTTCATATACAGGCATGCAAGTTTTTAAGCTTTGGATAGAACTGTCTCTAAGGCATTTAAGCAGTATTGACTGTCTTCCTTAGATCACAAGTACCTTGAGGTCAGGGATGACTTTTCCGCTATCTCCATCTCGATGAAGATAGGGACTCTGAACTCAGTGTGAGGAGGTAGGTCCTGCATGCCTCAGACCCTGCTCATACACCTTCTGCCTCAGGAATCATCCCAAGGATGTGCAGTCCTTGATTCCATCAACTCCCCAAACACCTATTAACACCCTGATTAGAGTTATTTGTGTTCAAGACTGTCCATCTTCTATGTAAGATTGAGAACTCCTCAAAGGCAGGAATTGTGTCTCACTCAGCCCTGTTCTTCCAGGCTTGGGTCTGGCACACAGACAGGTGTTTTTCACTGAGGGTTAAGTTGTGATATCCTTCAGAGGGCCAGGAAAACATAGCAGAGAGGTTAGGAGATTATGTTGACTGGAAACAAGCAATCCTGAGTTCAAATTCTGACTCACACACTTAATTGGTATGTGACCGTGAAAAAGTTATCTAATCTCTCTGAGGTTTAGCTTCCTCATGTGAGACCATGTCAGAATTAAATGAGACAATGCTGTTGAAGCACTTGGCATGGTACCTGAAATTCAGTGAACACTCAATAAAAGTCATGGAAGGGCAAGCTCAGACTGCCAACATCCTGGGTTGGTCCATGTTAAGTCAGTTGGCTCCCAGCCAACAGTCTCACAGTTATCTTTACTTAGGTACAGGGAGAACCAAGGCAGAATATAGATGAGGTGAATCCATCCATGTGACCAGAAAACTGGAAAATCAGCCCCCCACCCACCTCCTGGAAGGAACAGCCTAGGGTACACTGCTCCACCCCAGCAACCAGGCCAGCAGCCATCTCTATAAACCCAGGCCAGCATGATGTCTCAGGCCCTCCAAGCCTCTCACTGATTGATGGAGCCCCAAACACTTTCCAGAAAGTCACATGCCATAGTCTTCAGTGAAGGCCTTCATATTTCAGGCCAGCTGGTGACAACACAAGATACATGGGGAAGCTGACAAAGAAGAATAGACCGTTTGCAAGAGATCAACACATCAACACCCGTTAGGCAAAGCTAGCTGAGCCCCAATTGCTTATGAATGCCAGAAAAGAAGAAAGGCACGAAAGACTGCAATCCTGGAGACTGAGATCTCAAAGCAGACAGGCCCATGTGGTCCCAGGGGGTAAAGGCAGCATTTCATCTGGGAGGGGGATCCAGTAATGAGACTGAAGGTGAAGATGGTGGCAGCTCAAAGCTGGACCATTGATCCCAATTGTGATTAAAATGACCAACAGCAGAGGGAAGAGGAAGGTAAACAGTAACATCAAATCAGATTAAAACCCTAAAACAAACAAAATTCAAGAGAATAAAATCTGAACAAATTAAACTTACATACATTGAAAGAACTGAACTGAATAAAGCACATTTCTGAAACGCAAAATCAAATGGTTACACGTATATCTAGCTGTAGACCTTCAAGGTCCAGCTCTCGGGGAGCAAAGCAGCAGTGTCCTGGAGGAGTTGGTCTTTTCCATTTCGCCCACCCATCCACCCCTGCACCCCCAAAACAAATTCCAATTTGCAGCATTTGCTAATTTCCTTGGAGAGAATCCAATTATAAGCTACCCATATGACTACCAGAATTGAGAAGAAATTTAGCAATTGGCTCCTACAAAACTAGTGCAAACCCCACTAAGACACCAGTAGTAATAAGTGGAGTTTGAGAAGCATAAAAAGAAGCAGAAGCACAGTCCACATATAGTCTCCAAGGGAGTCAAGAAAAGTAAAGAGATCAAAGAACTTTCAAGTCCTCCCCCAAATATACAGGCAGATCTAGGATCAGGTCCAGGTTCTGCTTCCCACTGGCGGCAGGACCTGAAAAATTCTTAATCTTTTCTAGCTTTTTTTCAATTTCTTTACATGCAAATGACACTAGTGGGAGGATGTTGTCAGGATTAGGAGAGAAAATTGATAAAAAGCTGTCAGCATAGTGCCAGGCACTAAGGAGGCCCTGAGCATCGATCCCATCCTCTTCCAGCAATGTTTCTGTCCTCCTTCTTCAAGGATCATTAGAGTTTTGTACACAGGCAAGTCTACTGTGACCATATATTTTTCTGGAACAAGTTCTGGTTTCAATTATTCTGTCCCTGTGTGCTCATGGATATCAATTATTTCACAGGGCCCTGAGCTGGGACTTCAACGGGATGCAACAGTAACTATATCATCGTATAGCTACACACGTATCTGTCTTCTCCTATAGGTCACAAATCCCTGAAGACAAAGACATTTATTATTTCTTCTCTTTATCTGCAGTTCTCAGCCTTGTACCTAAAATACAGTGGGTTTCCAACAGTAGATATTGATCAAGGAATGAACAAATGTATGAACTATTTTCTTCCTGTCATGTTTCTAGTAGAAAGAGAAAACATTTGGGGGTGGGGCAAACTTGGATTTGAACTTGGGTTCTATCTGATATTGGACAAGTAACTAAAAATGAAATGTTTATAAAATGAGATCACAATTGCTGACTCATAGGGTTATTATAACAATAATGACAATAAAGTATGTAAGGCACTCTGCAGTTTTTTAGTTGCATACAATTTATACAAAGTACACAAATATTAAGTATATTCCTCAATAATTCTGCATATAGTCATGTTACCACCACACAAATCAACATGGAAACCATTTCCTTCAGCCTCAGCAAATTTCTAGAGTAGTTTTAAAACATGGCCGAAAAGTCCTTGGCACTCCTTCCATTGAGAGGTGGGGTCCAAGACTACTTTCCATGAATCCCATCCGGACTGTGACTTCCTTGACCAATGGAACACAGAAGAAATGACACCAAGCCCAAACCAGGAAAGCTCACGAAGTTGTTGCCTTATTCTCTAAAAACTCACTCTGAGTGACCTGAGCACCAAGTCTGACCACCTGATGTCACCATGCTGGAAAGGCCCCAAGTAAGTGCTACATTCAAGAGTCCCAGTGGAGACCAGCCTTTCAACCAGCTCCACCAAGATGTCAGACATGAGAGAAGTCATCTTGGACCCTCAACACCAGCCCATTCATCAGTGCCACATAAAAAAAGAAGAATTGGCCTAGGCTCTGCTGTGTTCCTGACTTACAAAATTGAGAGATAGAGTGGTCTGGTTGTTATTTTAGACTCTAATTTTAGAGGAAGTCTATCACATAAATAGATAACTAGAAAGGTTCACATGTGCTCCTTCCAAGTCAATAGCATTACCCCTCCCACTCTGAGATAATCACAATTCTAATATCTATTACCACAGATTAATTTTTCCTTCTCTCAAACTGGATATTATCAGAATCATCCAATATGAACTCTTTGTGACAGATGTCTTTCACTTATATACTGTTTCTGAGAATCATCTACATTGTTTGTATCAGTCATTTTTTAATTGCTAAATAATATTCCATGTTGTTAATATACTGTATCTTATTTATTTGATCTCCTATGAATAGGCATTTTGGTTGTTTCCAGTTTTGTGTCTTTACTAACAAACTTGACTTCCTGAGAAAGTTTTTCTTGGACTTACATTTTAATTTCTCTTGGGTATATGCCTAAGGAGTGAAATTGTTGGGTCACAGAATAAGTGCATGTTGATATTTAGTAGAAAATACCCATTTTCCAAGCAAGAAAATGGTATCTATTCTCCCACCAGCAACATATGAGAGTTCCAGATGCTCCCACACCCTTCCCAGCACTTCACACTGTCAGACATTTTAATTTCATCTATGATAATATGTGTCCAATAATACTTCTATTTGTTTTATTTATTTATTTATTTTCATTAACTGTTTTTTACAGTGATACTATTAGTTTAATTTGACTAAAAATACTAAGCATCTTATTTGCCATTTGGATATCTTTGTGAATTTCCTGTACAATCTCAAGCACATTTTTAAAGCTGGGCTATCTGCTATAATTGTGTTGTAGAAGTTTTTTTATATACCTGATACAAGTTGTTCAGAAATAGTTTCCCTGATACTATAGCTTACCTTTTCACATTCTAAACTGTAACTCATGATGAACATGATGTCTTTAGTAATTTTGTGGCCTAAAAAACATCTGCCTACCCTGAGAATACAAGGGATTCTGATATTTTCTACTACAAGCTTTATTGCTCTAACTTCCACAATTAAGCCTACAGTCTATTTCAAATTAATTGGCATGTATTGGTTCAGGTAGGGGCCATGAGTTTCTTTTCTATCTCCCATACAGACATTCAGTTGTTCCAGTATCACTCATTGGAAAGAACTTCCTTTTCCTCCTTGAACTGCAGCGGTGTCTTTACTGAAAAGCAAGTGATCATATATATGTGTGGGTGTACACTCTACAATTTTCCAAAACTGGTCTGGCTATCCAAATGCCCAAGATTTTGTAACAAATCTGCCTGCAAATGTCCAATGGGTGGCTAAAAATAGGATTAAAGACTTGGCATCTCTGCTTCCATTTTGCTCCAAGTCACCTTAGATTCCAGGAACAAGGTCTGACCCGATAAACATCTTGTGATGATGAGTGGAAATTACCCCCCGCCCCAGGCAACAACAACTTCCTTTCTCATTGGTACATTATAGATATACATAATAGTGGGATTCATTTAGACATATTCACACTTGCATAGAATATGATTTGCTCCATTTCAATCCCCAGTACTTCTACTTTCTTTCCCCTCCTCCCTTCTCTTTCTCCTCCTCCACCTCTTTACTTGTCTTACTTCTATTTATTTATTGGTTTTAAACTGGTTCTTTACAGAGGTACATGATAGGGAAATTCACTGTGGTATATTCATATGTACATAGCACAATTTGGACAATTTCATTCAGCAGTTTCCTGTCCCTCCTTCCTCTCCCTCTATCCTCTTTTTTTTTTTTTTTTTGTACTGGGGATTGAACCTAGGGGCACTTAATCACTGAGTCACATCCCAGACCTTTTTTATATTTTATTTAGAGACTGCATCTCACTTGCTTAGGGCCTCACTAAATTGCTGTTGCTTAGGGCCTCACTAAATTGCTGAGGGCCTCACTAAATTGTTTAGGTTGGCTTTGAACTCTTGATCCTCCTGCCTCAGTCTCCAGAGCTGCTGAGATTACAGTATCCCCTCTTCTTCTATTCCATTGATCTTCCTTCTATTTTCATGGAATCCCCCTTTTTTCATTTCTTTCTTTCTCTCTAGCTTCCATATATAAGAGAAAACATTCAATCTTTGACTTTGAGTCTCACTTACTCACTTAGCATGTTGTTCTCTAATCCATCCATTTACTAGCACTATCTTCTTTATGGCCTAGTAAAACTCCACTACGTATGTACAACACATTTTCTTCATTCATTTATCTATTGATGGGCACCTAGACTGGTTCTATAACTTCTCTATTGTGGATTACACTGCTATAAACATAATTGTACCTGTATCACTACAGCATACTGACTTTAGGGGAAAAAATTTGAAAAAGACTTTAGAAGTTGGAAAGACTACCCATGTTCTTGGATAGGCAGAATTAACATAGTCATAATGGCCACAGTACCAAAAGCATTATACAGAGTCAATGCAATTCCCATCAAAATATCAGTGACATTCTTTATAAAATTAGAAAAAAAAAACTGTCCTAAAATTCATTTGGAAGAATAAGAAACCCAGAACAACCAAAGCAATCCTGAGCAAGAAGAGCAATGTTGTTGGGCACAGTGGTGCACACCTGTAATCCTAGCAGCTCGGGAGGCTGAGACAGAAAGATCTTGAGTTCAAAAGCCAGTCTTAGCAAAAGTGAAGCACTAAGCAACTCAGTGAGACACTGTCTCTAAATAAAATACAAAGTAGGGCCGGGGATGTGGCTCAGTAATCAAGTGCCCTTGAATTCAATCCCCGGTACCACTCCCTAAAAAAGAACAATGCTGAAGGCATCATAATATATAATCTGAAATTGTAATTGTACTACAGAGTTATAGTAACAAAAGACAGCAAGGTGTTGACATCAAAACAGATATGAAGACCAGTGGAATAGAAAACAAAGAGACAAATCCACATGGGAAAAGTCATCTTATACTCCACAAAGGTGCCAAAAACACATTTTGGAGAAAAGACAGACTTTTTAACAAATGGTACTGGGAAAACTGGATGCCCATACATAAAGGAACAAAACTAGATCCCTACCTCTCACCCTGCACAAAAGTCAACTAAGTTTATCAAAGACCTAGGAATTAGACCAGAAATTTTGCAATGGCTAGAAGAAAATATAGGCTCAACAGTCCAACATAGACCCAGGTTTATGTTACTTCCTTGACAAGACCCCTAAAGCTCAAAAAATAAAACCAATAATCAATAAATGGATGTCATCAAATTAAAAAGCTTCTGCACAGCAAAAGAAACATTTAACAGTAAGAAGAGAGGGCCTCTATTTCTGCCAGCTACCCATTCCAATCTGGAATATATAAAGAATAAAAATAAATAACCCAATCAATAAATGGGCAAAAGAACTAAACAGACACTCCTCAAAGGAATAAATACAAAGGACCCATTATATTGTTATACTGGGTACATGCACAAATATGCAAGAACAAATTCCACCATTATGTACAACTGTAATGCACCAATAAAAATATGGGGAAGAGAAATACAAATGGTGAATAAATACATGAAAAAATGTTTGGCACCCATAGCAATCAGGAATAAACCAATCAAAACTACACTGAGATTTCATCTCACTCTGGTTAGAATGGCAATCATCAAGAATACAAACAATAATAAATGTTGACAAACACTTGGAGGAAAAGGTACATCACACATTGTTGGTCAGATTGCAAATTAGCACAACCACTCTGAAAAGCAGTATGGTGATTCCTGGCGAGACTAGGAATGGGACCACCATAGGACCCGCCGTCCCGCTCCTAGGTATTCATCCAAAGGAACTAAGATCAGCATGCTATAGTGAAAAGGAACTTTCTTATGGGGGAGAAGTCCCTACCTGACCAATCTGAGATAATGATGAACAGACCAATCCGACAAAGATCACCTACTTCGGCAGCTGTGCAGTCCCTCTGGCTATGCAGACCCCCCACCATTGCCCTTCACCTTTGTAGAAAACATCAAAGTCATTGTTAGCCCTGGGAAGATGGGTTCAGGGACATGGGTCCCCTTGTCTTCCCAGTGTGGGTGCACTGATTAAAGCTCCTCTCATGTTTTCCACCATTATCTTTTCTGTTTGTTTTTTCTGGGGAGGCGAGTGACTGGACCTGATTTCTTTAATCCCCAGAGTCAGGCCTCAGGCCTAGGACTTTGGTAACAATTTTATTTTTAGTGATAATTGTCCTTGCAATTGCATTTTATTCTTTAAATTCCCAAATATCTGTCCATTCTACCACATACCAAATTAGGCCCTGTTCTCAATTTATACCTTTGGGTCCTGGAGTATATTGAGTCTCACATAACAGAAATGTTCTTGGCTAAAAGTCAGAAGACCTAGGTTACAGATTATTCTAATTCAGCAAAGATTCTCTCAGGGCCTTCTCTTTGCAGGGCACTGAGCTAGAGTGTGGTGTGAGGAGAGAGGGCAGAGAGTAAGACACATTCCGTGCACTTAAGGAATTCACAGCTGGATGCAGGTAAAATGATCTGAAACCACCTTACTGACCCTAACCCCAAGTCCCACAAAGAATCCCGGAATGCAGAGTGAAGAATTTGGTAAATGTTTTCTCCCGTGCTCCCAAGAATTTTAAGACATTCTAGTCAGTTCTATACCAAGTGACCTTAATCCATATGAACCTTAAATTTCATCGTGTTGAAGGATTAAGAATAGCCTCACTACCAAGATAATTCACATAAAGTGCTTGACTCAAATTTGATATTTGGTGAGTGCCTAATAGGTAACTGTTACAATAACGATGATTCCTCCCAGATCAGTGGCGAGCTATCAGAACCTCCCAGAGCTCTTATTTAAAAATATCCATTTACAGTCCTCAACCCAGGAATCTGTTCTTTCATTCTGAGGCAAGGTCCAAGATTCTATATTTGAAGCAAAAATCTCCAGATATTATATAATCAGCTAAGTTTAGAGACCACCAACTTCCAGCACAAACTGAAGAGGAATGGAGTGGGAAGAAACCTAAAATTTTCTTAGAAATGCTGTTATGATACAAATGTAATTTGATTAACCAGATAAAGCTATTGTATTTGTCAAATTCTGCCCAAGAGAAACAGCTCGAACAGGGCAAACACGAGGCAAAAACAGGCATAAGAAGGAGCGGGCTGGGAGGGAAGGTGGCCGGATGCCAGAGACACACTTCAACAATTTCACAATTTTACCTGGACCCTGCTTAAGATGCAAGACCAGTTTTTATCACATTTGTGATAGATTAAATCCATAGGTCTGGTAGCCAATTCAACCACTAATATGAAAAAATTCTGAGCTAAAAACTAATTGAGCACAATATAAAGCAAGTTGATATGACAAACTCCTGGGAAAATGTTTTAAGGAACAGTAGCAAGTTTCAAAATATGACTGAGGCATGGTGACCCAGCAAGACTGTAGAGTCAAGGCACCTCCAAAGTTGTAAAAAAATCCTACCAATGACAGACCAAAGAAAACTGGTTCCAAGAGAGCTGATGGAACAAAGCAAGGAGAAGCTGGGACTTGTTTTGTCCTAGTGGAATTTTCCATGGGTCACACAGATTTTTTTTCCTTTCTGAGTTGAGAGTGCATGAGCAGATGGCTAAGGTATTGGAAGATATTAAGTCCAAGGATTGTGCTGAGAAAAAAAAAAAAAAAAAGTTCTTGTAGTCAGGACTGAGACCAGGAACCAGAATTATCCCACCCCAAAATCTCCAGAGAGGACACTCCAAAGGGTACAGCCTCATGGTACAGGAGAAGAAGCCACTAATGACCATAGTGGCCTAGGGTAAACCATTTCCATTTCTTGGACCTCCACCTACACTTGTCAAAATACTATAGTCATGATCCATGAGCTCCCTTGAATGCTCAATGGAGGAAGCCCACTGGAGGCATTAAAAAAATTCTTTGCCCACAAAGCTTCACCCACTTTTCCTCAAATCTCATATTCAATTGTGACTCCAAGAATGGGTGGTGGGGAATAATCCTCAATAGGGCTCAGGGGCATGGAGCTAGGGAGAAGGAGGAAGAGAACAAGGCCTTCACAGTTCTGCCCAGCAGCAAGCCCTGTCTAGGCTCAACTAGCAGAGGCCTTGAGAGCACTGGTGGGGTCCCTCTAACCTTCAGTCCCACTACCTATGGACATCTCCTCATCTAGGATAGGGAAATGTGAAGATTTGTTCGCCATGATCCCTTCTACTCTAGAAAGAAAGGAAGTTAAGCAAAGCTAAGGAAAGCACTGCCCACCATGTCTAGGAAACCAGTAATAAAAAGTATATTTCATCTTACTATCTAAATATGCTCAGGAAGATTCTGGAATGGCAAGCCTATTCAAGAAAACCTAGAATATGTGGGAGATAACCCCCAGTCCCATCCTATTCCTTAAAAATGTATAAGGACAGTTACCTTTGAGAGGAAAAAAATGGCACTATCCCTCCCTCCCTCCCACCTTCTCCCTCCCTTCTCTCTCTCTCTCTCACACACACACACATAAACACACACACACACACACACACACACACACACACACAGAGTCAACATCATGCCCTACCATAATAACAAAGCCCAAGAAGATCCCCCACTAGAAGCTGAGGAGGAAGTTTACCATGATTGGTTCCTCAGAGTGTTTTCTCTGACTCACTTGGGAATTTAATTACTATCTAGGCTGCCCAGGTGACTTCATAACCTCTATCATGCTTATGAAAAGTGGTAATACTGACTAGCTCAGTTGAAATCCCTATAAATGGTGAAGACCCCTGAATTTCCCTTCCTATGGAAAGCATGCCACCATCTTGGAAAGCTGAAGTTGAAATTCAAATGAAACAGTGATTGTGACCATGATTATGATGAAATAGATGATCAACTTAACTAGATGATCAGCATTTTAGAGGAAACACTCTCTCTAGACACACTATAACCCTTGAAAACAATACTGTTTTTTCTCTAGATCCAGCCCACTGCTTATGTTGGTTAGGACACAGGGAAGGGCAGGTCCATACTTTGGGCCTCCCAATAGGCAGGTCATCAATTCAATTCCACTAAGAAGAACTGAAGTCTTATCTGTATTTACTTCCATGCCTAACATGATGTAGTCAGACAAATGTCTGTGGATGGATTTTCAAGTTCGAGACGATAATCAATTTATTAGACATAAATGCAACAACAATTCAGAAGACATGAAGACCTACATACAATTTAACCAGCATAAAACAGATATGAAGGCAACCAAATCAAGAATAGATTTCCAGCATTCATTTAGTGTATTTTCCCCTTCTTAAGGATGCAGTCAGAGGGTTTTTCCTTGTTTCTAATTTGAATCTTCTGGATAATCATTTAAGCCACTTCCTCCTTTTGCAGGGCTCCCTAGTAAATAGAGAACATCCCACCAAAATCCCTGACATAAAAATAATTCATAGCCTGAAAAGACATAGAGAATTCCTTAGACTATATTGCCCGTAACCTATGAAATGTCTTTAGATTCAATCTTTTAAAAGTTTTTTTTCTTTTCCCATATTTTGAGAGATTAGTCCCCCCATCAATCCTTTTTAATACTTACAGCTGTGCCCAATGTGTTTCTGAGATCTCTTCCTCTACCATGAGAGGGATCCACAAAAGCAGCTTCACAATATACATATTCCTACCCAGGAGGGACAGAAGCCACTGTACACCAAGTGTGAGCACTGTGCACTTGAAACCTTTGCCATTCTTTCAGACAAGAATCCAACCATTTCAACCCACCCATATGGAACACATTTTCAATGATGATAGGGTGTAGGGTATGTGGGGGTGAGAGAGAGAGAGAGAGAAGGGGTGAGAGGAGAGAGAGGGGGAGGAAAACTGTGGGGAGGGTGAGTGGGGAGATTTTGTCATCCTTAGCTTTCTGGAAATGTCAAGATCTGTTTTGTCTTCATCTTAAGTAAATGAGTTACAAGCTGTAAATATGTCAGTTCCTTGAAAAGGAGGTATACAAGGTACATTCCATTCCCAGATCAAATTAAACAATTTACTCCACAGCAATCTACTTTCACTCACACCAAGGCTCATCTGAGCTTCTCTGTACTAAGGACTTTGCTCCATGGGAAAGCTCTTTCCACATGCCCAGGCCCTGCCCTGGCTCATATTTAATTCCCCTGATGATTTTGTTCATTCTTTCTGTTGAGCAGTTTTAAAACTGACCATTTATTTCTCCCATATTCTTTGATCTTTTCCTCAATCCACTTTTCTGAATCATGAAGAAGAAAATTATGTTCAAAGATCAGAGAAACCAGACAAGTTCTTTTGAAGGGGAAGGTGCGTCAAGCCCAAGGACAGCTACAGGACGTTTTACCAGAGTAGGACTCCTGTGGCTAGAACTGAGACAGCAGATTTGCTTAACTTGCCTTTACTTTGTTCCCCATGTTTGAGCCACCAGATGAGTGCAAAAGTCCTCCCCCAGCCTCTTTGGAAACTAATCCTTCTAAGAGCTGGGTGCCTTCTAGGAATATTTCAGAGAACCCAACAGGGACCTGCAAACCCCCTTGGTCATATTTGACTTGGCTCCATGATTTTGTCCTTTTGAGGTTTTAGATCTTCTTTCAAAACTCTTTCCAGTTAACCTGTCTCCAAAGTTTTAAGTTTCAACACTGGAGATTCGTTGACATTCCACAAATTACATATATACCATTCAATTGTCTAGAACCTGATATCTTTTCTGCTAGACCATGAACAACATGAAGAGGGAGAAGCATGGCTTCCATGGTGTATCTCCAGTGCTCATCCTGGTGACTTGCACCTAATAAGTGTTTGGTGAAGATGGTTTAGCAAATGAAATGGTGAACAAAGGCCAACACAGACCCAGCATTTAGTGAGGCAGACTTTGGGAAAGAAAGAGGGAAGATGGAGAGAAGGAGGAATAAAAGAAGGAAGCAAGTGAGCAACAGGAGGAGGGAAGTAAGAGAAAAGGGGAAAGGACAAAAAGGAATAAAAGAAGCAGCAACACAATACACAGGACTGTTTCTTCAGAAATATAAGATTTTCTTGCATGAAATAATTGGGGAACATTGGAACCAATGTATATAGCTCCTTGAGCTGGAAGACAAACTGGATGAAGAAATTAAAATTACATCTTCACAGAAAAAAAAAAGGAGAGAGAGAGGAAGCAAGAGAAGGCAGGGTGGGCTTAGAAAGGAAGGTAACCCACTGTCATGGAAACAGGGGCTGCACACCAGATTTTGCCAGATCAGCTGGATCTATTCATCAGACTCAGTTAATACCTATAGTCTCGGCTCCTCCTTGCCTGAGTAAACGAAACT
Source organism: Glaucomys volans (assembly GCA_020662805.1). Taxonomy (NCBI): domain Eukaryota; kingdom Metazoa; phylum Chordata; class Mammalia; order Rodentia; family Sciuridae; genus Glaucomys; species Glaucomys volans. The sequence continues at coordinate 318,771 of JAJEJO010002908.1, read as the reverse complement.
AAAAGATTTTGAGAGTTTATGCCCTTGTTTTGTTAGCTCTTCTGAGTGTGATGTCAGCCAGAGGCACTGGTCACACCCATCCCTTTCACCACCCTCCAGGGGCTTGTTCTGTTTATCAAGCAAACAACTGGTCAAGACTGTCTCCAGCTTTGAGGAAACTGCTCTAGGGACCTACTAACCTGTTGGAAGAGCTAACCTGTTGATTTTGTCTGGAAGGACAAAATCAGCTTTCACTGTAGGAATCCACTTCTTGCATTTTGAATGATAAAGGACAAGACTTAAGAAACCTCTTTTTCCATTTTTTTGTTGGCCTCCCCACTACCAACATCTGTATTGTTGGTCCCACAAGCTTTATCTAGGATGGCAGCACCACTGCATTTATTATATTACATGCTGGGTGTAAGGGCATTCAGATAAACTTCCAGAAACTCATCCTACATTGCACAGATGTACGCGCGCACACACACACACACACACACACACACACACAAACGCTCACACACATACACACACACACACACACACCCTGCAAGAACCCATTCACACAAGTCCTGATTCCCCAGAGGCCCTTACCCACTGCACAGGGCTTATCTCTCTATGTTACAGAAACTGTTCTGAAAAAAATCTTCATTGAAAATGGAGCAAAACCAAGAAGATAGTGGTGGGGGAAGGGGTTGCCTTGTGTAGTCTAAAAGAGAAGACTTGTTTCAATTAAATACCTACATATTTTGTCATTATGTAGAATGATTATGATAGTCCAATAACAAGAACATTTTTGAGTTCTATTCCATGTGCACATAAATTTTACATATTTGTTCAACATTGACTTCCAATATTTATGATGGTCTGAGAGTACTGCAGATGTGAAGTCCGTGCTCTCTGTTTTATATCAAAAACATCTAGAAGGTAAGACTCTGACTCTGAGCAATGAATGGTCCTAGCCACAATGGTTTCCAACTCCAACTGCACATCAAATTCATCAGAAAAGTTCTTTTAAATTTAATTTCAGGTCTCACTAATGAATTTCTGAATCAAGATATCAGGGGTAAGGAGTTCCTAGAATTTATGCTTTTGACCACATCCCTAGTAACCGTTGGCAGTCAGTTCAGCCCTGGCACAGGAGCTAGATCTAGGACTCCAAGTCTACCAGGGTAGCTGGATCTTCTGGATGGAACCGTGTGCCAGCCTGCAGGTCTCTCAAAGCTAACATTCCCCATAGGACCTAGGAGAGCTAGGTGAAGGAAACCCCACATGCCAAGGAACCAAAAAGGTCTCAAAGAAGGCATCTCTTGATGCAAGATCTCAAAAGATACTGACAGTGGGGTTCATTCCACCCTGCTCCTTTCCATAGCATCAACCCCTTTCCTAGCCCATCTTTCTCCAAACTATTCTTCCACCTGGAACCTTCCTGTGGACACTAGGGAAAAGTGGAATCTGAAAAGAATCACTCAGGATTTCGCCAGCATCCTACCCAAGCATGTTCCAAAATTACACCTCCTGAGGTTTGCTCCAGCTGGACATTCATTCAGGCTCTTTTCTCCATACCTAAACAGATGTTGATTAAGCTTGTGCTATAAGCAATGAAAACAATCTTGAACCTAATATAAATTTCCTTTTTATCTTTAATTCTTTGTAATAAAACCCAAGAAAATGATGGAAGTCAAAAATCACCCCTCCTCTTCATTCCCATATCACTCTACTTGTGGACATTCAATGCAAAGACAACTTGGGTTCCGAGATTCTGAATTCTCCCCTCTTCATCCTCCACTCTGGCAACATTCATCTCTTTCTCTGCCGTGCTTACTGCTGCAGCCTTCCCTCTTAATGCTGATCACATCACCACCAAAACCTAAAGGCTAACCCCTTTGCAAGGCAGAAAGAGCTCAGTAGTGATACTAAACTAAATCCATAGTGGCTTTTAGAACCTCTTTTTTTGCATTTTCTCCAGAGTCTGCCATGTCAGGGACATAAACTCATAAGTCTCTAAGTTCTTTATCGCTATGGTCTCATCAGCAACAATGAGAAGGTCACTGAACCCCCCTTTTCCCATGACCTGCAGCTGTACTTGCCTGCAGCCCTAAATAGTACTGACTTCTCCTTTTAACAATCTCCTCTCTGACCCACTTCCCACCCCCTACCCTCAGCCCCTAGTCAGTCTGTGGTGAGTCACAGGGCAAGTACAGAACAAATTGGCAGTTGCCTTTCCTGCCCCAGGTCTCTCTAAGTGATAATTTATTCCAGCTTTCTCCCTACTGCTCAGATATTTGTATTTAGAATTCCTGTCTCACAGATGTATTTGTGCAACTTTAGGCTGGACTTTGTTAAGTTCCAGTGACTTCCCATCAAGAAAGGATCTCTAAGTGTGGAAAGTTTGCCCTGAATTCTTTGTTGCTGTCCTAGTACCTCCTATTCCGGAATCCAGGCATGGCTTAGAGAAAAGAGTACACAGGGCAAATATCCAGCCATCCCACCCCACAATATGCACCAATACTGGCCACCAACATTAGGGGCTGTTATCACCCCTCCCTGGGACTTGTTGGCCAGTTCCCTGCCAGAGGCCACAGTACCTCCCAAAATAATCTGTGTACACCTCCAGTTGAAATTAATAAGAAGACCTATCACATTTTTTCCTAAAATTCCAAATCCATAACATCTATGGAACTCCTTTCATCCAATTGTTGAGTAATACTGTGAATGGAAAAGAACAGTGGAAAAGACCAGCCCATTCTCCATCCACCCATTAAGGTTCAGTGTTGTCTGTTTTGGCTGTCTGCAGCACTGGAGTGTTGGCCCGCCCTGCCTCGCTCCCTACCAAGGCTTTGCCCTTTCCCCTGGGTAGTCCAGTTTTGTTTTTTTGTTTTGTTTTTGTTTTTGCCGTGGGTGCTCTGGCACATATAGAGAAGGGTTCATGTTTGAATTCAGGCTCTGAATAGTTGCCACACTAAAAAATTAATGACACCTACAGGTTTCCATGTTTGCCACATGTGTGATCTTGGGGCCAAATGGATTTATCCATTAGGTGTTCTCTGAAATATGACCCTCAGGTTTTGCCTTATAGGTTTGGGACCCATGCAAAGGTGGACGCAGCCACACTGACTCCCTGGCCCTCACTTGTGATACCCAGGAGGTCCTAATTTCTTTTGCACTAAGATAAATTCAAAATCTCTTAAGCTAAAAACATGAGATCAAGTCATGTAGCAGTGTTAGAGGAAAGAAAGAACCATGAATCTAGTCACTACCCTGTCATTGATTCTGAAAGTGAAGAAGTTCTGCTCCCTGAAGTGCCAGTAGGTCAAAAGAACAAATGAATTTTCCTTTTCCATCTGGGTGGTCAGCATCATGTGGAAATAACTGGTCTCATTCTACTGCCTTGACAAATGTGGAAATTACATGCAGCAAATTCCATTACAGTGTCCTCTAAGGTATTGCGCATAGATATCTTGCTGAATTTTGCTGCCTCAAATATTTTGGGAAAGAAGAGACCACCTTCTTAGAATTCTAGTTGCTGCCCAGTGAGTTTCTGCTACGGTAGTGAAGATCCCTTGAGAAGCCAGATCCACATGTGCAGAACTCTGTTGCCTACAGAGGAGCAGCACGTGCCAGCTAGCTCCTTCCAGCCCACAAGAAAGTGAAGAGAGAGATAGAGATAGAGAGATAGAGAGATAGATATAGATAGAGAGAGAAACACTTAGCAGCAGCAGACAGATGAAAAACCAGAGTAATAGATTAAACCCAAGGCACTCAGACTTTAAGCTCAATTTCCATACTTAGATCCAGAATGTGTTTCAAGTATCGTGGTCTAAATCCCATGACCTCCATAATCTCCTGATGCTTAAATCCCCATGTATCCAAGACAGAAGTCTGTATTCTGAATAGGACCTGTATGAGCCTGGTGACTGGAGGGGACCTTTGACTTTGAGTGACTACTGCCTTTCCAGTTTGGACCCTAAACCTCTCCTGTCTCTAGGGATTGACAGGCTAACACTTTGCCCTTAAGGCTCATGTTGACAATACAAATACAGGTGTCTGGGTTCCTGGACCCAAAGTTACTTCCATTCAGTGATCCAGAACCAACCAACTGTATTTGATGTAGGCATCGGCTACATCATACCTTACCCATATCAAACCTAAGTTGCCATTTTTAGAAGCCCACTGACAAAGAATATTCCAATGAAGAAAATATCTCCTTTCCTTGTGTTGTATGATCTCCAATTTAAAACCTAGAACTCTCAGCTCCAAGACAGTGTCTTGGCCTCTTAACCAGGAAAAATACACACACACACACACACACACACACACACACACACACACACATTCAAGTTGTCCATCGTGAGATATAATGGGAAAAACACAAACATTGGAGTCAACAAACCTGTAGGAGTTCCACTCCTGGGTCTAACACAATCGTACTGGGTGACTTTGAGAAACCTCTTCACCTCTCTGGGCCTGCATTTTCTCTTTCCAATTCAATATATGTGCCTATGAAATCCAAAAAGTCATAGCTTTGCAACCTGACTTTCCCACTTAACCTAAAAGCATGATTATTACTTGTGTACACACACACACACACCCACACACACACTATTTGTTCTATTTCTCTGGAGAACACTAATACAGTCTCCAAGGACTAACCACCTTCCCTGTATCCAGTCCTGCAGTGATGACTGGGACAAATGATTCTGTCGTCAAGGAGCACACAACCCATTTGGAAAGACAAGGCTGACTTGAATGAGACAATGTAAAGTCAAGTGGCAAAGGGTTTGGACCAGTTGCTGGTGCCATAAGAGCTCAAATTTTCAGAGGAAACTTCAAGGAGGGGATGGCACTTGGCCTGGGTCTCTGGGTCTCTAGGGCAGCTGGAATTTCCCTAGGGGAAGAGGACAGAGGGATGGTCTAAAGTCAATGATGTCCTTCTCAGGGTCATCCATCTCTGTGGATGGCATCACCACCCACACAGATGCCCAAGGTAAATGAGTCTTGTCCCCATCTCTACCCACCCAACCCACCCAGTGCTCCCTTACCCTGCTCTTCTTCCATGAAGTCAGTCATGTATCTTTAGATGCTCAGCAGTCCCCTGCTCTCCAGCCCCACAACTACCTCTACAGCCCAGGCCATCATTGCCTCCTGGACCATGCAGTGGCCTGTTGTGTGGCTACCTAGCCTTTACTTCTACCCCTCCAAGTCCTTGACCCCAAAGAGAAGAATAATCCTTCAAAATTAGGCCTTTGATCACATCTATGTTTAGGACTTCAGCATCTCTGCATTTCCTACAGAATACAATCCAAATTTAGTATGACTTCATGTGCTGTGCTGTGCTGTGCTGTGCACTCCTACCCCAGTCTCCCATCCTCATCAGGTACTACTTGCCCTATTCTACAGAGCCCTCAGATCCTGAGAAGGGCCCTCATCTTTCCTACCTCCCAGCCTTTGCTCATGTGGTCCCCTCTGCCCAGAACAATGTCGATTTTTCTCTAGTTAATTTCAACCTCCTCTGGGTCTCATCAGTTCTTGGATTTTCCAGGAGACAGTCTCCTCCAGCTTCTGCAGGCCTGTTCAGAGCTTCTCCAGCAGGACCCTCTCTCAAAAGCTTTCCACAAGTGTTTGTGACCAATTTTCTAACTTCCCAACTAGCTTTAAAAGATGATGCCAAGCACACATCCCCAGAAATTATCATGCCACTGAAATATACATAAAGAGACACAAATATTTCAAGTATTCTAGGTCTGTCCTGCTCTCTGAGAATGCTTCTGGGAACAAGGTTAGCTGTCCTCACAGAGTCACATTATAAAGATAGTAAACAAGTGCATGACACATAAGGGCAATTAAAGGTGTGAAGAGGACCATAAAGGAAAGAGCCAGAGGGCCCACAAAGAGCTTACAGAAGAGAAGTCAGAACACCTCCTTTAGCATACAGTGGTCAGGGAAGACCCTGAGAACCTGACAATGAGCAAGAGTCTGAAGAAAGAAAACATGAGAAGACCAAGGGAAAAGCTACCATGTTCTACGAGTATGAGAAGGTTTGCATGGCTGAACAAAGATGAAAACCAGTATATTCTTCATACTGGCAATCCCAGTGCACTAGAGGCCTATAAACAGCCACTTTGTCACCCCTAGGGTGAGTCACTCTGGTGAGATTGTTTTGTTCCCTCCAGCAGGAAGGGTGCTTATAACAAAGGCAGCACATACAGTATTTCCTTTTCTACAGAACATTTCAAAGCCCTCAGTCCTGCCTTTCAAGCTCAAATTCCAATTCAGGGAGGTTAACCTGTTCAAATTTAAAATGTTCCATGTGCTAAAGTGCATTACCAACCATCAAAAGAACACAATGAGATTGGCAGTGGTCCTTTTGTTGCCTGGATGGGGAAAGGTTAGAATGGGGAGGACACAGGACTTCTAGTGTCTTTCCAACCATCAAATCAGGATTTGTTTCTTTGAGAAGGTATTCTGGGATGAGTAATTCTCTTTCCAAAGACTAAGGGCAGACACCTCTCTTGATATCATGGTATCCCCAGCCACGGCCCTTCTTATTCCAAGGTCAAGTTTGCTCCTGTGCACACTGGATCTGGAAAGTGCCCTGCCATCTGCTACTGATTTGGCTCCACCCTTTTCCTGCTCCAGGATAATACCCAAGATGTATTGACTGCGAGTAACCATGGATAGCAGGAGGAGTACTGGAGCTGAGGACTGTTTACACATCTTTCTGCACAACCTGTTCTCTTGTTCCACCATCAGAATCAGAGGTCCCTCCCTCCGTCCCGGACTCGACTTGCCCTCAGAGACGTCCACATTCCCAGCTTAGGCAATGCATTCTTGCTCTCCTAACACATACCATGGGAGTGGGCCAGGCAGGCTCTGGAGAGAGCCAAGCTACCCACCCAACTCTTGACTTCAGCCAAGGGCATCAAGCCAGGCTACAGAGTCAGAGCAGCTAAAGTCCCTTGATAAGCCGCATCAACTCAACTCTTAAAATTGACCACGGCGTTGCTGATGGAGCTGATGAGAGTTACATCAGACATCCCTCCAAAGCCCAGACTGATCAACTGTTAATTAGGACAGTTCTGAGAGCTAATGCTCCTCTCACTATGGAGGCCGCCACCAGATCCAAACTGAGATAGACTTCCGGGAGGGGAGTGTTACTGATTACAGGATGGACCTCAACATAATGAGATCTTCTGGGTATGGAAAGGTCTCTAGGGTAGCTTTGGGTTCATGTTGATCACAACTAAATCACCACTGATTCTAGATGATTTTTGAACCAACATCCCATGTCAGTGCCTTCTACTGATTGGATTCATTCATCCAAAATGTATATTTAGCCACTGTGTCATATCCTGTATTGTGCTAGACATAATATTGTGTTAGACATAGACTTATCTATAAAGGGTAATGAGACGAATATGCCATGTGCTCCACCCCTGAAAGAGCCCTGTGAAGGGTGATGCAAAGGTTTATTTCTCCTGAGCAAACAGAGCTGAAAGATGCCTATGTGAACCCTCCAAAATAAAAAACTACCAAAAATATCACTGTAAGCCATACTAAGCACTCCATCTGCAGGACTATGTTGAGGATGCTGTGGACTTACTGCTTTTTCATTGTGATAACTTACTGTAATATTAATTTTAATAACTAAATTTAAGGGCTTACTAGTTACCAGGAATAGTCCTAAACATGCTACATACATTCTCTCATTTAATCCCAACAACCCCAAGAGGTAAATATTTGTACCTGACTTCACAGATGCAGAAACTGAGACTTAGATCAACTTGTGTACTGTATTTTTACAAGGATTTCAAGAGCTCCAGCTGAGAACCACTGACCTGCTTCAAGCTCCCCACTTCATGAGGTATGTTCATTCAGGCTTTATGTCTTCTAATCCATGGCTCTATTTATCTGCCAAGTGGCAGACTTAAGCCCACACACCCTAAAGTTTGAGATGACTTAGTCTTTCAACAAATACCTATTTTGAATCCTTATGTAATGAAAATATAATGATGAAAATAATACAGGTTCTTCCCTCAGGAGTTCTTCAACTTGGTAGAGGAGACAAGAAATGAACAGAATTAAGAGAAAATGGGGAGTAAGTGCAGAATCCAATGAGGTACGGGATACCACCACAGTGTCCAGGCTGACAGTAGCCCTTCAGTGGCCCTGCCTCAAGCTCCTGCAGCTGGGCCGCTGGGTTCCAGGTCTATAATATGTCCTATACCTTCGAGCTGCACCCTCCTAAGGCCCAAAGTCCTTTGTCCAACCCATCCACCAGCACCCATGTCATTCACATCATGGCCAAGACAATACCAAAAATTGATTATGTGTAGCTCAGCAGAACCATAGATCTAGAGAAAGAAGGAGTGACAAGAATAAGGAGTGACAAGAACAACTACTTGGGACTCAAAAAGAATTACCAGAAAAAAAAAAAAAACACATGAAAGAACTTAACCTAGATGAACACAAATTCAGCAATAATGAACTGGGAGAAAAATGTGGTTCAATATTTCATGTAGCACTAGAACTACAAAGCTTCTCTTTGGGACTGCCCCAATACCCTCAGGCCTCTCAGAGAACATCAAAGATTATCAAGTTCCTTAACAGATGGTGCAGTGCTTCTTCCTTCTGTGCCTCTCTGGCTTTTCTGTGCTGGATTGCATTTGTGATTCAGACTCAGATGCTAAGACTGCATCCCTAGGCAAAGCGTATGCACTCTTTGCTTCCTCTGTTTATGGGGGTCCTTGTATATTACGGAGAGGTAAAAAGCGCCAACATCAAGGTCAGCTTTAGCAAAAGTATTCCTCAGTAAACTCTTGTTATTTGAGATGCAGAGAAGAACGTACCCCTATGAGACAGTTGGAGGTCAGGCTTGGTAGAGATTGAAGGAGAAGACTAAGGTCCTATGGATATCAGGTCCCGGCTTCTCAGATAGGTAGGGGGGAGAATATAATCTCTCACTGGGAGGTCTAAGCCCCAGTCCTGCTTTTGTGACTTTGCTCATGACAGTCCCCTGGCAACAAAGAACACTGGCTTCACTTCCACAAGCTATTTGGAAGGCACAGCAACTGGCATGATCACAAACACCAGTTTTGGCACAATCATGGACAGATTGCCTCACTGGCTTCAGGAGTTAGAAAGGAGAAGACACCCACTGGCATTGAGCTTGAGTGCTTTTCTTGTACTGTGGCAGGAGTGGCCGTTGTCATCAGCCTCCTTTCCATCTTCATGGTGTCCACTGGGTATCATGCCCTAGACTCTTCAACCTTCTTCACCGACATCATGAGGCCAGTGTACCTAAGGATCAATGATATTGTCATTTTCACTGTCACTGACAGAAAGCAGACAGGCAGACAGAACTGCCTGGAAGTAATGGAGACCCTCCAATCTGCACTGACAAGACCTGGCAGCCTGACACCCAAAGGGACCTGTCTGTGGTTTGACAATCAGATCTATGTGGCTGACACATATGAAGAACAGTCAAACCAAGTCTTTGCCCACATCTCTGAAATATGGACCTCCTTATTCGTGATAATAACACTGTGTCACTAAGCTAAGTTCAAACCAGGACAGGAAAATCTTCCCATAATCAAGAAAGTTGTGGTTGGAGAAGCCTCAGAAACTGCCCGTGGAAATTCTCAGGTCATTTTGGGTGATGTGATGGAATAAGCAAATGTAACTGCAAAATAACCAGGCTGAAATCCCTTTTAACTTCATCCACAAATTTCAGCTCCCCATACATGAGACAGACGATCACCACGACAAACACTTCCTCATGGCAATGATCTCAGAGAGAAGTGTAGCACCTTGCCACCAGCAGCCTGGAACAGCCACTGGAAAAGACCTTCCACAGTGTCTGGGGCCTAGGGAAGCATGTTCTGCATTTTTATCATCTCTACCAGCACACAAATACCATGACCTTTCCCACCTCCAACTTCTGCTTTGTGATCTCTTGTCAATGGTGGGAACTTCTTAGGCCACTGTGCCTGATGCAGGTACCAATCGTCACCCAAGTGCTGAGATCACAGTTACTTACTTTCTGGTGACTGTCCCTCACAGCCAAAGCTATTGCCAAGAGTAGAGGTAGCATTTTAGAAACAGTGAGATGGCAGATGTTGCAAAATGCCTCAGTGTTGCTGTGGAGCAAGTTAACAAATGAGACATCAAGAGCTGCTCTGATGATTAGCAAGGGACTGAGGGACATAAGTCAAGAACAGCTGATTGAGCTCTTAACATCCATTCAGAAATCATCTTTGCTGGGACATGGCCTCGACAAAAGCTGACCATTGGAGGGCTGTAGGAGAGAATGCAGTTGTGCTGTGATGCAGGATGGAGTCAGTGCTTGAAAGAAGGCAGATCTTGGGATTGCTGGAGGGACAGCAGGCTTTGATATGGCTAAAAATGTAGGCCATTGTCTTATCTACTGACAATGTGACAACTTTACATCTGTAGTCACAAGGTGGAGGAAGGTCACCTAAACTTTGATGAAGAACCCTACTGAGGTTTGTCCTTTTTTGTTCTACATTACTGATGGCCCCACTCTACCCAGTGTCACTGCTAACATTTTGTTCATCAACTTGAGTAATGACACAAATCCCTCATTTCCTTACCCTTGAGAAAGTTGAAAATGACATTATGGACAGACTAGTAAACAGAGCAGCTGGCCATGGACCCCTCTCTGTGACAGACTTCATACAAGCCCTGGGAGCCCTTTGTTTTTCCTATCAGCACTGAATGCACAGGCAGGGCTAGACCCGGCACTCGCTTTCTTCTCTGTGTTGACTGGGGAGAAAGCTGTGAAGAAGACGAACCAGGTGCCAGAAGGGAAGCCAAGGACTGGCAGGCGCACAGGGTCTTCGCTGGCATCATGACCCAGCAGACAGCGTATCTGATCACATGGAGAACCCTAGAGGTTTTATCTTTTAGCAAAATCTCTTCAGAAATAAAGCCATCTGGGTAGACACTGCCTCATGGTTTCACAGGCTCAGGAGCATCACACGCTCTAAACTTGACTGCGCTCTTGGCCCAGGGATTGGTTGCAGGAAATGCCACATGTCACTCTTATTGGGATGTAAAATGATGTGAAAACTTTTCACCAGAGTTTACCATGGAAGCTGTTGGGATAACGTATTGCTACTGCCATCTTATTTTCCAATTTTCCCTACTTCACATGGGTGATGATCTACATCCTCTTGTGCAATAATGACATCATCAAAATTCCAGAGAAAGACCAAAACTATACGAAAGGCACTCAACTGATGTTGATCATTTACAGCTACAATTTGACAGTTCATGTATGACTTTTATCTCTTTCCTCATTCTTTTTTACAACATAATATTCAAGATGCTGATGTTTGTGCATACATACATTTCCACGATATTAAAGTCTTGCATAACCCAAATACCTTCTGGGGTCTCCCTGTTCCTCACACTCAGTAAGGATTCATCAAACCTCTGTTCTACATCCTATCAAAGATCCAATTCTCTCCATGAGATTTTTATGAATTCCTGAGAAAACTGGCCACTTTGCTCCAAAATTCAGCTCAAGGTTTACAGGACATCGAAACAGGGCAGGGTTACACCAGAAGAACATGGATAACCTCCACGTTGACTCTAGGACACTGTCATAGCATGATTTTCCTGGCCACATCACCTCGCCCACCACCTCACTGGTCCTCGTCTACATCACCTCCTCCCATCTCATCTCTTCTCCCACCCCCTGTATCATCCTTCACCCTACCACTGCATCTCCACTTGGCTTTCTCCAACTCCCGCTCCATGGCAGAGAGATGAGTTTCAACTAGACATTCTCTCAGGCTGTTGATTTACCCGGAAGCCAGTGGGGTTTGAAATAGTATTTATTTCTTGTAAAACATTTGCAAAGCACTTTCCAGCACTGCTTTTATGCCAATCATGTTTCATGCTTTTAATTAAGGTTTATTCCAGTGTGGAACACACACTTATATTGACAAGCTGAGAGATCTTGTTTCAAAGTAAAAGACATTTTATAAAACAAGGAAACAAAACCAGAAAGTGGTGAATGATATAAGATGCAGAGTTTGGATTACTATCTCTAAGTGATTTCTAATGCCCCCTTCTCCATTCTTATTTTCTGTGAGTCTAGATTATGTTCCATGATGCCTAATTAGGATCTTTGTGGCATAGGTGCATCTAGGATAGACCAGTCCATCTGAGCTAGACTCATCCATATAAGGAGGACAACAGTTAAATAAGGTTTATCCGGCTCTGTTTTCCTTTGAATGGATCAGAAAAGAAATCAGAAGAAATCAGTATAGGGACTTTGCAGTTTCTGCAACATTCTCATTTACATTTTACCCTTTCGATGTGCAAATAAGAGGATTTCTCTGCAAAGGTCTAGTTTTCCATCATTCTTCCCTTTAAAGACATTGAATGAGGGCCTTCTATGTTTGGGGCAGTGTGCTGGACACTGGAAACACAGAGACAAGTAAGACAGAGCCCCCAGGGGAAGAAGCCCAGCAGGAGAAATAATAAGGAGACAATCACCACTCAGGCTCAAGTCTTCTCCTTCAGTTCCTGCAGCTTGGCCACAGTCCTGGCCTCTCCTATTCAAGTGCAGGTACCATACACAGCCCCTTTGCCAGCACTCCCACCAGAAGGCCATTCCCATCCAGTCACTGGTAATTTCAGTAACTTACATTAAGTCGCTCCAGAGTCAGGATCACCTCCAAGGTCATTTCTGTCCCCTGAATGCCCCCACCTTGTTTTCTTTTTCTTTTTCTCTTTCTTTCTTCTTCCCTCCTTCCTCCCTCCCTCCCTCCCTCCTTCTTCTTCTCCCTCCCTCCCTTCCTTCTTCTCCTGTTCTCCCCACTCCCCTCTCCCAGAAGTGACACAAATTCCCCTTCTTGTCCCACATAAAGCAATTCTAAAGTCATATTTTGTCATTGAGCATACTCCTGGGTGTCACCCTCCACCCACAGTGATTCAAAATATTTCTTCCAAATAAATATGGGAATCTCTCAAAAAGAGTTCTGAGCAGGCAGCAAGGGGTCTCCACCTGTGCTCAGACAAGATGGCCGTGTGTGCTTGGAACGTAATGGGTCTTGTCCAATGCGAGATAGCAGAAGCAGCCTGGGTGGTAAAGAATAAAGAAAATTCTAGGGGATGAAATGCATTTCTAATTCTCAGCGAGACCATTCCAGAAATGTAGGGAGTTGGCCCACAGACTTGCCAATGTTTGGGTTATGTTTCAACCTTGATTGAGCACCAGAACTGAGCACAGTGCCAACTCCCATGTACTTTGAGCAGAGCTGGTACATTACAATTCTCTGTTCTTGTTTTTGGGTCTTTTCCCCCATGTGTCTAGGATGTTTCTTCCATTAAAATCAGGACTTTTTGTCCCTAAGGATCTCCATGCAGAATCTAGCCCAAGCTGATGATACTCCTAGAGGATGCTTAATCCATTCTAAAGCCAATACCAGGAAAAAAAAAATTTTTTTTTTTTTTTTTTTTGCTCCAAAGAAGTGCCAATAATTCCATAGAGAATTTTGACAGGCAGTATCATTTCACTTCAGATTCCCTGATGACAAGGAGATTCTGGTCAATAGAGACATGGGAATGGCAGGTTGTTCCTGTAGACATTCTTGCATAGGAGAGAAGGCAGACCTGGAGCAAAGGCAGGTTCTTCCTACAATGCACCGTGGGAGTCTCTGCTTGTTCCCTGCTGAGGATCAGCACTTCCTCTCTTCTGTCTTTCTTATATGCACGATCTGGACGTCAATGCAGGACTCCAAATGCAGTCTCCCCAGCAGACACAGAATTTTTGCTAAGGCAGCCTAAACAGAAGATTCCAGAAAGACATAATCATTGTCCTCAAATAGCTGAAGGCCTGTCACATAAAAGAGACATTACATTTACTCAGTATGGTGCCAAAGGAAATACTCAGCAGATAGAAGATGCAGGAAGAAGCTGGGAGCAGTGACATATGCCTGTAATTCCAGCAGCTCTGGAGGCTAGGAGAGGATGATCACGAGTTCAAAGCCAGCCTCAGCAATGAGACTCTGTCTCTAAATAAAATACAAAATAGGGCTGGGGATGTGGCTCATTGCTTGAGTGCCCCTGAGTTCAATCCCCGGTACCACCACCCCAAAAAAAGAAAGAAGAAAGAAGAAGGAGAAGGGTTTAGACCAAAACTAGAATAGAGCTATTCTGAACATTAGAAATTAGGTATTACCCCAGCGTCCTCACCCACTAAGTCAATGTATAGTGTTAATTTGCACGGGGTAGGAATGCCCTAAGAAAGGTACTTAAACCATGTCCAAACTTGGGGTTCGGATATAGAAATAAGCAAGATGAATTTGGGATGTGTGGGTAGAACATGTTACTAGAAACTAAATTTCAAGGAGAAAAGCTGCAATGGGTATAGAATATCCAGGTCCTTGAGGTCAACAGTGAGAGCAGAGCCTCTGGGACTAGCAAGGAGGTGGCCTTGCTTTAGTCTTCTCCAGTCCCAGGTACTCTGGTGATATGAACATCCCACAAAGAAAGAAAAGGCCTTGTGTAAACATTAGAAGAGCCATGATCTCTAAGAGCCCAAGCAATTCTCAGGAAGAACCATAGAGGAGTGGAAAACTGAGAAAAGAAAATCATTTCTGTCCTGGCCAGAAGAAAATGACCACCAAGTAGCTCAGAGCAGTAGGGAGCACATCAGGCTCCAGGCCACAGACCAAGAGCAAATTCAGAGGCATAGCCTGGGACCCAGCTACTAGAACATCAGAATTATTGTTGCAGAAGAGAGTAATGGCCCAAGCTCCAACAGTGGCCTCACAGATTCAGGCATCCACAAGAAGCCATCCTTACAAGTTTGCAGAGTGGGAGAAGAGAGACAGTCCTCTCATTTATCATTATTACCATAAATACCAAAATTCTTCAGCCACACAAAAGTCATTGAATTATCAAATTTTTTGATTACATGATTTTTAATATTTTTCTAGAGTCAGATATATTGAAGTATAATTTGCACACTGCAAAATTTATCCTTCTTAGATGTATAGTTTAATAAATTCTTGTAAGTACACAGTTATAAAATCATTTCCACAATCAAAATGTAGAACTCTTCCTTCACTTCAAAACATCCCTTCACCTCTCCACAATCAACAAACACCTCCCTTCATCATTAGTTCCTGATAACCACCAACCAGGTTTATGTGTGTGAGTGTGTGAGAGTGTGTGTGTGTGTGTGTGTGTGTGTGAGTGTGTGTGTGCATGCATTCTATTTATTGCCTCTTCCAGAATGTCATATAAATGAAATCATAACATAAAGAGCCTTGACCTTTTGATGTGGTTTCTTTCACTTAGATAGAGCATTTTGGATTTATCCATGATGTCCCCTATAGTACTAGTCTGTTCTTTGTCTTGCTTCACCGGCAGTATTCTATGGTATAGATACACCACATTTCTTTGATCCACTCACCAGTTGATGAACATTTATATTGTTTCTAGATTTGATGGTTACATACAAGTTTTAGCGTGGACATATGCTGTCATTGGGTAAATACATAGACATGGAATGGCCAAATCACATGGCCAAGTGTTTGTTTAACTTTATAAGAAACTGCCAAGCTCCTTTCCAAAATGGTTGAATCCCTGGACATCTGCATGTGTCTGACTATTGCAGTGGCCTCATCTGCACTCACAGGAGCTCCATCCCCAAAAACTGAAGTTCTATTTCTATTGATCCAACATTCAGGAAGTTAGAAATATCCAGAGGATTTGACACCTGTGGAAATAATGAGCTTCTTATCTCTATGGTATCCCAGGTGGGGATGGGCAACTGCTGGTCAGTATGATAGAGGGCTAGATGACTTGGCTTCCAAATCTCCTCCTGCTCTGGTTTCTGTGATGCTGAGCATGAACGTCACCCTATCCAGCATTCCTGACCCTACCCTCCCACATTTCTTAGCACCTGGCTCACTAGACAAATGTGTGTCTCAGTATTTGACATCTTTATCAGTGTGACTGATGTGTTTCCCTGAGTCTATATTTTTTGTGCAATCCATTGGGTATCTTAGTAGCTTTCGCAAAGAGGTAGCAAGTTAATGGACCACCCACCTTCAGTTTCAGTTTCTATTGACCTCTTTAGAGCTGTAACTATTTCACTCAGTTCCCCTCTACTTGAACTTCCTTTTCTGGGGATAACAGTACCCCAAGGAGGACTTTCTGTCCTCCTTGCCAAGGGTTCCAGAGTTTGGCAAGTCTAAATTTGGATTCTGACTTTGTTACCAACCATGTGATTTTTCAGCAAGTTAGTTAACCCTTGTAAAATGGGATTTCTCCATGAAGATTTAATTTAGGTAAAGTGCCTCTCAGTGACTTGTACACAGTGTACCATTTGGGAAGTATTATTTTTGTTTTCACTGTCCCTGAATCTACTCTCTCAAACTCACTACCTATAGGAACGATAGCCATCTCAGATTATCCTGGGAGGTAGCACTAGATAATAGAACAGAAACCAAGATCTAAGTGGGGGAGGATGTGGTGACCCTGGGGAAGTGATACAGCAGTAGTCACTGAGGAATTATCCTCTAATGCCTCTCATGGTGAAGCTGTCCCCAGACTCCAGATTTGGAACCATTTCCAATGCATTTCTGAGCTCTGGACTCAGGACATCTATCTGGCCAAAGATTTCACAGGTCTACATCTCCCAGGGCTCTCTGACTTCTCACAACCATACTGAAATTTTCCCAAAACTCTGTAGGGCCATCAAGAACCACAAGTGTCAGACAGAAGGACAAATGAGTGGTTTGGATGTGGTTTTCTCTTATAACCCAGAGATAGTAGATGAATGTGATTGGCCTCTATTGACCAGTCTTTAGCAGAGAAATGGGTGACTTTTAATACCTATGGATTTGGTTTCCAAAATAACATTTCCTTAGACCAGGACTTCATCATCTCTGAGAATGTGGAAATGACAAAGTGAATATGCTTTCACCTTGAGGAATGTCTATAAACAATTCCCTAAGCCAGCACAGCTAATTCCCTACCTCCCATCTCTGCCCCTGGACCATTCTACCTCATCCCTCTTCCCAACCATTCTCACCTTTCCAGGTTTGGGAGCCAAATTAATTCATTTCTTCTCCCAGAAATATAGCAGACCACAACATGGGTTAACCTAAGAGCTGAGTGAGCAGTGGACATCTCTTTCCTTGGCCCTGACCTGTCCTGGATCTCAGGGTGGATGGGAGAGTGAAGTCTGCCCAGAGCACTATGGTAGAGATCACATTTGACATGGATCCCAGTGCCATCATGTGGGAGTCACAAAAACATAGGCAAGTGATGGTTTCTCCAGGATCCAGTGTCCAGACTCCTCTTCTATAAAATAAGGGTAGTAACACTCACTTGCAAGACTATTTGGGGGATTAGAGATTATATAAAGAGAACATCTAGTACATGCTAGGCACTTAATAAACCTTAGCTACTTTCATTATTCTTGTCTTCCTTCTTGCTGTAAGATTATAAGACAGTCCACTAGAACTCCTATCACCAATTTCACCAGTTTCTTGGATGTATGACTGGGAGGGAAGGGTAAGGGCTGACTGGGCTCATGAACATGGACTCTCCTGTACCTATTCCTTATTGTCTGAATAGGACACAAACAGATTGCTTTCATCAGCTCCCTGCTTGGAAGACAGTCTCAGGATGATGGACAAGTTAGAACTGAAATAAATTGAATATTACTTTTCGGCTACTTAACTTTAGAATCCTTTTACTAAAGAGGAAGTTAATGTGGATGGTTGGTTTTACATAATCATTGTTAATTTTTGGTCATAGATATTACTTCCCTGAACTCTCCAAATGTTCCCTCACCCTCCCACACCCAACCCAAACTATGGAAAATCACGAGTCAACCTTGAACACCATGTTCTACTGCCTCTTATAGTTCACAGGTGATACCTGTTTGTGGGACAAACAGAGGAGTACAATTTCCAAGGCCGTCAGTCTGGAGGCCAATCCACTTGTCAAAAAGATTGGAAACAACATCTCAACAACTTTCAGCTAAGCCTGAAGGCCTTGGCCTCCAGAGAGGTTCTCACATTACAAAACTTGATGGAAACCACTTGTGTAGGGGGCTTGGCGAGAAAAGGCTCAGGTCACTTTGTTCCTGCTGTGGGAATCTGGATGGAAGACAAAATTGTCTCCAGATCTCAACCTTAGATATGATCCCAGCCAGCAAGCTTGTCCAGCAGCATGGGTTGCTTCTCTCCAGTCAACCACCTCCCTCTTCCCTAACATTCCACCCCACCTACATTTCCATTCATCACATCAGAAATCAAGCTCAGCTTGATTATTCAGGTTATTTGGAGTTGACTCAGGTAGGCTAGTATGCTTTTAATGCAATGAAAAGGGAAGAAAAAGCAAAAAGGTAGGAAGAGTTTAGATGAATTTCAGGGAATGCCACCTCTTTGCTCCATGGTTCCAGGATCAGGTTCACAGAGACCCAGGTCCTCTGAGATACCCTGATAGCCTCAAGATGGAACAAAGATGACAGAGTGCAGGAGGACAGTTGAAAAGAGACTCATATATGGCAGTCACGTAATGGAAAAGCTACCAGACCATTGAAAATGACCTTTGAGATTAATCCATCAAAACAAGAAAAAAAGATAAACAAAAGGAATCAGTTAATAAAAGCACTGATCTCCCAAATCAGACATAGCCCATGTGCACCCTACCTCATCATTACTGGGCAGTTGATTCAACAAATTCTCTCTGGTGCTTATGTCACTTGGAGTTAGGATTCTATCACCTGTAACCACAAAAGCTAATTCCTTTACCCAGGGTCACTCTGTGAGAAGCACATCTAGGCTGTTAACTGAGGCCTGCCTTATCCATTCTGTATGGAGCTCTCTCTGTCCCACTTTCCCAAGGCCAAGTTTATCAACAACTCCATCAGAGGTAGGAGGAAGGCAAATAAGTACTTTATTCAATATAAAACGGGCCAAGAATTGTTTGGTCCCAGGTGTTGGACTACAGTGGTGAAGAAGACAGCAAAGCACACAGTTGAGTAGGAAGTAGGTTTGTGAACAGACTGGATTGAAGGAGGAGAGAAAAAAGGTGAAGAAAATAGGAGCCACAGCCATGCTCTGTGGCATCAGCTTGGGATTGTCCTGTCCTCCACAGTGCCAGGACAAGTGACTGCACTGCCTTCTGAGAAAGTGCATCCATTTAATTTCTTCAAAGTATAATTTTCTGCAGAATTCTAATTTGGCAGATATCATGTGCTGAGGTTTTGCAGGACAAAGGGCAGAACTTAAATATAAAACCTGTCTCTCACATTTAGTTCTGCTATATGGATGAGACAACTGAGGCTCAGATGAATAGCAACTACCACTCCATGCCTCCCTTCTCCCAGATCTGATGAGGGAGCAGACTAAACAGAGGTCTGAAAAGTTAAAGGTGCTGCACGCATGTGACATGTATTATTCAGGGAGGTGGAAGCTGATATATTTCTTTGGTTGAATCACCTTTTTGCTGCATTCTGGGTGGAATCTGGGACTCTGAATAATACGTGGCCAACTCTGGAAAATTCCTTTTGATAAGAGGTCAGTAATGGTGACAAGGTAAGGCGAACCCATTTTCATTACATAAAGACACCAGACGACACAAGGAAAACCCCAGAGTGAAACTTGTGGTTCCTAACACAGACCCTGTCTCAAGTTCACCTAGTGATTGCAGAAATAGGATGAAGTCAGAGCCTCCAGTGACAAGTTCTCCCTGAAAAGAAGGAAAAGAAAGGAGTAAAATATATTCTCATTTGAGAGTTTGTATACCAAAAAAGATTAAGATCTTCAGGAGTAGCCAGGTACAATGGTATGTGCCTGTAATCCCAGCATCTCAGCAGGCTGAGACAGGAGGACTGAGTTCCAAGTCAGCCTCAACAACTTTGCAAGGCCCTAAGCAACTTAGCAAGACCCTGTATCTAATTTAAAAAAAAAAAAGGCCAGGGATGTTGTTCAGTGGGTTAAGTACCCCTGGGTTCAATCCCCAGTACC
>JAJEJO010002908.1:126317-296408 GCA_020662805.1 Glaucomys volans | reverse complement strand
TTTTGTTTTTTTTTTTTTTTTTTTTTTTTTTTTGGTGCTGGGGATTTTGAGCCCAGGGCCTTGTGCTTGCAAGGCAAGCACTCTACCAACTGAGCTATATCCCCAGCCCTAATGCTTTGCTTTTATAAAAAAATGTAACCACATATTTTGTGATTTTTTTCCTCTCAATCATATCAATAACACCTAAACTAGGTTATTATTTCAAGTGGCTATATAGTGTACTGTCATATGGATATTCTATCATCTATTCAACAAAGCACTATTATTAAATATTTACTATGTTTCCAATTATTAGTATTATTATTATTAAATAACACTGTAATAAGCTCTCTTACATGCACAACAATGTGAATTTGGTCATTTCTAGAGGTGAAATTACCATGCAATAATCATTAATTTTTTATGTACAGTCAACCTACCAGATCCATGGGTTCCCCATCTATGGATTCAACCAACCATGGATCAAAAACTTTGTTAGAACTACAATGGTTGTATCTGTACAAAACAGGTACAATACAGTGTAACGCTATTTATGTAACAGTCATGTTATAGTAGATACTGTAAGTATAAGATGATTTAAAGTGTGTGAGAGGATATACTATGCCATATTCTATAAGGGACCTCAGCATCTGTGAATTTTGCTATCCATAGCACATCTGAGAACCAGTCCCTGGAACCAGTCCAAATGAGTGAACACTGGTCATATCAAATTGCCTTCTCTTAGATGGACCAAATCACACTTTCACCAACCTGTGAATACCTGTTCCCTCACACGCTCGCTAATATGGGTCTTGTCATTCTTTGCTTCTTAACTATATCTATGTTTGCTTGATAACTGGTTTCACTTGCTTTGATAAAAGTGTCATGAGAATTCCTTCTCTTATGGTTGCTTCTGAATAAGATCAACCTTAATAGTTGTCAGTTAATAGAAAAAGGACAGTGGAAGGGAGAGCCCATGGAGTAAGTAAGTAGAAATCTGAAGTAGCATGGATAGACTAAACCTCCCCCCAGGGGAAGTGAAGGAGGCATTGGGAGCTGAATTTGGACCAATTTCCTGCCCCTTTGGACAGAGAACTCTTTCAGTGCCGTGCAAAGTGTTACAAGGACCTGTGCCACTGGTTCATCTTGTAACATCCATTTTAAAGTTGGACATTTGCAGTCAAGTGAGGAATATGCATGTAACTTGCAGAAATGTGTTTGAACAGAGCTGTCTTGGCATTCCTACAGAAAGTCAGTCAAGAAAAGTGTTGGAGATGCTCAGAGGATGGAAATGTGCTGGGTCCTCACTAACCTAATGAGACCCCAAGCCGTTCCAGAGATCAGGGACACTGCTGACAACCCATTAGAACTCCAGCCCAAAAACACTAAAGGCCTGCCAGGCCCAGGTAAAAGATCTAATGACATATGTGAAGTGTTCTTCCTAGGCTTCTGATTTCTTTTATGTTTCACATATGGAATCTCTTTTAATTCTCCCAAGAAACTTTTGAGGTAGACTTTATTATTTTTCCCACCCTACAGATAAATGAGCTAAAGCTCTGACCACTGAGGCAAAGTATAACACTTGAATCTATGTCCCCAAATTCTAACAAATGCCCTTTACACAGTCACTACCTGGTAGGATTTGAGAAACACTACTCCCTTCTAGCACAGTTTGAGCAAAGGCTCAAACAAGACCCCCGAGATGGCCAACCTTCTTCCTGTTGCACCAAACTCCAAAGGCAACACAGTGGGGCACCAACACCCAGAGTTCTATGTACGAGAAGAGGGTCCCACGTTCTTCCCATCATGGGGGAACATATTCCAACACTTACAGGACTTGCAAGAAGTGCTGAGAAACCAAACCCTTAAATCTAAATGAATAACACCTAATCTGCTTCTCCCTGGAAACCCATCCTGGGCCTGTATGGATTGTGGCAAGTTGCTTGGAAACCCTAAGGATCACACAGGGACAACGGATGCTAATGCAAGATACCCATCATTTTTTTCTCCTCCTTTGCATAGCAGCTTCCCACCAGGAGGCTAGGAGAAGGTCATGGCCACCAGATGTTGCTGAGGGCAAGACACTGGTGCCTGGGCTTGGCCAGAGGCCTGTTCCACCCCTGCTGCACCCGCAGTGCTCTCTCCTATGACCCCATGGTGCTCATATCCAGAGCTTCCAGTGGCTGGGAGACAGACATGGAGACACAGATCATCTGGTGCTGTTTGTGATGCTGAATGGAGTCTGGTATGCCAGTTTGAGAGCTGCTGTCTGAAACATCAAAGCAATGAAAAATAAACAAACAAACCATTTTGAGATGGCCTGGGAGGTGGGTAAGCCTTCAAAAACAGAGCTGGCAGAATTCTCTTCATGTGTGCTTCCCCATGTTCTGCCTCTAGCCAGAGTGTCTTTTAGGTAAAGTGGAAGCTTCAACAGATTGGGATTCAAAGTTCTCCATCCCACAGCTTTCCCCAGCCACCTGACTTCATTTTAAAACATCATAAAATGCCACCTTCTCTCTCACAGAGACAAATGCCACCCAGCTCTGTCTGCCAGCCTCTCAGGCCTTTCCCAGGCAGTCCCACCTCCACAGACCAGCCCGACCTGGGAAGCAATCACCCAATCCCCGACCTGGGAAGCCTTCTCAGATGCCTCCCTCACCTGCATCCTCACACGGCTGCCCTCATCACCGTGCACCCTCACTCATAGGCCACAGCAGGCATTGATCACAAATGTCCAAAGCCACACAGGCTGAGTCACAGATTGCACACATGACTGCAGGAACTCAAACGCCCTGTTACAAATCAAGCTCAGAAATCTCATCTTCACATTCAGTAGATCCTCTCTTCCTCACTCACCAAACTACCTCCTTCCAGCAAATTCTGAGACCCTTTCCTGTTCTCAGAATATGGGTCCCCATAATGTCTAATTAAGTCAGATTTAATTTTCTCCTTTTTACGGGGGAATAAATTGAAGAACTGAAGTTCAGAACAAAGATTTACCCAAGTTCACACATCTGGCTGGAGCCTGCCTACTGAGTCAAACTCAGATGTGTTAACAAGCCATGCTTTAGCAAGTACAGTCTGTGCTGTGCTGCTACAGAGTGGTACGATGGGGTGAGGAGATCAGAAAAAAAAGAACAGGGCAGAGGAAGGAAGCAGCAAAGAGCTAAGAGCTAAGCACAGAGCTAAGAAGGCAGCCTTAACGTCAAGGTGAATCGTTTAATTTTTACATTACAGCCATGCACTGTCAAGGCTGAGTCCAGCTAGAGGATAAAGGTTTGGGCTGCAGACCACAGCTGCCCACCAAGTCATCAGTACAGCCCTGCTGTCCTGAGGGGCAGCTCAAAACAGTGAAGTCCATGGCTGGGAGCTCTGGGTGAAGGCTTAGTGGCAT
The DNA here is from genome assembly GCA_020662805.1 of Glaucomys volans. Taxonomy (NCBI): domain Eukaryota; kingdom Metazoa; phylum Chordata; class Mammalia; order Rodentia; family Sciuridae; genus Glaucomys; species Glaucomys volans. The sequence continues at coordinate 293,035 of JAJEJO010002908.1, read as the reverse complement.
TTGCATAGGATTTCAAACAACACAGGCATGAAGCAGCTTAGATATCTGAGAAAATATTCCACCTCGTCTGGATGGTATAAAGGAAGCTCTTTTGGGGTCTGAAGCTTAGACATGAGTTTTAGAGATTTTTTCCTACTTCAGATATTTCTTCCTACCCTATAGTTTTATTTATCTGCTTAAAAACCACCATGGTTAAATGCCTGTAATGTCACCACTCCAGCACCCTTCAAGGGTGTATTCTTCAATTCAATCAGCTAGAAACAGCCCAAACATGGAAACATGAAAGGTCAAGGTGCCAAGCCACCTTCAGGACCATCTGATCCAACACCCTCATTTTCCTGAAGGGGGAAGCATATTGCAGAGAGAAGTCTCTTCCCCAAAGTGAAGTACGTGGCCAGGGAGAAGCACAGGGTCTAGTGCGGTGCAGGCAACTCCCTACCTCTCATTTGGAGAAAACAGAACCACAAAGCAGAGGGAGAATTTTGGAGAATTTTGGAAGTGGTGTTGGTTGGATTTCAGGGGCACCACAAAGGGGCAGAATGAGCACAGACTGAGATCTAGGAGACAGAGTCCCTGACTCTGCCCTGAACCAGCGGGACCACTGTGAACTGGCACTGCACCTTCTTTGGTGGTGGTTTCCTTTTATAAAATGGAGCACATCAGCCTCTCTCAGGATGGTTTCAAGTAGCAGATGAGGATGCGCCTTGATAAGCTCTGCCTGTGTGTAACCACCTTTAGTCCTTGTCCGCAAGGCTTTGAGGAGGCCTAGCAACCAGGGAGCAGGCAGTCAGACAAGCTCTCTGAGCAGATCCAAGGCTAGGGGGCTTCTCCCAGCAAAGGGGGCCCAGAGCACTGGGCTAATCCTTGGCATTCAAGCAGGGCTCTGGTTGTGTCTAAGCAGCTTTGGTTTTAAAAGATTAGGAGGGCAGTGGAGTGGAAAGAAAAGCTGAGACAGCAAAGGCCAGCCCGTGGTGCCACACTGCCCTCTGCAGGGAGCCTGGAAGAAGGCACCTGAGGCCAGCTAAGGCTAAGTTGGACTGCCCAGGGTCACAGGATCCATTCCCTACTGCCACACAGTGCAACTCCGGGTCAAGCTAGGAACTGCCACCACCCTCACCATCTGTCCTGCCTTCAGACAGCACAGGCCCCACTCAGTGCATGGCCTGATTCGTCCTTCTGTCACAATGCCCATCACCTTCCAGTCTGCCGTCTGAGGAGCCTGCCTGAGCAACTCACTTCTTACTCAGAAACCAGGATTTAGAAGATTCTAGAAAACAGATCAGCCCTGGATCCTGTCCAAATTGCTGTATCTCTGCTCCAGATTAAGATGGTTTCTCCAAACTCTGGGACATTTTCCAATCCTTGGAGAAAGCCCCCACTTTGAGGGAGATGGGTCCTTCCTGAATCAAGGAATAAGCCAGGGTCTGGCAGATCTCAGGGATAACTAGAAATCCTATGACTTTCAAGAGTATCAGCACCAACTCCACAACTGACCTGAGAGTAGGAGGGAGACATCTGGGACCCAAAGCCTGCCCCCAAACAAGGAGAGTATCCTCACTGGCCTTTACTGGGCCAGACCCTCCCTGCTCCGTCCCTACTCGCTGTCCTTTCTTTAGCTGTATGGTTCAGAGCAGGGCACCCTGCAGCTGGCTGACCGGCCTCCAGGCGTGGGCTCAGGCCATGCTCCCTGTGTGCCCTTGTGAAGGCCCAGGGAGCCGCTGCAGCCAGCCTGGCCATGTGACGGGAGTGATTCACACACGCAGATTCCCCCAGCTTCCCTTTCTTCCTCTCCCAGGCCATCACAAAAGGCACAGTCTCAGCACAGAGCTGCATTGTTCCCAGGGTCAGGAGGGGCTGGAAGCTGAAGGGAATTAGGAAGACAGGGAGCCAGGGCAAAGGGTGGTTTTCCATGCAACATAGGCACCTCATGCAGGCCAGGCCCACTTCCTGCCCTAGCTCCAGCGCTGGAGCTCAAGTTTACATCTCCCTCCCTTAGAGCTGACTTTGGTTTTGGTTGTTGGCTTCTTTTATTTTCCACTCTCTGACCATGTGCATTTCTTTGAAAAATATGCACGTGCTATTTCTTGTTTCTTCTCCAATGCACATCGTCCTTTCTTGTGTGGAGCGGGGGATGTACCGGGGATTGAACTCAGGGGCACTCAACTAAGCCACACCCCCAACCCTATTTTGTATTTTATTTGGAGACAGGATCTCACTGACTTGCTTAGCTCCCCATTTTTGCTGAGGTTGGTTTTGAACTCTCGATTCTCCTGCCTCAGCCTCCTGAGCCTCTGGGATTACAGGCGTGCACCACTGAGCCTGGTCGCACATCATTCTTTAGAGACCATGAGATAAATTCATCCAGCAAACTTTGTCTTTGGGACATGCTTTATCCTTTCTCTTTGGATCTCCACCTGTAACCAAACAGAGCACGGGCAGATGGATATGATCCGGGTAGGAGTGGGCAAGGCCAGGCCTGGGAGAGTGGGTGGTAATGCTGGTGGTGTTATTATAGGTGAAAAGGAAGGAGCAGAACGTGGTTAACCTTTGGGGGATGTGGAATGAAGGGACACAGACAAGGCTGAGGCAGTCAAGGACTGGGGAAATTACTCTGGTTCTTCCAGTTATCTAATTTTGAAAATCTTCAATTCTGGATTTTTGAGAATAATTTCCTAGTAAATAAACACTTGGAATTATGAGGAATTCTGGAGGCCAGGTGGTCCTTCCTTCAGAGTAGGCCAGTGGCAGGCAAGGCAGTCTGTCTCATGGCCTACCAACTCAACTCATTAGAAAGCACTTCAAATATTAGATCAAAATCTGCCCTCCATGTGTCAGATTTTAAGAATGGCCACCCTTCTCTACCCTGCACTGCACCCATGTCCTTTGCACATGACTCTGCAGGATCAATCTTATGACTTGCTGAGACCAAATGTGAAGTCATGCCATTACTGAGCCTAGGCCTCAAGAGATCTCACAAGTTTCTCTCTCTCTCTTTGAACCCTATCCCTGGCACAAAAAGGTCAGGACAGCCTGATGGAGGACGAACAAACACATAAAGGATTGCTGAGTTGTCCCAGAGGAGACCAGAGGAGCCACCGCCCACCTGCAGCTGACTACAGATGCATGAACGAGCCCAAGTCCACATCTGTAGAACTGCCCAGCGGAGCCCAGAACAAATTACTGGCTCCCAGAATCATGAGACAAATAAGTGATTGTAATTTGAAGTCACTAAGTTCTGGGATATTTTCTTATGCAGGAAAAAAAAAAAACACATTGATGTACCCCATAATAGCCCTCTGCAGACATACTGAATGATCCTGATTCTTTGTTCATGGGGACAGCCCCTTAAATACTGAAACAAGTCTCATTACCTCTGAGCACCAGAATAGCTCTTAAGAGACCATGCAGACCTCTGCCCTAAGCCCTGCCTTGAGGAAAACCCCACCACAAGGCAGCCTTTGCCACCTCTTTCCCACATAGTGTCAGCCTGGGAGCAGCAGCTGAGGCCTCAAGTGAGTGTCAGCACCCTTCAGTATCATCTTGTCCACTCGCCAGGGCTCTGTGACAGCCCTGGTACTCCAGGAGTCCAATCTTTCCAACACATTTTATTGAAAATTAAGAGAAATTAAATGATTGAGGTAAGGAGGGCGTTAAAAGCACAATGAAAATACTTAAATCAATTAGGCTTCTTAAAGCCACTTCTGACCCAAATCTCAACTGCCAAATAAGTCTCCAAAACAAATGTCGTTGGCAGGCTTCAAATGGAGCCCTGGCTCTGTGGGCCGCAGCAGCAGGAGGTGGTCAGAGACTGCTGGCTTCCAGCTTTTGCCACGTGGAACAAACAGCAAAGGCACTGACCTTGGTCTTGGGGTCTGATGGGGAAGGTTCACCAACCCCACCACAGGAGACAGATCACACCAATCGCTGTCTCCCTTCAGAATCCAGTGCAGGAGGAAGTGGCGTTGTGGGAAATGGCTGCCATCTGTGGATTTTCTGGCTGAAGACTTAGCTGCAAAGTTTGCCAGTTTCCAACGAGCCCTTGCAGCTTGGCTTCCTGTTTTTCCTTTGCTCGGCCTGAGTGTCACAGCACAGTTATTCTGGAAAACGTTCTCAAAAGGACACAGTCTCCAATTTTCTTTCCCTAATAACAGTGCAGGAAATAGGGGTGAGGGAGGCAGAGAGACAGGAAAAACCCTAAACCTCAGAAAAGGATGAAAACACTTCTAAACTCAATTTTTTAAATGAGAAAATTAAAATCACCAAGTCATAGTACACAGCCCTCTACTGGCTCAACCCAGTCCCCCACCACTGGGCAGCCAGCAAAGAGGAGAAACTTCATGGAAGTAAGGAGTGTGTATTCTGCTGACACGGGATCAAAGGTATTTTGAAATTCCCTCTCTCAGAGCCTAAAAGCCATCAGCATGGGACAGCAACAGGGTCAAGTGGCTGGTGGCACGGGCCTGGAATGACGCCGTCCACCAGCAATTATTTTTCAACCACATAAAATGGCCTTGGCCAGGGCTCAAAGCAGAACAAAGAAAGGGCAGCTCTCTTCCAACTCTTCTCTGTCTTCAACTGGAGAAATTCATCAGGCCTGGTCCCTGAATTCATTCTTTTTTTTAACTGGTGCATTATAATTACACATAATAGTGGGATTCATTGTTACATATTCATACATGTACACAATATGACATAATTTGGTCAATTTTGTTCCCCAAATTCATTCTTATTCATGGTCATGAAAGAAGCTTGAAGTCTGGAGTGTACATGTTTTAAAGTTCTCTGCAGCCGTCCTGATTTAGATTTCGATTGAAAGATACAGCTATGTCCCTATATGTGGACCTACATGCCTAAGCCTGCATTTCCCCAGGATTTTGTCCATGTGAATGCACCAACATTTATATGTGTGGGAGTACCTGCCGGGGGAGCCTGGGTTTCCGTAAGTAATATATCCACAGCACATAAACCTGGTACAAATGCCCACGTGAGTTCACGAATGTGCACGTGTCAGCCAGTGTGTGCTTGAAGAAGTTGTGCTTGTGTGCACCCATGCAAGTGTGTGCACACTCCACACTTTGCCCCAACTTGTCTACGTGTGTGTGCATGTCAGCCTGTGACAAAGTGCACCTGGGTGTGCACATGTCTGTCCATGCAAGCAGGGTCCCTGGCCTGCCCCCGTCTCCTCCTCCCTTTCCATGAACCCAAAGCATCCTTTGTCTGCCTCCCTTTGGGACATGCCAGCTAATGGCAGGGGTCCCCCTCCCGGGAAACAACACTCCTCCCTTGCTCATTTGTGTCTCCTCAGAGAGCTGACTGGCCTGGAGGGGCTCCAGGCTCCAACCGTAAATGGCAGCCCACGATTGCAATGGACGACTTTCTTAATTGCCCGTGATGCTTGCGGGCACAGTGCAAACACGATGGTAGCTATTAGGCTGCGAGGCCTGAGCAGGGCTACATTTTGCGCCTGTGTGAATCTAGTGTTCCTGGGAGTTGAGAGGCCAAAGTGGGTTACAGCCACCAAGAGACTGTCATTATGGCCTGGCACAGGCCTGTCCTTAACTTCTTGAGCTCCTGAAGCCATTTCACCACACTCCAGAATTGCAACGCCCCTAGATTTTCCAAACCAGGGACCCTTGGGAGGCCATCCTCCCCAGTCCTTGCAGGCCCTTTATGCCAATGCACTTCCTCTGCCTCTTCTTTCTTTTTCCTCTTTTCACTCTCTTTTCTTCCTGCTGATTACCTTGCTCCATCTTTTCTCTCTTTTCCCCTTCTTCTCTTTTTCTTCTCTCCCTCATTCCACTTCTTTCTACTTCCTTGCCCTCCTCTCTCTTTTCTTCTCCTTCACCTTCTTAGCTCCCCCCAGGAGACTTAAAGGGGGACAGTGACCAGAACATCACCCACCCCACCACTGCCAGTTACCTCTTCTCTTGCTCCAGGCCCCACCCCAGCCCAGTCTCTCCCTTTGCTCCCTATCCAACTGATTCCTTTAGATCCCTAATCCACAAAGGGAGTCCTGTAATTTGCACTTACCTCCAAGCCTCTGGGGAGGCTGGAGTGTCTAGCACAGGACATTTTGGTTTCTTGATTTCCCTGGGTTTTCCTTCTCTTAGGCCTCACGATAACCATGCACATTCCCTTATCTCCTGCCTTAATGGCTTCAGTTCACATGGAAGAAACAGAAGGTCTGAGACAGAGGAGACTCAGGGAGACCCAGGAAGTCAGAGGCAGGTGCCATGAGACTGCTCTAGAGTTGCAGGCACAGAAACACTCCTGCTTAGAGGAGATCAGAAGATTGAACAGTTTGGAAGGACCTAGGTACCAGTCCTCCAGTGGTGCCATTGAAGGCATTTGAAGTAACTGCAGCAGACCATCTGATTCCCTCCTGAGAAATGGGGGAGGTAGGTCAGGAAACCAGCAGGACTCTGCTTTACAAATGGCCTAAAGGGTCCTCATTCAAGTAGGTCATCAGAGGATGTTGCGTGGCCCAATAACTGTTGAGGCGTGGGTGAACAATGAGTGAGAGAGTGAAGAAAGAGATGAATGGCTAGGAGGCCATCAGGATCTCCTCCCTGAAGATCCTCAGGGATGAAAATGCAGGATGAAATGGGTGATTTCTCCTCAAAGTGAGGCATGCATGAGGGGACATCTGTAGGGCTCTCCAACAGGAGGACGTGACAGTCACATGGTAAGTTCCCTTTCTTTGCCACACCCGAGTTTCCTTGTCTGTAAAATGAGCATCCACTGATGATCCTCCCATCAACAAAGTCTGGGGTCTGGAAGAGCTGTGTAGTGGCACGGGTGAACATGTTTCAGATTCTCGGTTTTTATCTCATGAGTTTTACACCTCTGTGGTCTTCCATCCCAGCCAGGACTACACAGGGTTCCCAGGCCCCTGAACAACCTACCTGGGTACAATTGGAAGCACAGGGAACCAGCAGTGCCCACACCCACTGCTATTGCCCTTCCTGGCTTTCCACCCTTCCAGGTATGGGGGCACCTTGTGACCTAGATGCTGTGGGAGTATGAAACCCAGTTCCCTTATCACTAATCTGGGACAAACTCTGGGACACAACTTACCTTCTCTCACTTCTGGGCAGGATCAAGGTAACATTCTCTTCCACAGCTCTTTACCTGAAGTCCCACATTTGCTTGACTTCTGACCCTCTCTTCTCTGCATGTCCCTTTCAAATTCCTCCCAGGACTACTTCATTAATAAGTCACTTGTACACTACATTCAACTTCTGTATCTGGAAAATTGATCTTAGACAATAAGATATTCAAACTAAAATGCCTACAGGAATCTGCTGGAGGATGTAAATATGTGGATGGGGAGAAACCACACACCCATCTACAGAGGCAGCCACTCTCCAGCTGATTCTTCCCATTGGGAAAAATATCAGGCAAGACACCTGACTATTTTAAAATGCTAAGAGAACCCATGGTTTTGCATGAGATCTCAAGATTTTCAGGGGCAAAAAACATCTGAAATCTTTTTTAACACATTGTGCAGGCCAAGCAAAACATATCCACAGACTGAATACGGTATCTGACTACTAGATTCCAACCTTTGAACCATTGGTCCAAAGATTCCAGTGAAGAAATGATTGGAAGCAACTTTTGGGTCCAGCCAAGATGGCATTCAATCAAAACCTACCAAGCATTTAAAAGAGCAGGAAAATATGACCTACAATGAGAAGACAAATCAGTCAATCAAAACCACATAAGAGCTGATATAACTTAACAGACACAGAAATTGAAGTCATTATATAACTGCATTCTATATGTTCAAAAAGTTAAGTGAAAATAAATCAGATATTTTTAAACACCCAATCAAACATGAAGACATAGCAATAGGAATGATTTTAAGCCACACAGAGAGATAAAGCAATTCAAAACAAAGGGCAAATGAACAGAGCATCACTAAGCTGTGAGCCATCTTCAAGAGGTCTAGTACATGTGTAATTGGAGTCATCACCTTTGGCCAGCAGGAGAGGACAAAATATAAACATTTAAAGTAATACCACTCCAATATTTCCAATGTAAGGAAAACAATTCCATACCCACAAATATCCAAGCAGCACGTTGAATGCCAAGCAAAATAAATTATGAGAAAAACCGTGCCACATAATCAAATTGCTCCAAACCAGCAATATAAAGAGACTCTTAAAAGCAGCAAGAGGATGACATGTTTTACACAAAGGAGCCAATGTGAAGCTGCAGCAGATGTCTCATCAGAAATCATCCAAGGAAAGGCAGTGGACCAACATCTTCAGAGTATGGAAAGGAAACACTGCCAGCTGGGACTTTATACCTAGCAAAAACATCTTTCCCCCAAAAGAGTGAAACAGAGTTTACAGGTATAAAAAGCTGGGATAATCTCTCAATGGCAGGCCCCACCCACCCACACACACACAAAAGGTTGAAGTTCTTTAAAGAAAACTAAAACCAAATGCAAATATCAATCTATATGAAGGATAAAGACCACCAGAAAGAGTAGCTCATACCATATTAATAATTAACTTGAAGTGAATTATGGCCTAAATATAAAATATAAAACTATATATAAAATATAGAAGAAAACCTTTGTAATGTCTACAGATTTTGCAAATATCAAAAGTACATGAAAAAATAGAACAAATTGATAAATAGGAATTTATTAAAGCTAAAATTATCTGCTCTTTAAACTCTTAATAAGAAGGCCCAGACTGAAAGTATTGGGAATCATGTGTATGACAAAGGACTTATAAAAGAGAAACCTCAGAACTCAATAATAAGAAAATAACCCAATAAAGACAACAGGTAGACAATTTAAACAGATGCTTCCCCATAGAAGAGATTCGATGACCAAAAAACACACGAAAAGACCTTCAATACCATTAGGGAAATACAAATCGAAACCACAGTGACGTACCATGGAACAGCTATTAGAATGGCTAAAACTTCAAAGACAGACCTACCAAGTGTTCTGGAGAGGAGGTGGAGGTACTGGAACACTTAGGGTGATCATAGAACAGGACAGGCAATTTGCAAAGCAGTTTGGCAAGTTTCTTAAAAACTGAACCCTCCACCTGCCGTGTAGAGTAGCCTTCAGTCACACCACTCTGGAGTGTTTCCCCAAAAGAAATAAAAGCACACGGCCACACAAAGACTTGTGCAAGAAATTTCAAAACAGACTTATTTATAAGAGACAAAAACTTCAGATAACCCAAATATCCTTCAGCAGATGGGTAAATAAACAACTGTGATGGATCCATATAATGGAAAAATACTCAGAAACCAAAAGGAATAAACTATTGAGATGGATGAAGCCAGACCAAAGAGTACACATGTGTTAGCCCATTTATATAAAATTCCAGGACATTCAAACTAATCTACAAACATAAGGCAGATCCATGGTTGTGTGGTGGGGAGAAGCCAGAGAGAAAGATCACAAAGGGCCACAAAGAAACTTTTTTAATAGGATGGATATGTCCACTATCTTAATCCTGGTGATGGTTTCACAGGTAGGTACATGTGTCAAAACTCATCAAACACTAAATATATACAGTTTGTTATATGATGATTTTACTTTAATAATGCTGTTTTTAGAAGAAGTTTATTTTATTTGTTTATCTCTGTCTGGAAGATAGTTGGAGGCACTCAGGAAATATTTGTTGGATTTTTTTTTTTTAAAGAAAGGATTAAGCCAGCCATAGTGGTGCACATCTATAATTCCAGCAGCTCAAGAGGCTGAGTCAGGAGAATCACAAGTTCAAGGCCAGCCTCAAAAACTTAGCAAAGCCCTATGCAACTTAGTGAGACCTTGTCTCAAAATAAAAAATTAAAAAAGGGCTGGGAATGTGGCTCAGTGGTTAAGCACCCCTGGGTTTAATTCCCAGTACCAGTAAAGGAGAGGAGAGGGGAGAGAAGGGAAGGGGAGGGGAGGAGAGAGGAGGGAAAAGAAAAGGAAGGAAGAAATAAAATAGAAAGAAAGGATTAACAACATGAAGTGTTCTTAACCTGGACATGGTGAGAGGTGGGAGGGACAGCCACAGGCCAGCCTCACCATGGCCCAGGCCACTCACTCTCCATGTGTCTTCCCAGAGCGTCCATTAACTGCACATTGACTCTGAGGTCATATCAACCCTTGTTTTTTTAATATTGCTTAGTTGTCAATGGACTTTATTTATATGTGGTGCTGAGGATTGAACCCAGAGCCTCACACATGCTAGGCAAGTGCTCTACCACTGAGCCACAACCCCAGCCCTGCATCAACTCTTTACTTCCTATAATCTATGTAGAAGTCTGCCTTTTATCAAGGTATAATGCCTTACTTAGGCTAAAACATAGTGTTTATCCCTCACAATAGAGACATAAATGTAATGTAGATCAAATATGAGTGAGCTATTTGTTCTTACCTGCTCTGTGTCAATCTTACCAGTGTTTACTAATGACCTAATTATAAGTTTTCAATGTATTTCGATTAAACTTTCTCACCCTCGAGGTAGAAACCCTCAAATGGCCACTCCATAGTCTAACTCATACCTCCGTATCCAAGACTACTGCACTGATGCTCACTTAGGTCTTAAGCCTTTTCCACTTGTCAACATGTGTTTCTTATCTCACAAGTACTTTCCCAGCGGTCCTGTGGGAGTCAAGAGAGCAGACACCTTATCCGCTCATTACAGATGAGGAAACCCAGGCACGGTGGAGAGGAGAGATCTGCCTGATCTTAAAAGCTAGTCCCCCAGATGAGAAAGCAGATTCTCGGTCATGTGACAGAGCTGTGGGCTGATGGCCTTGCTGCCCCAGGGCTGGCCCTATGGTCTCCCAGCAAAATGAGTGGAAAAACACCATCTCCAGCCAGTACCTCATAGAGGTCATGACCTTCACCAGCTCTCTGGGGCTGGAGAGGGCTATTCTGTAAGGTCAGCCATGGAAGCCTATGCCCCAAGCAACCCAAATCTTACTCTCTTGGCTGAGAGAGGGTCCAAAGCTGATGGCTGAAGGAACTATAAGACCCCTGGATATGGAAACCAAAGTAGATGCCCTTTGTCCAACTCAGCTCCATCCCCAAACTCAAAAAGCTGTTTAAGCCCAGACAGCATCTGTGCGGCTCCTGCATCCACCACCACAGGAGCCCCTGCTTGGGAACAGGCTCAGTTGACAATAGAGGGGCGGGGCTGCTCCCAGAGGGGCAAAGGGAGAAAGGGGCTGATCTCTGCAGGCCCTGGAAGCCTCCCACCCAGTTTAGCATTCCAACATTACAAGTTCCCTATAGCAAGGCCACAAGGTCAGTTTTAGTTTTAGAAAGCTAAAAGCCAGCATTTAACAGTGCTAGACCCTTATCTCCAAACAGCTTTGAAATCAACCAGCCAGACACCAAAAGGGATTCACAAATCCAGAACGTGAGAAGGAGCAAGTTATTCAGGAAACTGGTGGAGCATGGTGGCTAAGATCACAAAACCTTGGTATAAGTAAACCTGCCTTCAGACCCAGCTCTTCAGTCTCCTGACTGTGCAACCCCAAACAAGTTACTTGACCTCTCTGAGCATGTCTCATTTAGTGGATGGGGATTATAGAAATGCCTACCTCGTTGGGTTGCCATGAGGATTAAATAGGTTCATGCATATAAAGAGCTTAGCAAAGAATAGGGTGCAGTTGTTATCACAGTTCTGACTAGAGAGAGAAGCAAGGAAAGGGGAGAGCACGGGCTTGAGGGGTTTCCTATGCATCACTATGGAGGAAGAGGGTAGGATGAACACCGAGGAGACCACGGTCCAAGGACAGGGAAGGAGCAGGTAGATGCTGAAAGAGAAGAGGTCACCGAATCCTCTGCTTCCCCACTCTCTCCTAATTATTGTTCTCCTCCAGCAGATGACCAAAGAGAACCCAGGGGGCTGCAGGGCAGGACCCCACAGCAGTCTGCCCTCTGCGTGGCTCCTGCCCCTGCACTCTCTCCTCTACCCCTGTCAGGACTGGATCCCTTCCCATCTGGAGATCTGCTGGGGACAGGATGTGCCTTCCAACAACCGCTTCCAGGCCAGCTCAGCAGATAGCTGACCTGCTTGGCTCACTCCGGCTTCCCCTCTGAGACCTATGGACATACACTGGAGTCTGCACCCTGATGAACGAAACCTGCCACAGGGAGAAGCCCGCAGAGCCCAGTGGCCCACCCACCACCTGAGTCAGAAGCTCAAGACATGGGCCTTCTAGTGCCTGATGTCCCATCTCTGTGTGTTGCGACACCTACACAGCAGCCCGGGGCTAAATAAGTACACGGTGGGAGTGGAGGAAGGTCCGTGGAGGCGAATCTCCCAGGCCCTACTTACCATGAGAAAACAAGCCACCCAGTCACAAGGTTGGCGGCTTCATGTGTCTTAGAGGCAGAGACACAGATAAAAGGCTCTGGGAGTTCCGAGAAGGGAGTCGAGCCTTCCAGCTGGAGCGAAGGGAGAGGCATTTGACCCAGGTGGCATTTCTGCGCCCCAGACAGCCAGATCCATGGGGATTTAGCTCCTGCCTTCCCCTGGTGAGATGCAGGAACAGGTGGTGAAGGAGGCCGCTGGGAGCACTTGCCCCGAAGACCCTGAAGGGAAGCCAGGGCTGACAGCGAGCTGTCCCCATCATCCTCAAGCTGGCTCCATGCTCAAGCTCTGAGACTCCACACCTGCCCTCTCCACACCTCAGAGCTCCCTGACACAGCCTGGCTTGATTTCCATGCTCAGAGGGCCTGCAGGTGTGATGAGAAGACAGTTCTGATCCCATGACTGGGAGGGTGGGAGAATCTGAGGTCTCACCTCCTCTGCCCTCACCTCTCTGAGTCCCTGGGCTCAGGGGCAGCAGAGGTATCCCTTGTGCCTCAGTCATTCAACATGCAGGAAGGAGCCCCTCTACTCCCCAGCCCTGATGGGAAACTCAAACTACACCACTTCCTGAGACCTCTCCCAAAGACCCGGAATCTTCTGGTCGTCTTTCTTTCTGTAAGTGTCTCTTCCCTTTACGTTAAACATGTACTGAGCTCCCGCTCCGCCAAGCTGTCCCTCCTTTTAAAACGAACTGTCTATTCTTCTTACAGTGTGGTGGGTTGTCACTCTGCCACAGACATACACGGGGATACAGAAGAAGGATTTCTGAGGGTTCCCTCACTCCCGCCCTGTGCTGAATCAGAATCCCACCAGGAAATGTGGGCTTGCAGCCCCTGCTCCATGGGATATGATGAACCTCTAAGCCTGAGGACCACTAGGCTCTTTTCTCACACCTTGACTGGCTTTCTGGTTCTGTCCTATGTTGCTGCTTCTCATGTCCACGCAGAGCTCTGCTGATTCAACCAAACTTGATGTTTCTGCGCGCAGGCTCTCATTGGTCTTCTCCCACAAGTTACCTACCTGTCTTCTTCCTTTTGGTGCTGCTGTAAATACCACAGACACATAAAATACCACAGGCTTATAAACTACAGAAATTTATTGCTCATGGTTCTAGAGACTGGAAGTTCAAAGTTAAAGCACCAGCAGATTCAATGTTTAGTGAGGACCCATTTCACATCTCAAAGTCCCCATCCCTTAATGCCATAACCTTGGAAGTCAGAATTTCAACATTCTAATTTTAGGGGGACACAATAGTCAGATCATAGCAGTATCTTATACTGAACTGGGAACATTTCCCCTGATATAAACTAAGAGAGGAATGAGAAAGCTTTTCTACTAGGATTCTAGGTCCCTAAAAAGAACAATTCCAAGGCAAGGATGAATATGGAAAATATTTAAATAGTAGTGATACACAGGAAATGGACAACCAAATGGAGCCCAAACAAAAACAATGCTTTTCCCATACCCAGCATCCTGGGCATGTGACCTATGCAGTCCCTCAAGGCCTCAAGTTCACCAGGCCCCATCCTGCATCTGATATTGTCTGTCACCATCCTGAAATTCTTAATTCTATCTTTGTGTTTTTTCAACAAAATTCAATGGGACATGGGTGTACATGTGAGTGCAAGAGACAGGGGAGGATGCTCCCCACCATTCCTTGCTCTCCCGCTGGCACAGAGCGCTTGCAATGCCCCAAGCACTGCATGACAGTTTAGCAAAACACAAAGCAAGCCAGAGCATGGTGCGGCCATGACTGAGTACTACAGCACCAACAACCCTGAAAGGCTACATTTTCACTCAAACTGGAACTGCCTTTGAACAGAGAAGGAAAGAAGTGGCTTCTAAGAAACATAAACAATCAAGGAGCCCTACCAAATCATTTCTTCCTTGTGTGAATTCTCTCTATGAGCCAAACATTTATGTATGCAACAAATGATGACATAGAAGAAAAAGGAAAGAGAGGACGGGGGATAGATGCTTTGCCCTTCTTTCCTTCCTCTCTCATCAGTAAGCAGAAGGTTACAGTTGGGAGAATGTATGCAACTCAAGAAGTGAAACACAAACAGTGGGGTTAGTCTTGTGAGAGTTTCCACTAAGTCATGTATGAAATACGATTGTGAAATTTTCATGAAATAGCAAATGAAATGCAAGTGTGTAATTTTGGTGATTTCATAAACATTTTTATTTGTGACTGAAACTGTCATTGCACAATATAAAAAAGAAGAGTAAATAAACCTAATGGTAATAATTTAATTTTAAAATGTTTATTTCCTTGGAAGTGCATTAAATGGCCAAGTAAAAACACCAAGAGAAACTATGAAAGAGAGGATAAAGCTTTATTTTTATTACCTTTAATGGCACTTTTCCCCATATTTTCAATTTGCACTGCAACCAACCAATCATTTAGTCAGCACTGGGTGCACTCACACAGGTACAAACGAATGTTGGTTTATGTGAAATAGATGCTATACCAGTAACCCAGCAGGTGAATATTGGATAACAGTGGAAGAAATCTGCAGGTGGCAGAGACTAGCAGCAGTGATGTGTGGGGACTGGCCCCTTCCACTCAGGCCAGCTCTCAACAAGTGACCTTATGCACCTCTTCCCAAGTCTGCATTCCATGCCATCATGTTGTAGCACGGTGGTCATGGTGGAAGTACTCATGCCATGGAAAACTACAGACACTACAAATCAGGGCTTTTTTCCTGAAGAGCTGGTGTCCAACATTTACTAGCATACAAATGTTCAGAGGTCATCCATTCAACTTCTCCATGATACAGAAATCGAAAGGAAAGAAATTGTGCAGTGTTCCAATCACTTCTAACCAGGGTCCTACCATGTTCTATCTCTGAGGTTCAAGCATGAAAAAGAGTGACCCTGGGGAGTCTATTGGAAACCAAGGTCCAGAATAACTAGCATATAGAATCCTGGCAGATATTCGAGTGCCAATCTGTCCCAATGCCCCCTGAATGATGCAAGGCTGCCTAGGATACTATTGGGGTCAACCGGGGCTGATTATATCCTCACTGGGTTGTCCTGTCACCAGGAAGGAAGGGTAACTTTTGCTTATAAATACTGGGTCTCACTCCAGAACATGCTTCCCGACCCATAATTGCTTTCAGAGCATGCTGTTTCCACTTAGAGAAACCTGAGCTTCCTTCCAAATGGCACCGGACATGACCTGAATTATATGTTTGCCTCCTGAAATGAACACACAAGTCAAGCCTGCTGCCTGCAAATCACAATGGCCTTGAGATGCAGGAGGACTGGCAAGGAGTTGGTTGAAGTGGGGGAAGCCAGGCTTTCCAGTGAAATGAACTGGAAGCAGAGCTTCCTATAGGTCCAGGTGCAATGCAGAGAACCTTTGTGCTGTCTCTACCCATATCTGCACCCACTCCAGCTATGGCCTTCAGCCTGGGCTGCTGGGGACTGATCGGTGCCACCTTTGCCCAAAGACTTCATTCATTAATGCAAAACCCACTTACGAATCACACATGATGGGTCAGACAGTGGAGTTACATCCCTGAGTGAAACATTTATCCTGTCCTTACGGGACTCACAGACTGGAAGCAAATAATTATGACTCCAAGGTCACAATTGTTATGACCCTGGAGAGGTGGTCGAAATTTAATGAGATTATTGCAGGGAAGGGTGGTGGGGTCCAAGGTGGTATGACAAGAGGTGATTCTTGACATTGAAAACAAGACCAGACTGGGTAGTATTGGATACTTCACAGTTTCAAAGCACATATGTGAACATCAGTGAATTTTATTCTAATAACTGTGTTATCAAATAAAATAAGAAAGATGGTATTAGCTGCACTTGCTAGAAGTGGAAAGGTTCAAGGTGATTTGCCCCTAATAACTAGTAAAGGAAGAAAAGTGCTGAAAACTCAACTGATGGGAAAGGATAAGGAGTTAGCTACTGTCTAGTTACTCCTAGTAACTCCAGTTACAGGAGTTTGTCTGGGAATCAGTGCAGGGAAGGGTGTCCTCACACCATTCCCACTGGGAATTACTGCCTCAGATTTCCCTCCCCCCTACTCCTCCTCTTCTCTGCAAATGCCCACTCAGTTTTGTCCACCAACAGTCGCTGACTCCTGAGCTTCCTCAGGCCCAGTTCCCCCACTGGTCCATCTCAGGTCCAAGGCCAGCACCAGCAGGCCAATAGCAACACAACCCTCCCTTAGATTATAGGGCAGCACTGGCCAGAGAGCCTCGTATGTAGAGCTGAGTCCTGAGGGAGAGACTGCGACTCTGAATGTAATCCCAGCAGCCCTGCCGGCTCTATCCACAGTGGTGCCCGGGCCCTCCGGCTGCTGAGAATCACCTGCAGAACTTGGGGAAGACATATTCCTGGCCCAACATTTGGAAATTCTGGTTTAGTAGGTTCTGATATGGCTAAGAAGTCAGTATGATTTTAAAGTTCCCAAGATGAAAACGAGAGGAGTACCCAGCAACTTTTTATTTGTCCTCTTTTGTTTAAGCAATACCTGTAACTACAAAGATGTTCCCTGCAGTATTTTGCATAACACACTAACATGAAAGGGGGCGGAAACCATAAAGCTCCCTGGGCAAACAGATGATCCAGATTTGGGAGCTAGTCCTCAAGGCCCTGGGAATTACTTCATGAGTCAGCTCTGTATTCAAGTAGAACTGCCCTTGCTGCGAAGCCCATTTTCCTCCAAGAGTTCTGAGGAAGAAAGGGCAACAACCTCCCTCCCCACGGGTGCCCTCGACCCCTCCCTCCTGAGGGGTGGCATCTCACAACGGCTCACCTCCATCCCACCCGTCAAGCTTGCCGTCCCTGAACTCCACGGATCCTTGACCTCAAAAACATTTTCCTTTTACACTCAAGGGAACAGAAGCTTACAGAGTGATGACAACTGGAGCTCCACAGCTTTGAACTGAGCTTTGAGATAATGCAGGAATGGGTGTGCAGAAAGAGGTGGGAGGAAAAGGGGACCGGGATTCTCCTGACACCTCCACTATGAGAAAAATGACAGACCAAGCATGTTCCTTTTCTCAGACTTTTATATCAAAGCACCACAAGTAGAGAGACTCCAAAACAGAAATGCATGGTCTCACAATTCTTGAGGCTAGAAGTCTACAACTCAAGTGTTGGCAGGCTTGGCTCCTTCCAAGAGCCATAAAGCAAGATCTGTTCCAGGTCTGTCTCCTTGGGGTTTAGATACATTCTCCACATGGTCTTCCTTCTATGTGTCTCTGTGTCCAAATTTCCCCTTTTCATAAGGACACCAGTAATACTGGATAAGGGCCCATCCCTAATGACCTCACTGTAACATGATCACGTCTATAAAGACACTCATTTTGCAGTACTAGGGGTTAGGACTGCAACAGATGAATATGAGGGGCAGGGGGACACAACAAATAACCCCAAGCAAAAGTTTCTTCTGTTCTCACAGCATCCAACAGCCTGGCCCTCTGCCTCTTTCACAGAAAGGCAAAACTGAGGTCCAGGCACCGCAGGCTGCCTGTCCGCTGGAGCTACAGTGAATCAGCAGCAGGAGCCAGAAGCTGACCCAGCAACCCAGACTCCCAGCCTGGAGTGGTCACCACAGGCTCCTGCAGAGCCAGAAAGCAGAGGCTTCGGAACAGGAGAGTGAGTCCATCCAATACCGTGTGGTTTGTTCAGAGAACCTTTTATTTACTTTAAAATATAGATGTATAGAGCACTGCCTGCCCTCTAACATATGGGAAACAGCCTCATTCAGAGGATCTGCAAAACCCCAAATTGTCCCCATTAGGTTCCCAGCAACTTCTCTCCCGAGCTCTACTGGACCTCAAACCCCACTGCCTGGATGGCCTCCAGGAAGCCATTCCGGTCACTCTGGAGTCTGAAAATCCCTCACGTGACCCCCAACCCACTCCTCCTTTGCCACATCATCAGAACTAAGTCCATACTCAGTTCAAATTCAAAATTATGCTTTTCCTTTGTTTCAAAGTGTTGCATTATCTTTGGGTTAACAGGGGGCAATCCTGTCTGCAGTCTCCCAAGGGTGGTCTGAGGACTTGAATTTCCTCTGGACACTAGAGAGAAATCCCGTTATACCTAACATGGCTTGGCACCTCTGCCCTGGCCACACAACTCTGATCAACCTCCAAGCTGGAATTCTGAGGGTACCAATCAGAATCATCTGGAAGGAGGTTACTGGCTGGAAAAATTCTGAAATTATACCTGATTCTCTCTGGGGTCCAACTAATTCCTTAGCTGATGAATTCAGCTTACCATGCATTTCCCATGTGGGCACAAAGGCATGAAAAGACATACTAGGAAATCAATTCATACCTTCAAGGGAGCAGGACTCTCAGGGATGGTCAACATGACCTGTGGAGAGCTTTTAAGCCTCTGGCTCAGGGACTGAGCTGCAGACAGGGATCCCAGCTGACAGGCTCAGTTCCCTGGATTCAGTCAAAAACAGACACGATGGCATAAACACTCTTAGACCACCTTTGCGTCAGTCATGTGCCTCTTTGCTCCCCGCTGTAGCTCCTTACTGCCTGCTCTGCCTTGCAGAAGACTACATTTCCCAGGCTCCCTTGCCTGATAACCCTGGAGCAGCTTTGCACAATGGCCACCAAGGTGGAAGGCTGCAGGAAGAGGGAAGCAACAATTACTCCTGCCCCTTTCTACTTTGACAGCAGCTTAAACAGTGATAGCCTCTACCCCATGCCCCTGGCTCCCACCATATAGACTGGCCACAGTTTCAGCTTCTACCAGGTAGCCCCATCCTGGTTGCCAGCAATGCCACCTCCCCCTTTATCCCTCCAGTCCTACGTAGGAGTATTAGAAGCTTCTGTGTCGCTCAGTCCTGTCTGGTTTCTCAGCTCCCCCATCTCTGTGCTCAACTCTCCATATAACATGCCCAGAGTAACTCCTGTTTTCTGTCTGGCCCTGACTAAAACAGCAAATGACAGGAATCCAATTCAAACCAGCCAGGAAAGAGGAGGAATTTATTGCCCCACATGGGAAGGCCAGCGTGCAGCTGGGTGTTGGGAGCAGCTGGATGCAGAACCCTCTGCATTGCTCATCCACAGGTCAGTTTCCTTCCACCAGATACATTTCCCCCAGCAGCTCTCAGACTCACATCTTCATGTTCAATGTCAGAAGGAACAACTGTTTTTCCTCCAGTTGCAATTAAAAAGATACCAGGCAGGGGCTTCTATTGGCCTTCTAGGGCCTTCTGTTAGAACATGTGTCCACCTCGACAGAGCCTACTGGATTCATGTGCTCAAGGGAGTGTCTAGGAAAATGGGCACCCACTAAGTGCTAAGGTCTGTTGGGAGGTGCATCTCAAGGCAAAGAGAGTGAGGGAAAGGAAAGGAGAGGAAAGCAGGGCACACATGCAGAATGAGGGAGGCAGGCCAGGGACTCTTGGTCAAGCTGTCCAAGGCCTCTCAGGGGCACAGCCAGGCTCCTGTTCACACAGGACATCTTCACACATCCAAGGTGTAAATTCTGTGCCTGAGAACATTTCAGCATACAGAGGAAAGGAGAGGCTTTTGTCTGCAGGGTCTCCACCTCTTGTTCTCGTAGGTCAGAAGTAGCCAAGCGAGGAATCATTTCCTGACACTGCCCGGGTTTGCATCACTTTGCATCTTGAAGTAGCCCCTGCAAAGGCATGGAAGCCAGGTAGGCCGTGTGGAGCTTCTCAGAGAGCAGACTGGAGGGCAGGGGAGAGGAGGAGGATCAGGCCAGGTCAGGTCCATGGTGCTAGGAGCAGAGGAGGAGCCCAGAACTTGCCCTGAGGGAGGGACCGCTGGCAGTATTTGTGGCCATGGCTGAGGAGCTCCTCCAGCAGGTGTGAGGTTTCAGGAAAGAGGAAAAGCATGCAGACATTAGGGGACCGGGTGGCGCAGGTTCCCAAAGAAAAGCACTGCTCCAAGAAGTAAAGTAGGATTTAGGCACAGAAGCCCCCCTGGTGAAACAAGAAGTTGGACCCCTGTAGGGTATTGACAGACTGCAAACAGTCAGGGCAAACCAACCCAGTGCAGGAAATGCAGGGCCTGGCAGGGGGCTGCAGAGCCAGGTGATGTCCTCCCCATTGCCCACAGCTCTGGCTCCCAGCCTCTCCCTCTTCTGAATATCTGCCCTGTGCCAGGACCCTTTCAGGTGACTAATGCATGGTCTGTACCACGCCACATATCCTGAATGCAAGCACTTCTCACTTCCTGCACCCCAGCGGAGCCATCAGCATCCCTAATGCTCTCCCAGACCACCCCTAACTGGCCCTCACTTTGCTATCTATCTCTGCTTCACTTTGGTCTCTTCGATGCACAGCAGCCAGAGGATCCTTTTAAACCCATATCATATCATATTTGCCTCCTTCTTTAAAATCCCCCCAAGACCTCCCATCACATTTAAAATAAAACCCATGTTCATTGTGCCCCCACCTGACCTCACTTCTGGGTCCCTGGCCCTGTTCCCACCATTCTCTCCTCCCAGCAGCACTGGACACTTTGCTACTCCTGGATCCCAGTCAGTGCAGGATCCCTCCTACCACAGGGCCTTTGCTCTTGCTATGCCCTCCCCAAGATCCGTTCTTCCTCCAGATATCATCTTGGCCCATGCCCCTGCTTCTTTCATTCTGTGCTTAGAGTAACATCTTTGGAAAGGCCTCCCTGGTCACCCAAGCTTAAATGGCACTTCTGCTTCATGCTCCTCCCTGAACCTGTCTCGCTAGTCCTCAAAGCCCTCACCACTCACCACCATCAAAATGCACGCATGCATTTGTGCATGTTTGTGTGTGTACTCCCCCCATCTCCCCCCTACTTCCCTCTCCCCTCATATCTCTCTCTCTCTCTCTCTCTCTCTCTCTCTCTCTCTCTCTCTCTCTCTATTTGAATGTGAGGTCCATGGAGGAAGGAATAAGGGACTTTGTTACCTTCCCTGCTGACACTAGAACAATACCTGGTGATCGGCCCCCAAGACACCCAGTGCTGAAACATATGTAACAACTGGAGTCTTGGGTTTGGTTCTCCAGTCAGAGGGGTCTGGAAAGTCCCAGAGACCATCATTAGCTGGGACCCATCCTGCCTGCAATTTCCAAAGCAGTTCAAGGATGAGAGGAGGCTGATGTGACAAGGACAGCCGGCAAGAGACCAGACTACCACTAGTGCAGGACACTTCAAGGTGAGCCCAGCGGAGTCACACAGGGCCTGTGCTTAAAATACTGTTTATTTTCTATTTTTAAAACGTTTGTCATGGAGTGTCAGGGTAGGAGGGGAGATCAGAATCATCTAGGTCAGCTCTCCTGCTGTGCATGTTAGGAAACTGCATCTCAGAGAACAGAAAGGACTTTTTTCCAAGAGCCATGGACAGTTGGTGGCCAAGTCCGCTCCCACGCCTGTGATTTGTAGCTAGTCTCAGTCCCAGGATTGCTTAAAGCATTTAATTCTAGGGACACTCACCCTTTTAGAAAGCAGACTCTGAGAAACTTACAGACTTGAGTTACTAACAGGAAACAGCTACTAAAAGAAGTTTCATTGTATTTAGATTAAAAGCAATAAAGTGATTTTCAAGAGCTGAGAATTTTCCTACTCTTAAAAATAAAACAAAACAAAACAAAACAAAACAAAAAAAGGCCATGTCAACATCCTGAGGGCAAGGACCACACTTTTCTGACTGACCAATACAGGTCAGGGCCAAGCAGGTGTCTGGCACGTGGCAGGCGCACAGTAATTACAACTGGATTAATTGTTCAGGAGACGGGAAGCACTTCCTTTGCGTTTGGTATGCTCCCAGACCCTTCTGCATCCATCTGGAGGGAAGATGCAGGAGGGCTTAAATTGTACAATGACGAAGGCCATGTTGGAAGGACCAGCGAAGGAATTTCTCTGATCGGAATAACTTTGCTCTCTGGACTAAAAAGCAACAACTGTCACCACTCAGCACTCAGGGTGTTCTTCTCAATTTAGAGAGCTAGACGAGTTGGTGTGAAACTCAGTGAGTTATTCATTCCCTTGTAAGGTTGGACTTAAATGGGCCTGTCACAAAAAATGTCCAAGGAGGCTTTGGTTATGAAATTCCTGACATTTTCCAACTGCCATCAAATATTAGGGAGAAAGCTACTTAATTGTTCTTAGGAATTTGCCTCTTCTTCAGTTTGCTTTTATAACTTCAATTTACTCATAAATGGTTTTAATAATGTGTTCTCTTCCTCTTCAACAGGAGAGTCAATCATGTGTGCAAGGCCACCACCGCTACATGCCTTATAGCTTACTTCTTTCAAGACATAAGCAAACCCTGTGTAAGCTGAGACAGCAAATCTAAATATGCAGCCAGACAGCAAGCAACCCTGTGGCAGTGGAGGACAGCATCACCCTCCAAGTCGCAGAAGCCCCTGCCCCGGGGTCATTCTGCAAAGACCCCTCAAGGATCTTCCTTCAATGCGGGGGCTTCTGAAGCTCTAGGAGTTCCTGGAACCACAAGAAGATGCTCAGCACTTCCTTCTGAACACCCCAGGGACCTTGCATACCTCTGCCCAGGCTCACTACTCCAGATGGGAAAAAACCACCCCTGGAGCATGCGCACACCCAGAGTGTAGGGGCAGCCTAGCTGGGCTGCTGCAGCCAGCACCACATACACACATACACAAGCTCCCATTGGGGTAAGGGTAGAGAGAGCCAAGGGGTGGCCAGGGCCCAAGGCCAGCTCTCCCGGCCCCATCTGTTCCAGCATCAAACTGTGGAACAGTCTGCAGTGCTAAACTAGAAGCTATGTTGTTTGGGAAGAAGACAACATGCACGTTTGCAGCGTTACTCCTAACTCCCAAGTGCTTAGCCATGTACTAGAGGAACCAGCATTTCTACGGGGACCCTGGGCCCTGCCATATTAGGGCTGGCCTTGGAGGGCAAGGGCCCCCCCTCATCAAGGCCCTGGACCCACGAAGCCCATGGGGAAGGAGGAGGAGTTGGAGAGTGGAGCCCAAAAGCACCCTGCAGATTCCCTCTCAGAGTAGAGAGGCTTTCCTGGGAGGTGGGGTGAGGAGCCCAGGCCAGTGCACTTGTTGAGTCAGCCATTCCCAAAAGTGGAAGGGAAGAGGATAGGTCAGAGCTCGGGGCTGGGGTGGCGGAGGGAACGAAAGGACTTCAGAAGGGCCTCTCAGGAAGGAACTTCTTTAGAGTGTCAATTCCCAACAAGGCTTAGAAGGATTTTGAGACATTGTAAAGAGGGTGGAAAAGGAGGACAGGGGTATGTCTGGTTTTCCCAAATCTTGGAGCTGCAGGCTGAAGGAGTGGAGTTTGTCCCTAAGACGGGGCAACAGAAGTAGCTGGTAAGGGGATTCTCAGGATCAGGCTCAGAACTGCCCGTCACTTAAAGCAGACAGGGTCAGCTACTCTACTAGGCACAGCACAGTGTCCAGGGACCCTCAAAATTGTTTCTATTTTAGTTTTTCAAAATCAAAAGAAAAAGTTAGAAAATAAAAATGAATAATATTGTATTTGCCTTCATAACACTAGAGTCATAAAATATCATTTTTCTATGAAGGACCCCCCAGGACAAAATGCCTCAGGCCTGCAGAAGTCAACCTACGGCTCTGGCAACACAGGCCCCGAGGGCCACAGCCACACAGGGAGATGGGCCTCAGGTCTGGGGGCCTCCTCAGCACAGGACGCCCACCTGTGAGTAGCAACAGCAAAGTAAGCCTAGGGATGCAGTTAAAGCCCACAGTAGGCCTATATACATACTAGAAATTACTGGAGACTGGTCACATCCACAGGACACCAAAGGTTAGTTTAGTCTGCGGGGCAAGAGCAGTCTTTGAAGTCAGAGGAATCTGGATTCCAATCCCTGCTTCATGTCTCACTGAAGGTGTGATCTGGGGCAAGAACCTCAGTCTCCCTAGCTGGCAAATGTGGATCACACCCTCAGAGGGCAGCACAGGGCCATGCCAGCAATAGCTGCTCAGTTAACAGTGAAATGAATACTGAGGGTTTCAGAAGCAGCCAAAAGAAGGTCCCCACAGGCACCTCCCATCCCAGAGTATCTCCCCTCCCTGCTCTATCCCTCACCTCTTCAAATCCGCCATCCAAACTCGTTTGTTAAGGGCCAAGTAAGATAGTGAACATAAGGGATGTGGTGTGAGAGCAGAAGCTCAGCAGGGCCTCAAAGGGCCCATCAGCTCAGCAGCCAGGAGGCATGAAAAGCACCGGGAAAGGGCCTCTGGAAACACCTGAACAGCGGATTCCTCATCCAAGGCTGGAGAGGAAGAAGGAAGAAGAGCAAGAGCTGGCCACCACCCAGGAAGAGCCAAGCTGCAGAGGTCTCCTCCTGCTGCTGGGTGTCCATGATGTCCTGCCAGGGCAAAGTGGGTTGTTCCATCTTCCCCTTGGCATCAGCGTGCCCTTCAGAGGTCATTTCATCCATTCCACTGCCTCTGGGCAGAGCTGCTAAGAAGCCCCAAAGACACCAGGGGATCTTCTTGCTTCCCCTTTCCTTGCACACTTTATACATTTTGCAAGTACGTCTCAGATATTATGTCAAAGCCATGTAACTTTCTGCAGATCTGAAAACCCACCTTGGCCACTTCCCAAAGCTGTCCTGCCACCCACCCCATCTAATTTGCACCTTCAAGCTCCAACCTACAGAAGACACTTTTAGCAGGAACAAATTCATAGACCATTTTGTAAATTTTTTTTCTAATTGCCAAATTTTTTTCAACTTTTTTATGTTAGGGTTAAAAAAAAAAAAAAAAAAAGAATGAGCTAAATCCAGACCAATAACCTCACTTTCTAGAAAATTAGTTTATTGGACTAAAATCACCAAAATGTTTTGTTTTTTATTTTCCAAACCAAACGACATGTGCAGATCTGGGCTGTAAGTTTTGTACCCTTCCCAACCAGCTTATCCCTGACACAGAACACAAGTCAACCCAAACAAACAGGAGAGGAAGGGAGGGCAGAGCGATGCTCATTCCTTCCGGGCCAGCAGCCTGATTTCCATCAGGCCAGGCCTGAGGACTCCTGTGGTCCAGCCACGTGGTCAATTACGATTTGGAGGCTGACAAAGACGAACAGGCATCTGCAGAAGCTAGAACCTTCCAGTGACTGCCCACACACAGAGAGAAGCAGAGCTTGTTTCAAACAAAAAAACCATATCCTGAGATTAAGGCATCAATCAGCAAGCATCGGGGTTGTGCATAAAGAACCTGAGAAATAATTCATTCAGAGGATCTGGCTTTAGAAATTAGCAAATAGTTTCCGGAGAGATAAAGCAACTTGGCCACAGGATTCATCCTAGCCAGGACTAGGGTCCAAGGAGGTCCCGACTCCCAGCCCTCCTCTGTTTCTATGACATTGCTTGCCTTCCTCACCCCAAATGAACAACCCAGGGGAAAGTTCTGGGTCTCACCAGGCTTGCATTTGATGTTATCACAAAGAAGCAGGACCCAAACCATCTCTGACTCCACCTATTTTCTCCCCCTCGACAATAGCCAAGTGAACTCAGCTGAAAGTTTCCAAAGAATTTCATTTTGGGGCCAAGCCCGGAGATGGAAACTTTAGCCTGGGAAGGGAATTCAGCAGGACGCAGAGCAAGTGAGAACAGAGGGTGGAATTAGGAATGAGAAGGGCATCAGAGGCCCAGCACCCTGCTTGGGCCAACCTGCAGCTTCACCCAGATGGAGACCAGCTGAGGAGATGCCAGGCATGTGTAGAGTGCCCGGTGGGTCACAACTGGTCTTCCACCCCTGGGACGGGTCTCTGCCTTTGCCTGCTGCAGCGAGACAGTTCATCATTCTCTCAGGGATACCACCGAGAGCTCTGAGTGGGGCTTCTTTTGCCAACTAGCTATGCTTGGCCTGTGCAGAGGTCACTGGGGGCCACAGGAAGGGTACCAAAGGTCTCAGGGCCAACGGCTGGTCCCAGAGGAGGCACTCAAATGGCCCAGGCTTTCATGCGAGAAGGTGATGTCTACATGGGAAAAACAGACTGGAGAGAAACCTCTCATTACCAAGACCTTAAACCTCCTGACACCATCTCCAAAAGCATTTCCCTATTCTAAGAATCCCTCTCTTCAGAAAGGTGAGAGCCCAACAGCACCCTCTGGGTCACTGTCAGAGTTAAATGAAATAATGGGTGTCTGGCTCAGGGCCTGGTACTCACCACTGACCACCGACCACCAGCACCACAGCCCCTTGCTGTGGTGGCAAGGGGGGGCACCACTGGGTCTGTACCCCCAGTGCAACTCTACCTGGTATACAGTAGTGCCTAATTAATACTAGATGAATGCAATGTCTTAAGAGCAAGCAAAGTGCCAGGGGACCCAGGAGGGCCACATATCCCTCACCAGCAGCCAAGCCCCACTCTGGCAAGTGGTAGGAGACAATGCTTCTCGGGGCCTATGGGCTGCTCCCTGAACTCAGGGATACCTCCAGGAGGCTGCCCAGGGAAACCCTTCCCTTGAGGGTTGAAAGCAATAAAGTGGCCCCTTAGGAGTTCCCTGGCAAGCAAAGTTCCAGAAGCCAGCAGCAACTCCTCCAGCCATACCCTGATTTGTGCTAAGCCTCCCTACGTCAGCCTGCACTCAGGGAAGTTCAGAGTTGCCCCATAGTGCGAGTTCTCCCTTACTCAGGTTCATTCCATACACAACCCATCTGGTGCCCAGGTAACAGTGACAGAAGCACAAAAGTGGGCAAGGACTGTCATCAGTACGACCAGCAGATATGTTCTCCCATTTTACATATGAGGAAACTGAGGCATTGGAGATCAGTCACACATCCAAGTTCACAGAGCTGCTAAGTAGTAGAGCTGGGCTTTGAGCCCAACCAGGTAGTCTACCTCCAGAGTGCAGACCCGTCATTACCATGCTCTCCTGTAATACGACGACAGAGTTAAACTTGGTGGGAATCAGAGGGACTCAGTGGCCTGCCATTGATTAGCCCAGGAGGGCCATCCCGGAGGAGGCAGGCCCAGAGGAGCTGAGAAAGACAGACGGGCAAGCTCAGGACTCTCAGAGAGGACACTGAAGCGGGAACCAGGCAGCCCATAGCCACCTCACAGTGAGGGATACCGATGATTTGGCTGCCATCCCATAAGCTTGGCTGGCACCTCAAATTGTCCCATTTAAAAAAAAAAAAAAAAAACATTTCTTTAGGACCAGAACGGCAGGGCCCTTGGATCTGAGAGGGGAGGCATGCTCTGTGCCACAGACCTACTCCACACACTCCAGAGGTCCCTGGCCTCAGCCTGGGCCCCAGGGCCTCACCAACTCACCCCAACTTCCCTTTCCTGAGTCCTCCCTCTGCCTTGCCCAGCTTCCCACAGTCCAGCCACACTGGGGGAACAGATGTCTCTTTATGTTATACTCTGCAGGTCCTTGCTTCTTCTGTCCCATCAGCCTGAACTGAAAACTCCTACACATCCTTCAAAGCCCAACTCAAACTCCATCATCCTGCTTTGGGCAAACTTTCCAGCCTTACAGTATTACTTACATACCTATTCCTTGTCCTCGAGTACTCCCAGAAAACGAATCACTTTGTATCCCCACAGGAGTAAACGCTGCGATGTGAGTGCCCCCTCAGCATACCTCAGAAAGTTTGCTTTCTTTATTGTTTGTTGTCTTTATTATTGTTGGTGACATAGTTCTGTTTATTTCTGCTTTTTTATTATGGTTAATATATGTGTATATATATATATAAATACATAAGTTAATATATAAATACTTATGGCTAAATATATATAATATGTATAACATGAAGTTTCCCATTATCCCCAATGAAGTACACAATTCATGGCCTAAGTCCATTCCCTAGTAGTGCAAACCATTGCTGTCCTCAGCTCCAGAATTTCCATCATCCTTAACTGAAACTCTCTACTCCTGAAACCACAAGCTCTCACAATCCCCTCCAAGCCCCTGATAACCACTGCTCCATGTTCCGTCTCTGGATCTGAGTACTACAGAAACTTCACATGCATGGAAACCTGCAGGATTTGTCCTTCCGTGTCTGGTTTATTTCATTTCACAAAAGTACTTCAAGGTTCATCTCTGTGAAAGATGTGTCAAAATCTCCACACTTTTCAATGTTGAATAATATTCCATTTGTATGAAAATATCATATTTGTTTGTTAGTAGATATTTAGTTTGCTTCCTCCTGGTTCTTGTAAATAATGCTGCTATGAACAAATGCACAAATAGGAAGAGGGCGCAGAGCACCAGGTGGAAGAACCCCAGGATCCTTTAACCTGGGAGAGGGTGGGGAGAAGAAGTCACATGGGCCCCCTCTTGCCTCTATCTTCCTCTGTCTGTTAAGAGGAATAGGCTCCAATGAGCACATCAGGGGTGAGGAACACACTTGGGAACAGAAGAAAACCATCTCTGATGCTTTTCTCTTGCCAGATGCTGTCCTAACCACCTGGTACCTATGAACCCCCTTAACCTTCAGATGGTCTTTGGCACAACACTGAGGTCAGACTGAGACCCTCGAGTCCTTCTAGAGAGCCCCACAGAGACCTGCCCTGGCCAGGGAGAGGTTCTCAGGCTACTGTCTGTCTCAGCTTCTTCCTAAACAGGGAGAAAGAGGAACTGGAGATAAGGAATGGGGGAATCTGGCAGAGAGCTGTTTGGTCCACCCAGGCTCAAGTCTTCTGGAGCTTGAGAAGCTGAGGGGCCCAAAGGGGGCTGGAGGATACAGGGTGTGATCCTGAAGCCAAGAGGAATCCTGGATGGGGACTCTGGGCAGCCTCAGGTTCCACGGGCCTACTTGCCTCGAAAACCACAAAGCCAAAATGTAAAGGAATCTATTTTCTAAGGAAAACACATACTTACACATTCTGAGTAATTTCCCATGGAACAAGGAAAAAATAAACACAACACCCCAAATGGCTTTTCACTTACACATGGCTTCAAGCAAAGAGAAGTGGGAGAAGAAAATAAAGGGTCAGGGGAAAACTCTGCTGGTTCCAAACCTCAGAATCAGCCGGGAGGGCTGGAGAGGGAAGGGGAGCGGGCATGAGGGTGGGGCGCAGCTGGGGCTCGCTGGCCCCTCTTCTGAGAGATCCTCGCCTTCCTCAGAGCACTGAGTTGGATCTCACACATGGAAGAGGGCCTCCATCTAGAGGGGGAGAAATCATGAAACCACAAGCCACAGCTTCAGACTGTGTTGGAGGCCTCATGCAATGTGGGAATTAGCCAACTAATGGCAGGGCAGGCAGAAGAAGGGTGAAGGTGATTGTCAGTGCCCAGACGGCCAAGGAGCAAGGGGGTCAGGAGAGTCCAGGGAGACCAAGGAAAAGCAACTAAGTGGGGAGCTGCAGACCGGGAGTATCAGTCCAGAGAAACCACAGCAGAGAAAATGGGTGGATAAAGGGCAGTGCGATGGTGGGCAAGTCGCCTCCCTCCCAGCTCCCTCAGTCTGCCCTGGATACAACAGGTACACTACGTGATCCCCGACACCCCCTCCTGACAATTCTCAATTAGACAGAGAGACAATGGAGGCTGGGGGGATACTTGCAGAACGGGAGATGGAGCTGGGGCCTGGAGGATGGGCACTTGAGAGTCAGGAGAATTTGGAAGAGCTAAGAGTCAATTTGCACTGCAAATCAGACCCAGGGGGAACATCCTGACTGGCAGGGGTCCCAGGCGATTGAAAGTTTGGCAGCACCAACGTTAGAGCAGCTGGCTTGGATTTTCTCTAGCAGAAGATCACACCAAGAGGGGGTTTCCGGGTCTCCAGGGCCCAAGAGCCCCACTGTGCAGGGACAGCCTGAAGAGGACGAGTTCCCCCCAGCAGCAGTGACCCCCCCGCTCCATTCGCACAGCACTTCACTGGCAACAAGTCCTCTGGCCTCCACAACCTCATTTGACCCACGCAGCAGCTTGGGGAGGAAAGATGACTCCTCATTCCCACTTTACACATGAGGAAACTGAGGCTCAGCAGAGCTGCCTATTATGTTGGTAAGTCACGTGCCTAGCAGAGCCAGAGATGAGGCCATGCCTCCATCCTCCTTCCCAGAGAAGGCACCATGTAGGCCCCAGGGGGAGTGCCATCATCCCCAGAGTACTCCTCATTGGGGGAAGCAGAATGCACGTAAGGTCACCAGTCTCATCCTCCGCATAGGTCCCCAGCTCTCTACCCCAGGGACCAAAGATGCTGGGGGAAGAGACCAAGTGATAAGAATGCTAGACTGGAGCCCAGGAGACTGTGCCAAAGGCTACTTGCCCTTGGGCGCATCACTGTAACTGCCTGAGCCCAGTCCCTTATCTGTAAAAACAGGGGTTACCTTAGATAAGTAGTTTCTAATACTCTAGAATCAAATACTTGCCCTGAACTAAAAATTGAGATGGTAGGGCTCTTTCAAGTGAATCAGAGGGGCAGAATGAGCTGCTCATTATATGTCCACCCATCCCATGAGGACCCTCCATAGGACCAAAGACAATGCAGAAAATAACTGGAAAACCACCAAACTTCCCTGCTTCTTCTGGAAGCTCCAGCCAACCCCACAGGGCCACTAAGGAACAGAACTCCACAAAGCCTGACGTGGCCTCATCTCTCTCCTCACGTCATCCTCATTCTCAGTCGACCTCACATCTACCCTTGGTTGTCTGTATTACTTAACTATTAGCCATGTAACAAATTCCCCTAAAACTTAGCAGCTGGAGAACAATAGACATTTATCATCTCACACAGTTTTTGAGAGTCAAAAATCCAGGAGCAGCTTGGCTGTGTGCTTCTGGCTCAGGTTCTAATATGAAGGTGAGCTAAGCTGTCAGCCGGGGCTGGGTCCATCCAAAGGCTTGACAGGCTGGAAGATCCACTTCCAGAGTGGCTCACTCACTGGCAAAGATAAAAATTTGGTGAGGCCACATAGACCTCTCAATGACATGGCAGCTAACTTCCTCATAATGAGTCATCCAAGGGGCAATAACTGACTACAGTACTTTTTATGATCCAGTCTTGGAAATCATACACAATCATGGTCACCGATTCTTATTAGGAGTAGGTTACTAAATATAGCCCACAACTAAGAGGAAAGGTCTCAATCTCCACCTTTTAAAAAGAGGAGTATCTGAGAATTTGAGAACCTATTTTAATACCACTACATCCTACTAGGCCAGACTGGCCATGCTAACACCCCCTCCTATCTAAGGGAACACAAAGTCCTCTCATTGCCATCTCCTGACCGTCTAACCATAGGGGAGCAGTGAGGTATGAGGGTGAAGAGTGTGGATTCCCAGTCTGAACCCCAACTCTATTAATTACTAGGCCTCCCTGGGCCTGTTTCCCCATATTTAGAAGAGGATAATAGTGCCTACGATATTGTGAGGCTTAAACGTTCCATGTAAAGCCCACAGGACAGCCAGGCATGCAGTAAATGCTAAGGAACTGTCTCATGCTCTTACCTCTCTCCACCTGCAGAGGGCTCACAGCCATCCCTCTTGCCTAGAAGGTTTACGTGGCTCCTATTTGGTCCCCTTACATTCACTCTTATTCTCAAATACGATTTCTACAGAGCAGCCATGGAGAACTTTGCAAAGTGTACGTCTGATCATATGAATCACCAGACTCCACTACCATGGCTGAGAAGCCTTCAGGAGGTTCCCGTTCCTCCTGCCTTAGGCCCTGCATGATCTGGCCGGTACCTACATCCCCAGTCTCCTCTCTGGCTAGGCTCTGCCCTCTCTGCCCCCTGGATATTCCTTAACACATCATGTTCCCATCTGCCACCGTGCCTCTCCTGTCTGCTATCTTTCCACTCCAGTGGGGGAAAAGTCCCTCCTCATATCACCTTCCCTCACCTAGACAAAGTCTAATCATCCTTCCAACCTCGACTCAGTGTCATTTTCCAAGGAATCCCTTCCTGACCTCTGAATATCCTTCCAACACATATCCCAGGCTGTAATGACTTCATGAATCCCTCTCTCCCCCACAGCACACTGAGATGCATGATGGCAGAGACCACACCCAGCATTGCCACCATTGCTCACACAGCCCCGAAGCCAGAGCCCGGCCCAGGACAGTTCCCGGCCCAGGACAGTTCCCGGCCCAGGACAGTTCCCAGCAAGTGCTTCTGATTGAACAATGGAAGCTCTCCTCTCTCAGGTACTTGGAGTAAGGGTTCCAAGACTAGGACTTGCAAACTGATCCCCCGTAGCTGGCCCCTGCTTTCTTGCCCTGCTGGAGGTGCTAACTCACCAAGTCAGCCCTTAGCTAAGACACCTGTCACTGCCCAAAGCCTGTGAAGCATAAGCTGGACCCCTGGGAGAGCCCCACGAGGAAATGCCCACCTCACTCTGGGCTGGCTGGGGCTCTCCACCCCTCTGATGAAAAGATTATGGACTTATCCATGGCCTCCTCAGACACCTGGGAAATGCACATGTTGGCTTGGCTTCCCCAAGACTAGCACCCTGGCAGTCCAAACCCATGAACTTCTCCGTAACTGCCCTCCCCAAACTGGGTCAGGCGACACATTCACCCTCTACATAGTTTCCTCTTTGCCCAACTCGAGTCACATCGCAGGGACATTATAGCCACCCCACTATCCCCAGGGCCCTGGGAGGGGCAGTGCCCGGTAGCAGAGGAGCATGCCTCCTTGGTTTCTGACCAGCTGTGCTGCCGCCATGCTGGTGACCTTGAGAGAGTCACTGTCTTCTGGGAATGTGCTCTGACTCCTGCCTCTTCCTCCCCACGCTCAGTTACTCCTGCAAGCACCCGAACTCCTCGTCTGCTTTTCAACCTCTTTCAAGATACAGCTTTCATCTCTTTCCCCAGCCATCCTCCAACACTGGCACACTCCGCCACACTGAAGGGACTGTTCCTCCCAGGATATACTCTGCCCTGTTTCCAAGCAGAGCACAAAAATCCAAGTCCAGCCTGCAGGAAAGAGAGCTTGCTGCTGACATGACACAAGGCCCTCTTTCTGCCTATGACCTCCAGTGCCCTCCTCAGCCTTTCTTATCCACACAGCTAATGGCTTTATTCTGGGTCTGTCTACTCCATGCCCGCTGCTGGCATGCCAGTATTAGGACACTGTTGGCTCCCAGTGTCAGAGACTCTCCTGTTCCCACCACTAATGTCCCACTGCCCCCACTGACAGCTCCCCTGTCCCAAGTTCTAGCAGAAAACCTAACAGGAAACCAAAGAGAGGATTTGGTCCCCATCCCCTTGGGACACAGCTTCTTTAGCCCTTGCAACCCCCTGTCCCCCAACCCATGCCCAGGTCCAGTGGCTGTCTCCCCCTGCTGGCCCATCCTGAGCCTCTCTCTTGGACCCCACTTCAAGAGCCAGCCCAACAGCCCACAGTCCTTTTCTTATTCAAGTTCCTTGCTCTTGTCCTGAGGACTTGCTACCAGGGGACAGACATTCTGGACCATCTGAATTCTGAAGACTCACCTTGTTGACACCTGATTCCCAACCCTAGTCCTCTATCCACTAACCTGAATGTGACTTTCTATTCCCTGTCCCCGGCCTTATGGCCCCAGCACTGTCCACCCTCGGTCTTCACCCTGTCTTCTTCCCACCTAGACACCTCTCTCAGTTTTTTCCCTGCATGAAACGAAACAAAATTTCCCCCAAAATATCCCTTGTGAAGCATATCTCAAACCCCAGAGTAGACGTGAAAGGGACTTATAGCTCTCGCCCTAAAATATAATCAATTTCTTTCATATCTCTTATAGTATTAGGCAAACTCTTTTCCCTGAGAATCTAATCTGTGCTGGCCTCTATTTCATGCACTGGGATTGAAGCAATGACCAAAAGAGACAGGACCCTCTGCCCTCATGGGCTTGCATTGGTGGTGAAACTCCACCAAGGATGGAGCCCAAGTGCAAGCAGAGAGTTCTCTCTGCCTGTCCCAAGGCCTCTCCACTCACCCAGTGGAGTCAGCCTTTGCGGCACTGCCACCTTGAACCTGAGAGCCCCATGATGGTCACCTTTCAAACCCAACTCCTGTTCCAGCTGTGTTCTCCATTCAGGGAAGAGACAGCTGTGCCTCTGGGCTCCCCCAGTATCCCCACTGCTTTTCCTCCCCCTTCTTGCTGCCTCTGCCTCTTCCCAGGTCAGAGTCGCTAGTCAGTACTTCTACTTGCTGAGGAGCATCCATCCATTCCCTCTCCAGTAACCCATCCCCTTTTGTTTTGTCTCCTCAGCCTGGCTAGCCTGTACTGCCCTCCTCGAAGACTTTCTCTTCCCCAGAGGCTGCTGCTGGAGTCCACAATGACAAGGGAACTGAACATTTCCCAGTCGGTCGCCAGCCCTCAGCAGAGCTTGGCCTGAGGCCCATGCAAGCATCTCAGGAGAAGAAAATCAACTTTCCTGGACCCAGCCCCTGGCTTTCCAGAGAGAGCCACAGCCTCCGCAAGCTGCTGGCATGCACTCTGGAAAGGACATATGGGATGGTAAACAGGACTGTGGATGCCCTGAGGCCTGCAGGCTCCCCAGGGCAAAGGCTTGGCCCTCTTTATAGCAGCAGACCCAACACGTGCACTAGAGTTCTGGTCCCCATGTGAACTTGGTGTACAACTAATCTTGGCCAAAATATTGGCCTTTGGGACCCCCGAATGACAAAACAACTAAAGAACTCCTGAAACTGGGGTTGCAACAAGACTGGGACGTGACATGCCACATACCACAAGTACCATGTTCCATCGGCTCTTCTGTCCCATACAGGGAATATTCTCTGGTATGGCCTGACCACACATCCTCTTGTATGGTCACATGGCCCTGGCAGCAACAATAAGATAGCATGCCTCCCTCTTTTTTCTCCTCACATGCATAAAAAAAAAAAAAAAAAAAAAAAAGCCATCCCATCTCATAAGGCAAACAACTAGCCAGACACCAGCTCTCAGCTGGGTAGCTGGCTGCTGCCAACCTACCCTTCCTGCCAGCTTGGTCAGAGTGTGGACTTTCTTATGCCCCCTCTTGTCCCAGTTTGGGACAAGTACCACCCTCTCCAGGGCCCTGGACCTGGTTATAGATGGAGAGACAGACCAGGCCAAAAAGGGGTGCCTTTCCCAGGTAGTCACAGAGAACAGCATGCAAATGAGCAAGTTAAATGAAGACAAGGGCCACCACAGAAGCCCACACGATCTCTGACCCTGTGAGGAGAGAACAAGACTTCGGTGGGAGGCAGACTGTAGGATGACTGCATCTTCCGTCGCCAGTTTCCATCTTCCCTGGTCAGAAGAGTTTTTTTTTTTTTCTTTTTTATTTATTTATTTTTTTGAACTAGGGATTGAACTCAGGGGCACTCGGTCACTGCACCACATCCCCAGCCCTATTTTGTATTTTATTTAGAGACAGGGTCTCACTGAGTTGCTTAGTGCCTTGCCCGTACTGAGGCTGGCTTTGAACCCACAATCCTCCTGCCTTAGCCTCCCGAGCTGCTGGGATTACAGGTGTGTGTCACCACACCCAACAGAAGAGTTTTGAACTAAACGACATGAGTTGGCATTGGTACAAGTCAGTCCAGAGCTGTTCCCTTGGGTGACCCAGAACCAGAAACTAAGGGAAAAACAGTGGCTTTAGAGCACCACTATACGGGGAGGAGAAAGAGGTCATCTCCATTGACCTTAGGAACTAAAAAAGACTCTAGCCAGGTTGAAGTTGCCAGGAGAGGAGGTTGGCAGTATGCGGAAGTACAATTGAAATGATGGGGGCCAGAGGACTGAAGGCTCTTTCCAAACAAAGCAGAAGAGGGTTGGTTGTAAGAGGGGTTGGTGAACACTCATCATCTTCCCTAGAGATTGATGTCTAAGGGGTCTCTACACAGACATGGGAGGGACAGAGTCCAGCTTCCAAATTCCAGATGGGAACCAGGGACAGGTGCATAATGCTGAGCTTGCTGTCAATTCTCTCCTCAAGCTGAGAAGCTTCTACTGCAGAAATGCTGGGAAGGAACCAGGATGATCTCAGGACAAAGGATCCAGCCAGCCCCTCTGCTTTGGCTTCCGGAGCTGAGGCCTTGAGCCCCAGTAGCTCCAGTCCATTGGCACCTCCAGCACAGGAGTCAGCACAGTGAGCAGGGGGGTGGACAGGGGAGGAGCCAAGCACAGCTGGGACTCCCCTCCCTTGTCTGTAACAGTGAGGGGTGGGGCCACACCATTCTGGCCTCCCAGGGCAGAGGTCAACTAGAAGACTTTGCTGCTACCTTGTTCATCTGGTGGAATTCCATTTTAGTTTTCACTTAAAGAAGTTATAGAACTAATGTAAATCTCTGAACCCAATGATGCCCATAGGTCCTTCCAGCCCTGACATCTTAATGACCCCTCCCCTAGCCTCTCCAGCTCCTGGGAGTAAGAGAAGACCAGCTAACCGTCAGGTTATCTTCTTGCACACTGAACTACCTGATTTTCCTCTAATACCCACTCAAACTGGCCACCATCAACCCATCTTTGACTGCTGTGGGCCTGGGTATCCACAGCAGAGTCATCTTTACAGGGGAGCACACCCCAGGCCTGTCAGGGTCCCTTGATATTCCCTGGAAAGACCCGGTTGCTGAGGTTCCTGGGGGCAATCCTGGGGCTCCCACTCAGGCCCACCTGGAGCACAGGCCTGCTGACTCCACACTCCAGAAGGACCCAGGGATGGGTCCTTTAAGAGCTGCCTCCTCTTCCCTTTGGACTACAAAACTGAGTTGCTTGGATTAGCGTTTTCCCCAGAATTTGATCTGAAGCCTTTGAAATCCATTAGATACTCCAGGGAAAGAGGTTCCTATGGATAAATAATCCTGGGAAATGTTACAACTCCACCAGACTTTGTGGACACTCCTCTGTCCCCATCATTAGCATACTAAAGACTCTGAGCATCCCACAGGAGGAAGAGGGAAAAGCAGTTCAACTTTGGATGCTGTTTTTGTTATTGTCTGTGGTGGTGGTACTGCTGCACTGCTGTTTTAGGGGCTTTTGTTTTGATTTCTGTGAGCCGGGTGGTCAAACTCAGGGCCTCGAACATGCTAGGCAAGTGCTCTTCCACTGAGCAACAACCCAGCCATGATGCTGATGCTGTTTTTCTCTCCGTGCTATCCACGCATGGATTCTGTTCTAAGAGCTTTATCTCAAACCTTTTCAGGAATGGCACTATCATTGTGGAGGAGGAAACTGAGGCACAGGTTTCTCAGATCCTCAGTGGCAGAGCTAGGATTCATATCCAGGCACTCTGGTTCCAGAGCCGTCACCCCCGTGCTTTCGTTTGCTGGCTGCCGAACTGTGAAGCAGATCCTTGTAGCTGCATAATCCACCTGGGTCAGCCCTCTGGGTCAGCTTTCTTTGCCCCAAGGAGGGAGCAGAGATGGAGGCTGCAGCTGGAAGGTGGGCTTATTATGTCTCTTCAAACCCTAACACTCTCAATCTTCTCCAAGCAGTCAGGCTTTGTGACAGGCTGCGTAGGAGGGAAGTCTGGGGACAGGTGGCCCATTTCAGCACCTCTCAAATTAGGTCCAAGCAGGAGAAGGTTGCTTCCTCTTGCTCACCATGTGGCTCTCACTAGGACTGAACAGAAATGGGCAGGAAAAAAATAAAAAGAAAGAAAGAAAAGCTCCTTTGAAGACAAATGATCTGGACAGGGGCGAGAATCCAAAAAGATATCGAAAATTTCCACCTGCAAGGACTTCATGGTGCTGCTCCTGAGCCTCAGGGCTTGTACACAAGATGAGGCAGTGCTGGGGCCAGGGCTGCTGTCCAGGCTAGGAAGGATCAGGCAGGTGTGTGGTCTGGGAATAAGCTGGAGGGAAATAAGTGTGTTTATACAGCTTCCTTCTCATAATCTGGCCTGAGTCCTCCCACTTGCCTTAGCCTAAAAGCCCTGAAGCTTGTCCCCAAGCAGGAGGCAGAGATGTCCAGCTCCCACTCAGACAGACCTGCCTCTAGGCAGGCAACTGCAGTCTCAGCTTATGACTCAAAACACACATGCAGAGGGAGGGCTGGCCAGCCCCTGCTGGCAGGGTAGCACTCACTGTCACCTGCATCTGTCCTTCCAAAGCTCCAGTTTACTAATAAAAACTGAGCTGGTTCTCCTAGCAGTGGCTGCCCTCCCCTTCCTGTGTGTATGTCTCTCAGTGACTCTCTTTGTCTCTATCTCTCCCTCTCTTTACCCTTCTCTGTCTCTTTCAGTGTCTCTCAGTATCTCTCTTCATTTCTCTATGTCTGTCTCTATTTCATTCTGTGTGTTTTTCTCTCCCTCTCCCCCTCTCTCTTCCCTGCACCTCGCTAATTTAACAGGGCCTGTCTCATGCTGAGACAAGTATCTAATTAATCTTAGACCTCTTCATGTCCAGGATTCTCTTTTTTTTTTGTTTTGTTTTGTTTTTTGGTGGGGGGTGTTTAGTTTTGTTTTGTTTTTTGGTACTGGGGATTGAACCCAGGAGTGCGTAACCACTGAACCACACCCCCAAGCCCTTTTCATATTTTATTTAGAGACAGGATCTCTCTGAGTTGCTTAGAGCCTTGCTAAGTTGCTGAGGCTGGCTTTGAACTCGAGATCCTCCTGCCTCAGCCTTCGAACTGCTGGGATTACAGGTGTGCGCCACTGAGCCCCACCACGTCCAAGGTTTTAAAGCTATGTTTCAGAACATTGATCAAAATGTTTCATGACAAGTACCCCAGGCTCAAACAGGACATTTAGGACACTCTGGGCCAAGAGGGGCAGAGAAGAGGCACACGGTCACACATTTGGGCTCTGCAGGTAAGAACTGGGCAGGCTGGCCTCCACTCTCTCCCTCTCTGCACCTTTGGGCTCTTAATCTAGTAAAGTGAAAATTAGTCATAGAATCTGCCTTGAAAGTGTGTTTTGAACATGAAATAAGATATATGGAAAGTCATATATAACTCCACAGCATATATATAGCTAGAAAGCACACAGCACTCAATATTAGCTATAATCGTCCTTCAGATCTGGGGCAAGAGGAGGCCTCTAGCATCCCCAGAAAAATGATAGTAGCTATCAGCAGACATCCCCAGGTTTTGAGGTCTGCCACAAAGACAGTGATGAATGGTGGCACTTGGGACAGGCCAGAATGGAGCCTGGCCCCATCGCCAGACGGATGGGAAATTCTCTGGGCCAGATCCTTCAGCATTCCATTGTGCAGATGAGGAACTGAGATCAAAAGAGCTGGGACCCCCTCACCTAACTCCAAGCACAGAGATCTTGCCACCTCCCCAAGCAACTTAGAGTTGAGCAAACTTTACAGGGGTGCTGAGACACAGCAACGGGACAAAGAGGCACGGAAGACTCAGAACACCCACCCAGCCCCAGGTGGGTCTTGCCCTGGTGCCAGGCTCAGGGCTGACAAGTCCCACAATTCCCTTAGCTTCAGTCTTTTCTTAAATTCCACTTCTCTCCCTAAAAAGCCATCACAGGCAGGACTCTCCCAAGACTCTGTTTACAAAATTATAAGCTTCCTTTGTCCCCAGTCTCCTCTGGTTACAATAATACTCATCCACTCTCCAGAGCTTTCAGGGACATGGAAAATGTGACTTCACTCCACAAAGATTTTATGCTTTAACAAAATGGCATTGGGGAGAGAAAATGAAAAGGAACATTTCTGCCCATACTTGGTGGAAAAGGCAAAGGGCTCCTGAATCCCAGTTGGGTCCAAAAGCCCCAAGAGGGTCCAACAGAGACACACAGAGGACCCTCACTCTTCTCAGAAACCTACAGCTAGAAATCAGCACCCTGGGTGAGGTCTAATGGGATCAGGGAGGCGAAGGGTCACCAAGAAGAAAACAGCTCGGCCTCACCGTTTCCCATGGGACTGGCTTTTTAATTCCTGTGCTTACTCATTTATTCAGTCAGCCCATTAACCAGTCATTTGCTCTATGTGCTTAAACTAATAGAGCTCTAGAGTCCAACCACTTGGCTTAGTAACTGTCACTTCTCCAAGACTCCATTTCCTGTCTGCAAAATGGAAGCAATATAGTACTAACCTCATAGCACTGTTGTAAGGACTTGTGAGATAACATGTGAAAGGCTCAGAATCCTGCCCAGCAGATTGCAAGCACCCAAGACCAGGGAGGAGGGGCTGGAGAGGGAGCTCTTACTGTCGTCATTCATTCCAATGGGGCTTTGGAAAGCAGAGCACGTTTCTGAAGCTGGCCTGTAGGAGGCGCTGACCTCAAGGCACCTGCAGTGTCAATACCAGGACCCTGGAGTCTCTCCATCAGGACCCAGTTGGTCCAGGCCTTGAACAGCAGGAAGGGTTTAATAGGTAGATGGCAGGGTGAGAAGAAGGGCCCAGTGAGCATGTGCAGTGTGCACAACCCTGTGTGGATGCTCTGAGAAATTCAGAAGTAGCAACCATAAATTGAACTTGAGTTTTACTCCTGTGAGAGATGCCTTTTTCAAAGATACATTTCTTTAAATCACATTAAATCTAACTCAAAGTCTGTCCCACCTAGAGGTAGGAAATTCAGTCTTAGTCATCAGTGGGATGCCCATCCATCCTCTCTCACCAGTGTCACCAGAAGGGAAACGTGCATGGTCATTGACCACTTGTTCTGACTGGTTGGTTACAGCAGTTCTGGGAAGCAGCTCTGACCCAAGAAGGAAAGTAGAATTCATTTAGCACCTACCAGTCACCAGTGACTTCGCACACAACCTACCAGCTCTACCTGGAGGCAGAGAATTCAGCCTCAGTCATTAGTGAATGTGGCTGTCATTCCCTACTACTGATGAGGAAACAAAGTTCCCACAGGAGAAGGGCCAAGGTCATAGGGCCATTTGATGACAGAGCTGAGATGAAAAGAAAAGACGTAACCATTATTTAACAATAATAATCATAATAGCACAACTCATGCTCCTGTTGCTATTTCCATTTTACAGATGAGATTCTGAGACAGCAATTAGAAGACCTGTGAGGCTCAGGCAGCCTGACCTGATGCCAGAGCCCTTCACTGCCTCATTTCTCTCCTTGGAGTGAGGGGCAGCTGTTTGGAAAGCCCCACCAGTTCTGAGAACCAGCGTACTGCCCAGATCCCTGCCAATGAAAGAGAAACTCTACCCAAGGACGCTAGCAGCTCTACATAAGACTAAAGACTCAAATTATTTTGAAACAAAACCTTCACAAAAATGCAACTCAGATGTTTAGAACTCAAAGCAGGAGGGAACTGTAAGGCAAGTAACTAGGAAATGAAATCTATCAAATAATGTTATATGCATGTACCAGTATACCACAATGAAACCCACCATTTTGTAAAATTAATATGCACCAATTTAAAAAAAAAAAAGGAAGAAAAAAGAGATCAATTAAAGCATTGCTTTGGGGAGCACAAGGTCAAACCTGCTCCATTCCTCATGTCTCACTCCCACCCTTCCCCTCACCTCAAATCAATGGCCTAGAATCCTCTACTCTTAAATAGATTTTTCTAAAGAAAAGACTCAACTTACTAAGCTTCCTGCCTTGAACAGGAAGACTGTCAGAGATGGGGAAAATCCTTCATCACACAGATGAGAAAATGAGGTACAGGAGACAGAGCAATTTGCCCAGGATCCAGCACCCCAGTACACACCTGGGTACATGCGCGTGCGCGCGCACGCAGTCCCCCGCACACTCAGGCTCCAGGTTGCACCGCCCGCACGTGCCTTTGCGCACGGTATGCACCATAGTCGATTCCCAGGCCCCCTCTCCTCCCGCACGCCTTCCCCTCCCAGGATCGCGGGTTCTGCTCACACGCGGGTAGAGACTGCCCCCTGGTGGGCACTGGTGCCCTCTCGAGGCCCTTTGGCCTCGCATCCTGAGCTCTTATTTCCTGTTAGGGACCCTTCTAAAACAAACACCAGATGTGGGGCCAGGATGGAGACTCTGCTGGGAACTGGACTTGTGCGCCTTGGGACCTCTGGAGTCTAAGGACCCCAGAAAGTATGAAGCAGAGGCTTGGCGTTGCCAGCCGGTTCCCTGGGAAGCTGAGTGAGATGGAAAGAAGCAACAGGAGGTTTTTTGGGGAGCTTTCTAGAGATCACCTGTTGGAAGAAGAGACTGAGGAGGGCTGGTCAGAAAATCTAGCTGAGCACAGACACCTTAAAGCGTCCTCTGAAGCTGGGATAGCCCTTCAGAGGTATCAGACTTGGCAAATACAGATACCGAAGGCCCGGGTAAATTTGAATTTCAGACGAATGAGTAGTATTTGAAACCCTAACCCCAAGGGGGTATTAGGAGGCGGGGCCTTTGTAAGGTATTAGGTTTAGATGAGGTTACGAGGATAGAGCACCTTCGAAATTAGGATCCTTACAAGAAGAGAGACTAGAGTTTGCTCTTGCTACCACCTGAGGATAAAACAGAAAGGTAGCCATCTGAAAACCAGGAAGACAGCTCTCAGGAGACATGGAATCTGCACTCTGAACTTGGACTTCCAACCTCCAGCATTGTAAGAACAAAGCTTGAGCAACTCATCAACATTGTCTTGTTATAGAAAACCAAACTAAGACAATGACTATAAATACAGTGTGCGTGGGGGGTGTATTTGAATGTATGTTCCTATTTTCCCTACCTCCACTGAGAAGGTAGGAATAGCAATGCCCAGTAATAATTAGCCATACTTTGGTTTCTTTTTTTGTTTTTTGAGACAAGTGTTTTATTTTAGCAGGCAACAATATTATTAAATATAACATTTAAAAATATATGCATCTTTATAGAAACATTTTTTCTAACACATTTCTAACACACTAATAAAGAAATAAACAATTGGGTAATTAATACAAGGGCACTGTTTAGTAAATGTGTTTTGTCTCTCTGCTATTTTAAAAGACCTAAGCACAGACCTTAAGAAAAGTTTTCCATTGGAAGGAATCATGTCATAAACTTTATTATCTCTCTCAACACCATGCTTAATAAAACTTACCAGGAGAGAGACTTTTAAAGAAGATTTTGCACATCTGACTAATTTAAAATCAAGATGCTTGCTGAAAAGGAACACAGTAGAATAAATCTAATACGATTTTCCTATGTACACACATGAAAATACCCAAGTGCATTCCATCCTCATGCCCACCCACAAGAATGGGGTAAATACAGGTTGAGAATCCCTTATCCAAAATACTTGGGACCAGAAGGATTTTGGATCCGGATGTGTCTTTTGGATTTTGGAGTACATACATAATGAGATATCTTGAGGATGGGATCCAAGTCTACACATGAAAATCATTTATGTTTCATATACACCTGTACACATAGACTGAAGGTACTTTCATACACTATTTCTAGCATGCATGCATTTTTACTGCAAGATCAGATGTGGAATTTTCCATTCATAGCATCATGTTGGCACTCAAAAAGTTTCAGATTTTGGAGCATTTTGGATTTCAGGTTTTTTAATTAGGGTTAGTCAACCAGTACCATTCTGTACTAAAGGAAACCAGAGCTCCTTGTGAAAATGACCGCTTCTAAGACCAGAGCAGAACAGGTAGTCAACTACTGAGTGACTGTGTTAACACATTCAACTGTGATTATCTGTTTCTCCCTTTAGTTCTACCATTCTCTGTTTCATGTATTTTGCAGTGCTGATGTTAGGTATACACACAGGACTGATATCTCCTCCTGATGAGTTGACATCTTCATCATCTGTATTAGTCACCTCAGGCTGCCATAACAACTGCCACACCTGGGGGGTGAGACAGCAAGATCTCTGCTGTCTCTTCCCTGTCTCATGAGAGCATTAGCATTATCCAAGTAGGACCCCACCCTTCTGGCCTCATTTAACTTTAATGACCTTCTTAAAATCACTGTCTCTAAATACAGTCACAGGGGTGGTTAGGACTTCCACATAAGAGTTTTCAGGAACACAACAGTCCATAACATCTTCTGTACCATTTCAACACATTATTGTCTTTAGCTTTTGGTCTTAAAATCTACTTTGTCGCATCTTGGTATAGCCACATCAGGCTTCTTATGTTTGACTTTTGCATAAATACCTATTTCTACTCGTTTATCTTTAGCCTGTTTGTGTGTGGGTATTGAAAGTGCGTCTCTTGTAAACAGTGACACTCTGTGATTTTTTTGTCATTCAGTCTGACAAAGACTGTGTTCTAATCTGAGCGTTTAGACTTTTTATTTAATAAAATTGATGTATTCGTCTTAATTCTGCCATCTAGCTACTTGCTTTCTACCTGTTTCCCTCTGTTCTTCTTTCTGTTGTTCTTCCTTTCCTGTTGCAAGTTAATTGAGTATTTTTTGAGTATATTAGTTTCCCTATTAGTTTTTTAATTATAACTTTTTTATACTTTTTG
This sequence comes from Glaucomys volans, assembly GCA_020662805.1. Classification (NCBI taxonomy): domain Eukaryota; kingdom Metazoa; phylum Chordata; class Mammalia; order Rodentia; family Sciuridae; genus Glaucomys; species Glaucomys volans. The sequence continues at coordinate 248,515 of JAJEJO010002908.1, read as the reverse complement.
TTTTAATAGTTATAGGTTATAATGTGCATCCATTACTTGTCACACTTTATCTTCAAATAATACACCATTCACATATAATTTGAGATCTTTACAATAGCACCCACACAGTCCATGACTGAGGATAGTTCTGATGTTGCAAACTGTAGCTGTGCAATTCAATCATAGGCAATTTTACTTCCAGCACATTAGTCAATAAATTACATGAGACACTCATCTTTTTAGAAAGTTGGCTATGTGTTTGATTATTTCACCCACTGTAAACTAATATGTGTATTCTGAGCACCACTAAGGTGAGCTAAGTTAAGCTACGACGTTGGGTAAGTCGAGTATATTAAATGTACTTTAAACCTATTTTCAATTTATTTATTTTTTATTTTTTTTAGTTGTAGATGGACACCATACCTTTATTTTATTTATTTATTTTTATGCAGTGCTGAGGATAGAACCCAGTACCTCACATGTGCTAGGCAAGCACTCTGCCACTGAACCATAATCCCAGCCCCTGAATTTTCAATTTATGATAGTCTTGTCGGGACATAATCCCATTGTAAATCCAGAAGGATCCATCATCACATTTGCCTCCAGTCCTTCCTGTGGGTTATCACTGCTAAATATTATGTTTCCACATAAATTACAAACTTGAAAATGTAAAGTTACTGCTTTTTGCATTTAAAAGTTAGCTAACTTTTGTTTTGTTCAACCGGGGATTGAACCCAGGGGTGCTTAACCACAACCCCAGCCCCTTTTAATATTATATTTAGAGACAAGGTCTCACTGAGTTGCTCAGGCCTCACTAAGTTGCTTTGAACTCATGATCCTTCTGCCTTAGCCTCCTGAGCTGCTGGGATTACAGGTGTGTATCACCACACCCGGCAAGTTATCTAAAGTTTAAACAATTTAAGAAAATTAAAATATATTGTTATTTTTATCCACGTTTCCCACATGGCATGTTCTTCACTCCTTCCTGGAGATTCAAATTCTTTCTAGAAGCATCTAGAAAGAATAGTAGCAGCTTGAAAAACTTCCATTAGCATTTCTTGGAGTACAGGCATGCCATTGAGAATTTTTTTCTTATTTTAACTGAATTCACCCTCATTTGCCTTCCTTCCTGAAAGCCGTCTTTATTGCATATTTTAATCCAAAATTGGTAATATATTTCTTTTGGCTACTTAAAGATGCCATTCTATTGTCTTCTACCATTCCATGTTTATAATGAGAAGTCACCTGTAATTCTTATTATTTTCTCCTGAATATAAAGTATATCTGTACTTGGCTTCTTTAAAAACTTTTTCTTTAGTTTTAATTTCAGAAGTTTGTCTATCAAATATCTGAGTGTGATTTTCTCTGTATTTATCTTGATTGGGAGTCTCTGAACTTTCCATAATTGTGAGTTACAGTTTTTGATCAAGTTAAGCTTTGGAAACTTGGTAAGAAAAAGTATTATTAAAAATGTATTATTAAAATCCTTGTTTGCTAATTCCAATCCCTGGACTTATTTCTATTGATTTGTTTCTCTCAATTATAGATTATGTTTATTCCTTAGTATAGTATTTTTTAAATTTCAGAAATAGTCTCAAATTTTCACAAAAGTCATAAGTGAAGAAAATATATTTTCTCTCAATTGCTTGAGAGGCAATTGATAACAAAAAGTCCCTTGACCACTGAACACTCTCATATGTCTGTATTGTCGAGAATAAGGATTTTCTCCAATATAGACAAACGTGGCCATCAAAGTCAGGAAATTAATATTACTTTATTACCACCATTTCATCTTCAGGTTTAGTTGCCTCAATAATGTCTTTCTTCAGTGAAATAAATTTTTCAGAATATTTAAACATACATACATTGCCATAAAACTATAAAATATAGAGGTAATGAAACATATAAATTATTTTCATATGAATTTACAATTGGGTTTGTAACCTACATAATACACAAAGGAATAGTATTCAGACAAAAAATAATGAAATCCTGTAATTGTGACAACATGAATGGAACTGGAGATCAATACCTTAAGTGAAATAAACCAGGCACAGAAAAACCAGTACTCCATTACCTCACTCATGCATGAAATATGAAAAAGTTGCCCTCACAGCAGTCGAGAGTGGAATGGTGGGCACCAAGGGAATAGTGCAGGGCGGACGAGGGAAGGTTGGTCCATGGGTACTAGGTTTCAATCATGTTTGTTGTTATATAATAGTACAGTCTAGAAACTAACGATGGATTTAGATATCATGTCTCTTTAGTCTCCCTTTCAGAAAGTAACAATGTCTGTCTTTCCTCGAGTCATGACCTTGAGTCTTTTGAGGATGATAGGTCACTATTTCATAGTATGTCCCTGAATATATATTTGTCTTAACTTTTCCCATCTTACATTTTAGTTATGCATCAATGGATGGGCTGTCATCAAAGTAAATTGTATCACATGAGGTGGGATATGATTTTTATCTATCCCACTAATAAAACAAATTGTGCACAGAAAATTTACCAAGAAAACCATATTTTGAGTCACAAAATAAATATCACTAAATTTAAACGGATTTAAACATACCAGATCTTTTTCTCTGACCACAGTGAAATCAGATTAGAAATCAAAACTAGATTATAACTATGCATGACTATATTTCTTAGAGCATTTTCTTTGTACAGAGTAACATGATTTGAGGGAAGAATAATAGTATTGAGTTTTAGTTCTCAACAGGAGGTGTATTAGACTAACTAGGAAGATTCTTTAAAAATCAGATTTTTCACATAAAGATAAGCTCTGGTGGAAAAGAAACACTGGGAGGTTGTGATTGGTGGTTGTTCATTTTGACTGAAATTCCCAAGTGACTCAGGCCCTCTCATCACTCATAGCTGTGATAGAGACTCTGCTTCTGAATTTGGAAACCTAAATTTTAGTCAGTTTGACCCTTGTCCAGGAATTCACCTAACAGTAATTGAGCATTTTCTCTGGGCTAGATTCTAAATATAGAGTGTTAAATAAGACAGACAAGTTTTCTAACCTCACAGAGCTTAAAGTCTAGTTGATATGACAGGTATTAAACAGACATCCTAAAATTCAGTTTCAGAATAAAGCCTAATAAAAATACACAGTTCTCTGAGAATCTTAGCTCTGTGACCGTAGGAAGTAACATAACCTCTGTGCCTCAGGTTCTCCATCTGTAAGATGGTGTAAACCAGACTTGGCAAATGACCCTCCTAGACATGCTAAAACAATTTAGATAAAATAAATGTAAATATTTCTTGGAAAAAAAATCAAAACTAGAAAAATACCTGCAAAATCACTAAACATTTGGAAACCAAATATTGCATATCCTAATAATCCAAGGTCAAAGAACAAATTAAAGGAGAAATTGTAAAGCATTTTTCACTGAATGAAAATGAAAACACAACATAGCAAAATCTATACGATTTACCAAAGTAATACTTATGGATAATCTGAACCATGAAATGTCTCAAATCAATGACCTCATTTTCCCCTTTAAGAAACCAGAAGAGTAAATTCAACCTAATGTAAGAATAATAAAGGAAATAATAAAGAATAGAGCAGACTATAATGAAATGGAAATCAAAAAAGCAATCAAGAAAATCATGAGGCTGGAAAATGGCTCTTTGATAATATCAGTAAAGTTTTGATAAACTGAGATGAAACAAGAAATAGAGATGATACAAATTACCAGTATCCATAATGACAAATCATATGACTAAGGCTTCTACAAAAACTAAAAGGAAAATACAGAAATATTGGGAACAATATTAATGTCAATAAATTGAATAACATGGATATAATAAATTACCAAATCTTACCGAAGAAGTAATAAAATAATATTTATACTGACAGATCTATATTTATTAAACTTATTAAAACATTCCCATAAGCTGGGCACAGGGGCACACGCCTATTAATCCCAGCAACTCGGGAGGCTGGGGCAGAAGGATATCAAGTTTCAAAGCCAGCCTTAGCAACTTAGGGAGGCCCTAAGCAACTCAGTGAGACCCTGTCTCTAAATAAAATATTAAAAAAGGGCTGGAGATGTGGCTCACTAGTAAAACACCCCTGGGTTCAATCCCTGGTACAAAAAAACAAAAACAAAAAAAACCTTCCCACAAATGAAATCAACTAGATTATGTTGTGGGCATGTATGAATATGTAACAATGAATCCCACTATTATGAATAATGACAATGCACTAAAAAAAGTTTTTTAAGTCTTTCCACAAAAGAAAAGTCTAGAAAATAACAAAGGTGAAAGAACTTCATAAACAAGTTTAATATATGAAGTTATATGCAAAAATCTGTACAAGCAAATTTTAAACTTAGTAGAAATTAATAATTTTTGAAGAATTCTTAAGTTACCATAATTTACCTCACAAGTGATAGAGAATCAAAATAAAATAATTTCCAAAGAAATAAAGTAAAATAGCGCTATCTCTTAAAAATAGTCACAGCCTAGAGAATATTACAGACATTATAACCAAGTTATAAAGAGCAACTGATTACAATACCAGAGCATCAGGAAAAGAAGAAATTTTTCCAGTTGTTATTATGATGCATATATTTTAATATTGCATAAAAACCTGGGAAGAAACACACAATATTTTCTATTAATCTCAAATATGCATATACATGCAAAAATCGAAATGAAAAATTAGCAAAGATCATGAATGAGCACATTAAAAATAAAACATCATCATTTCTGCTTCTAGTATGAAAGAATAAAGCATGTAACAACCCAATCCATTCCACAAATGACAGCTAAAAACTCTGGTGAGAAATTTTTTAAATAAAAAGTAAACCAATACCTGCAGGCTCTGAAGAGTGAATGAAGACAGCAGAAAGTGGCAGATGTGGCAAGTTTCCTGTTTCCTGACTGCTCTGGGAGCCGCAGCTGCTGTCATGGTGGTCCTGAGCAGCAATGGTTCCAATGAGAAGCATATCGTTATTCTCACTGAAAGAGCCAAAGGAAAGAGATCAGGGAAATCATGACTGCCAAAGAGTCTCTCTCTCTCTCTCTCTCTCACACACACACACACACACACACACACACACACACAGAAGGAGGAGGAGGAGGAGGAAGAAGTCAAAGAAAACCCCCCAAATCTGTGCATAGACTGCCTAAGTCTCAGGTCCCCCTGAAATATGTACAGGGTAGCCTGGAGGCAGTCTGAATGGATCTCTAAACTGACACTCCCTACAGGCAAGGCAGAGTGATAAGGATGACTCTTGCAAATTAATTGCTTAATAAAAACAAAACATCAACACCATTTGGAACAATATATCAAAATCCAGAGCCTCTACAACATAGTGTCAAAAATGTCTGCAATACAATTCAAAATTAATTGACATACAAAGAACCAGAAAAAAGACCCATTCTCAAAGGGAAAGAAAATTAATTGGATATTTGTCCAAAGAAGAACCAGATGTTGGAATTATCAGGTAAGAACTTTAAAGTGTTCATTATAAGGATGCTCAATTGGATCAATGAAAATCTGCTCAAAATAAATATAAATATCAGAAATATAGCATAGAAACAAAAAATTATCTGAAAAGTTCAGTATCTGAAATTTTTAAGTTCACTGGATGGACTTATTTGTAGAATGGAGATGATGGAGTCAAGTATCAGTCAATTTGAAGAAATTAAGCTGAAAAGGAAGGGGCAAAAATTGCAGACTTCAAGGACACATAGAACAATTTTAAAAGGTCTCACATATACAACTGGAGGTCCCAAAGGAGGAGAAATTAAAAAATGGAGCAGGGAAACTAAAGAAAAATGGACTCCGCCCCTGAATTTTGTAAAAGATATGAATGTGCAGATTTAAGAAGTTAGATTTGGAGGTCAAAAGTTTGAAATGGGTCACACTGAGCTAAAATCAAGGTGCCACTGAGCTAAAATCAAGGTGCCAGTGAGGAACTGCATTTCTCTCTGGAGACCAGAAGAGAATTCATGTTCTTGCCCTTTTCAGCTTTCAGAATCATGGTCTTCTCTCATCTTCAAAGTCAGCAATTGCATCACTCTAACATCTGCTTCCAACATTGCATCTCCTTCTCTGTCTCTCCTGCTTCCCTTCTATGAGGATGCTAGTGTCTATATTGGACTCACCTGGATGAATCCCAGATTATCTCCCTATCTCAAGATCCTTAACTACATCTGCAAAGTCACTTTTTCTATGTAATGAAACCCATTCACAGGTTCCAAAGATTAGGATATAGACATCTGTGGAAAGACCAGTATGCCTACCATATCTACCAAGTGAAAGTGAGACTGATAATCAGGTTGATGAGATGAGCTATTATCCAGACACAGTAATTTATCAATGGGCTCACAAACAAAGTGGCCATGAGAGCATGGATGGAGGTTATACAGAAACTTGGATTTCCCATCACAAAAATTGATCCTGCTTCCACCATTGCCAAGTACCAATATCAGAAACCAATACTAAGCACTCACTACAATAGTTCCACTCTACTAGATGGCATCCCGTCATGAAAGGGTATAATGGTTTGGATATGAGGTGTCCTCCAAAAGCCCTTGTGTTAATGTTCAAAGGCGAAATTATTAGAATTTGACAGTTGTCAATCAGTGAATTAATCCATTTGAAATATTAATAATTTAAAAAGGATTACTCTACTGTGTGGTAACTATAGGCAGGTGGAGCATGGCTGGAGGTGGTTCACTGGGGGCATGCCCTTGGGATTATATCTTGAACCCCTGGCAGCAGCTGCTGCTGCTGCTTCTGCTGCTGCTGCTGCTTCTTCCTCCTCCCCTCTCCCCCTCCCTCTCCTCCTCTTCCCCATCCCTCTGTTTCTTTCTCTTTCCTGGCTGCCATAAGCAGTGCAATTTTCCTCTGTCATGCCTTCCAACAGAAAAATGGAGTTAACCAACCATGGACTGAAACTTTGAAAAATGAACCCAAAATATACTTTTACTCCTATAAGTTGTTCTTGTTGGATATTTTGGTCACTGTGATATGCATCTGACTAACACAAAAGTTGCTACCAAGAAGTGGGGTTGTTGCTGTGATCATAAGACTTTGGAACTGGTTTGCAGGACAAGTTTGGAGAAGTTTGGAGATGCAAGCTTGAGAAGCCTTAGAATGTTGTAAGAAACCCTTAACAGGTGATTCTGGTAGGAACTCAGAAGACCAAAATGCTGATAGGAATGTGGACAGTAAAGACTGTTCTCATGAGTTTTCAGAAGGGAATGAGAACTCAATTGAGAACTGAACTGGAAGTCACATGTTGTATTCTGGCAAAGAACTCTTCTATATTTTGTTCATATACAGAGATTGGGTGAGGCCAAATTTAAGGGTGATAAAATAATTAATCTACAGAGGAAATTTCAAGGCCACATGGCATTCAGATGTTAGCATGGAGATTGCTGGCAAATGTTAGCCAGGTTTACTGTGATAATTGGGAGCAAAAAACAGAGAAGAAAGATTTGAAAAACTTGCAGTTTGGCCAGAAAAATTACTCATAAAACTGGTGTCAAGGAAATTGTGGCTATTGAAGAGATTACTGCCACTTGGGAAGAGCTAAGTACTTTTCACAGATGATAGGAAAGATGACTTGAGGGCATCTCAAGGAACCATCAAGATCAACCCCATAGCAGGCTCAAGGATATAGAAGTGAAAGTTCACGTGAGAGATCTTGAGAGTACACTGCTTGCACAGAGGTACCTAGAAAACTGTTTCCCCAGAATTCATTTCACCATGTTCAGCTGCCCAAGCACTCAGAGGCCACTGTGGCCATGGTCCAAGAGGGCCCAGCTACTGCTCAAGTTGGCAGTAGCTCTTGCTGTCATCCACATGGTGCTGATTCTGCAGGAACTCAGGATTTTGGAGTTAAGGGATCATGGAAGCTTCCACTGAGATTTCAAAGGAAAGCCTGAAAGATCAGGAAAAGTATAGCAGGGTCAGAAGCCCTGAATGCAGACCCTGATAGAGTGATGTGTGAAGGTATGAGGCAAAGGTGAAGCAGAAGCTGGGATGGAGAACCCCTCACCCCTGCCTCTAGATTAAGAGGTGCCAGTAACATGGAACTTCTGCCAACGAAAGCTTCTAGCTGGGGATAGAGCAAGCCTACGAGAGAGGCTATGTGGCCTACAACAGATAAAGGGATAGGGTTTCCCAAGCCTCGTGGATGTCACATTATGCTGTCATGCATCCCAGATCTGGACATGGAGCTGTAGGACCTAACATTTGCTCAGCTAAATTTTAGTCTTATTTTGGTCCCATCCATTCTTTCCTTGTCCCCATCTCTCCCTTTTGGAATAGGAATGTTTACCCTGCACCACTGTATATTAGATATATCATTAGATACATCATACATATCTTTTCATTTTTACAGGGATTCACAGCCAAGAGTTTGCCTTCAGTCTCAGAGATTAGAATTGGACTTTTGGGGAATGTTGGAACTGTTAAGACTTTGAGGACTCTTGGAGATGGACTGGATGCATTTAGCATTGTGAGATGGATGTGAGCTTTTAGAGACCAGGGGTTAGAAATGACTAGATTATTCTAGCAAGAACATATTGCTTCCCACTTGTGTTAATCAGCGTTATGTTACTGTGACCAAAATACCCAAAAGTTTATTTTGTACTCATGGTTTCAGAGGTTTAATCCATGGTTGGTTGAGTCATTAATTAATTAGTGGATTAATCCACTTGATGGATTAATAATTTGAGAAGACTACTGGGTGGTAACTGTAGGCAGTGGGACATGGTTGGAGTAAGTGGGTCACTGAGGGCATGCCCATGAGGATTATATTTTGTCCCCTTGGCTTCTCCTCCAACCCCTTTCTCTCTCTCTCTCTCCCCCTCCCTCCCACCCACCCTTCCTCCTTCCTGACTGCCATAAGCAGTGAAGCTTTACTCTGCCACACCTTCTACCATAATGTTCTGCCTCACTCAGGCCCAGAGCAAGGAATTGACCAACTATGAACTGAACCTCTAAAACCATGAGCCCAAAATAAACTTTTTTTTTTTTTTTTTTTTTTGGTGCTGGGGACTGAACTCAGGATCTCATACATGCAAGGCAAGTGCTCTATCACTGAGCTACATCCCCAACCCCCAAATAAACTTTTACTCCTCCAAGTTTTTCTTGTTGGGTACTTGGTCACAGTGATGCAAAGCTTACTAATACAAGGGGGAAGCAATTTGTCCTTGCTGGAATGAACACTTCTTGGTATATCAGTTAGTCTTCTCTTACTATTGTAGTTCTTCCAGAAGCGCCATCTATGGGCTGTCTAAACATTGATTTACCCTTACATCATCCCTCTCAGCATTGTTTCTGCCCAGGAAAATCATTTTAATAGATAGTACCCTTATTTCTACAGCATATGTTGGTCTTATCATGGACCTCACCACTCCCCAAAGAACCTAGAGTCCTTATAACAGTGAACTAACCGGCTGAAGGTTCAACTACAGCTCAAATTTGAGTCAGCACCTTACAAGAGCTGAGTACCATTTGCAGGTTGCAGTCTTTGCTCATAACTAGAGAACAATATATGGTGTTTTTTCTCTTGTAGCCAGAATATGTGAATCTAGAACCTGAGGGATAGAAATAGGAGAGATGTCCCTCCATAGTAAACCTAATGACGCCTTTAAAATATTTCCCCTATTCATTGGGCTCAGTTGACCTAGAGACCTAAATACCCAAGGCAAAATTCTTCCCCTAGGCAACCACAAATTGTTCCACTAAACATGAGACTGGGAACCTGTTTCCTAGTCATTTGTGTCTTTTTATGCCATTAAGTCAACAAACAAAGGCAAAAGTGTGATAAGGTGGTTGTATTTTGTGGTGGCAGCGGAAAAAATGTCAATAATTCAAGAGATGGAGATTCGAGATGGAGGATTAGAGGTAGGCTGCTTTTCCACTTGCTCCATGGCTCAGGATTCAAGCAGTAGAAGTACTGCTTCCCAGAAAGCTGGGTAAAAGAGAGGATTCACTGAAATTCAATACTGGACAGCTGGAGACTCATAGAGACTCAGAAATTCAGAAGCCTTGAACAAAGGACAAGAAGGATCCCATTGGAGCCAACCTAGTTGTGGCAGCAGCAGCAGTTCATCACAGAGGGGAGGGATAAAACAAATGGAAAGAGAAACATGACAAATTTGACAAGGAAAAATCTGCAGGACAGTCTGAAATTAGATGAACAAGAGGTTGCACAGCGAACTGATATTTGAAAAGTGCCCTGCGCTTCTCAACTGGCAAACAGAGAGCTGAGGCAGGGAGCCATCTTGAGGAGGCCATGCTGCAGCTTGCTCCTGCAGAAATCTGGGAGATCACAGCAAATATCACCACACTATCCCAGGAAGTGCCCACTCTGTGACCTAAGGTGTACCTAGCAGAACATGATTGAAACAGGCACAGAAAAGATTGTGCTCCAGAAGATTTAAGCTAGAGACATGGAAGAACATGCAAACTCACCTTCCCTTTTACTCTGGTGGCTCACGTGACCACCTGAACCGAATCAGGAAACTGAACTGGTGTATGCTTGGGGACTAAACCTGAGTCGGCCATATTCATGGGTGGTGAGTGTACAAGACCTGTGTTTGGTTGACTCCCCAACACTACTAGTAGATTTCTCTGTAAGTTCCTAAGATCCAGATTCCCAGCAGAGACTGGCATCTTCAGGCACAAGGAATGTGTGGATCTAATCTCTTTGGAGAAGAAATCACCAAAGAAAGTCCAAAAGTCCTGATTAGCGCTAAGTCCCAGCTGCTGAAACTACCCATTCAGAAATCTGAAGTAGCCCCACCCTGGGAGGGCATCAATATGGTCTGTCCAGACAAAACTTCAATTGACAATACTTCCCAGCCTGTCCTACCTTATGCTAATGAGAAGGAAAATTGAAAGCTATCTCAGTCAGCTTCAGTTTTAGGACACTCTGTCAACTCAGTGAGCAGCACAAAAAGAGGAGGGGTTCAAAAAACCCCTAGCCCTTGCTCTCTCTAAGGGGTACATAGCCCAATAAGAAAGAGAAAGCACAGTCAGGCTCAGGCAGTGATCATCCATTCTTGTCCACAGTTTTGATCACCTTGTTGGAAACAATTCTTTCATTTTTCTTTTTTTTCCCCCCAATTCTTTCATTTTTCATTGAGAAAATTCTTCTTGGTTTTCATTTTGGTTTTGTTTCATTTTGCTTTGTTTTTTGGTTTTGTTTTGTTTTGTTTTGTTTGTTTTTGTTATTGTTGTTGCTATGCTTATTTGCTTATGGACATAAAGACACGTTTGTTTTGGTTTTCTCATTTTTAGCATTTTTTATGACAGTTATTTTTCTTTGTCTTGTTGTTTGAGGCTTAATGGGAGGGTTGCTCATTTTGGTTTGGTTGGTTTGTTTTTTGTTTTTCTTGTTTCTCCTTTTCTTCTTTTTTCTCCCTCTAATAGCCAAACTCTCTTGTTTTCTCTCTCTTTATCTTGTTTATTTTTTTGGTTTTTCTTTTCCTTCTTTATATTCATCACTTGCTACATCTCTTGCACTTTCTCTCTATTCACATTTTGAACATTCTAAACTTTCTTTTACCTTCCTGTTACATTTGCTTTTATCTTAACTGTATTTTTACCATCTTCTAGAACTATTTTGTCCATTTAATTTCTGCCACCATTTTTGTTATTACATTTATTAGTATTATGGATGATGTATTTGACACCTGCTGTATACTTTGCCAGATTTAGTTTGTGGCTATTTATCATTTTTGTTGTTGGCAATTAGAGGCCTCATCATTCCTGTTCTTGTGGTAATTAGTGCTGTAGACGTCATAGGAGGCATCAGGTATTTATTTAAGAGCTATATATTGTTTGCTTCTGTTGTGGCTATTGTTTGTTTCTCCCTTCTCTTGAGGTGCTGGGAATCCATTGGGACACTACAAGTTCACAGAAACTAACCATGCTTAAACTTCAATGATACTGCTGGGCTCTGGTACCTGTAATCCCAGCTGCTCAGGCAGCTGAAGCAGGAAGATCACGAGTTCAAAGCTAGCCTCAGCAACTTAGCAAGACCCTAAGCAACTTAGCAAGATCCTGTCTCTAAATAAAAATATACAAATGGGCTGGGGATGTGGCTAAGTGGTTAAGTGTCCCTGGGTTCAATTCCTAGTACAAAAAAAAAAAAAAACACTTCAATGATGCTTTAATGCAAAAAATAGAAGAGACAAAGACCCCAAGCTAATGACCAGGCCTCAAGTAGGAAAGGCTAAGAGGGCCCTTAAGTCCCACACATAGTCATCCACTCCTATAAGAGAATTAACAGAAAGACTGTGAACAGCACATCTACAAAGGGTCACAATCTAGATCACACCTATACCCTTGTAGAATATATTGAATTGTTAAGAAAAGCAATTACAGAGGGTGCACCTGATAAATCCTACTGTATACAAAACAACTGCCAGATCTACAAGAAGGACCCCACTCTTTTGAGACCTACAGGAAAAGCCAGAAAGGCTGTAAATGATGTGTTCCAAGTCCTGAGAAAAAAAACAAGTATCAATCAAGACTTCTGTATCCAGCTAAACTACCATTCAAAAATCAAAGGGGAAATTAAAACCTTCCAAGAGAGCAGACACTAAAAGAATTTATGACAACTAAACAAGCACTTCAAAACATACTTAACAAAATACTCCACCCAGAAGAAAATTAAGATCAAACCCCAGAGTTCACAAGTGAACAAATCTCATTTGAAGAGTAGCTAAGCGAATGAGAAAGAGGACCAAATTTAACATTATAAAAATTCAAAATGGCAGGAATTAATAAACATCTCTCTGTAATAACACTGAATGTAAATGGTCTCAATTCTCCAATTAAAATACATGGGCTGGCAGATGTATTTAAAAACAAGGCCCAACTACATGTTGTTTGCAAAAGGTACACATTACAGATAAAGAGTCACAGGCTAAAAGTGAAAGGATGGAAATTGATATACAATGTGAATGGATCCCCAAAACAAGCAGGAATAGCTACTCTTATATCTAACAAGACAGACTTCAAACCAAAATTAATTAGAAGAGACAAAGAAAATCACTTCATACTGGTAAAGGGAAAACTCCAACAAGAAGATGTATCAATGACAAATATTTATGCTCCAAATGTGAGTGCAACTAATTACATAAAAGAGACACTACTCAAATTGAGGCCTCAGATAGACACCAATACAATAATACTGGATGATTTCAACACACCTCTCTCACCATTAGATAAGTCATCCAGACATAAACTCAGTAAAGATTCTTTGGACCTGAAAACTATTATAAATCAAATGGACCTAATGGACATCTACAGGTTATTTCATCCAAAAATAGCCGAATACACTTTTTTCTAGCAGCTCATGAAAACTTCTCCACAATAGATCATGGTTAAGTCACAAAGCAACTCTTCACAAATACAAAAAAAAAATCATATAATTCCTTGCATCTTACTAGATCATAATGATATGAAATTCAAAATCAACACAACAAAACTCTATAAAAACTATATAAACACATGGACAGTGAACAGTACACTTCTGAATGATGAATGAGGGTTAGAAGAAATCAAGGGAGAAATGAAAAATTCTTAGACTCAAATGAAAATAGTGATACAACATATCAGAACCTCTGGGACACTATGAAGGCAGTTCTAAGAAGAAAGTTTATAGTTATGAGTGCCTACATAAGAAAATACGAAAGATCCCAAATAAACAACCTAATGAAGTATGTCAAGGCCCAAGAAGAACAAATCAATTTCAAAACAAGTAAAAGTAAAACCAACATCATAGTGAATAGGGAGAAATTGAAAGCATTTCCCTTAATATCTGGAACAAATCAAGAACATCCACTCTCACCACACTATTCAATGTAGTACTAGAAATTCTAGCCAGAGCAATTAGGCAAGGGAAGGGGGAAAATGATAAAAATATGAAAGAAAGAAGTTAAACTATCACTGTTTACAGATGATATCATCTTATACTTACAGAATCCAAAAACTCCACCGAAAGACTGCTGGAGCTAATAAACAAATTTGGGAAAGTAGCAGGTTACAATGTCAACATAAAAATCAATAGCTTTCCTATACACCATTAATGAATCTGCTGATAAAGAAATCAGGAAAACAATTCTGTTCACAGTAGCCTAAAAAATAAAGTAAAATACCTTGGAATAAGTCTAACCAAGTAGGTGAAAGACCTTTACAATGAAAACTATAAGACACTTAAGAAAGAAATTGAAGGAGACCTTAGAAGATGTAAAAACCTCCCATGTTCATGGATAGGCAGAATTAATATTGTTTAAATGGCCATACTATGAAAGCATTATACAGATTCAATATACTCCCCATCAAAATACCAATGACATTCTTCACAGAACTAGAAAGAAAAAAACAATTCTAAAATTCATTCAGAAAAATAAAGGCCCAGACTAGCCAAAGCAACTCTAAGAATAAATAAAATGCTGGAAGCATCATAATACCTGACTTCAAATTATACTACGGAGTTATGGTAACAACAATAGCATGGTTATTGATGTAAAAGTAGATGTATATACCAACAAAACAGAATAGAAGAAACAGAGACAAACCTGCACAGATACAGTCATCTGATTCTTAATGAAGGTGCCAAAAACATACATTGGAGAAAAGACAGCCTTTTTAACAAATGGTGCTGGAAAATCTGTGTATCCATATATAGAATAAACAGATTAGATCCTTATCTTTGACCATACATAAAATTCAACTCAAAATAAATCAAAGACCTAAGTATTAGAGCAGAGGGCTGGGGATATAGATCTGTTGGTAGAGTGCTTGCCTCGCCAGCACAAGGCCCTGGGTTCAATCCCCAGCACCAAAAAAAAAAAAAAAAAAAAAGAAAGAAAAAAGAAAAAAAAGAATTAGAGCAGAAACCATACAACTCCTAGAAGAAAACACAGGGTGAACACTCCAAAATATAGGCAACCACTTTCTCAACAGGACCTCTGCAGCTCAGGAAATAATGCCAAGAGTTAATAAACTGGGATGGCATTAAATTTAAAAATTTCTGTGCAGCAAGGGAAATAATTAAAATGTGAGGAAAGAACCTATATAATGGAAGAAAAATCTTTGCTAGCCACTCTTCTGATAGAGGATTACTATCCAGAATACATAAAGAACTCAAAAAACTTAACACCAAAAATTGTTCAATAACCCAATTAATAAATAATTAAATGAATTAGACACTTCTCAAAAGAGAACAACTACAAATGGTCTACAAATACATGAAAAATGTTCAACATCATTAGCAATTGGGGAAATGCAAATCAAAACTGGTCTCAAATTTTATATCATTTCAATTAGAATAGCAACCATCAAGAATATACACAATGATAAATGCTGAAGAGTATATGTAGAAAAAGAAAGACTTTTACACTGTTGGTGAGACTGTAAATTAGTATAACCACTATGGACATCAGCATGGAAGTTCTTCCAAAGACTAGGAATAAAACCACCATATGACCCAGCTATACTACTTCTTGATATTTATCCTGAAGGATCAAAGTAAGCACACTATATCAATATATGCATACTTATGTTTGTAGCAGCACAATTCATAATAGCCAACCAGCCTCGGTGTCCATTAATACACTAATGAATAAAGAAAATGTGATACAGATAAAGATGTGCTTTGATAAAAATGTTATATGATATATGATGTGATAGATATTTGATACAGATATAAAGAATGAAATTATGTCATTTGCAGGAAAATGATGGAACTTGAGAACATTAAGTGAAATAAGCCTAACTCAGTCAAGAATCATATGTTTTCTCTCATATGTGGAAGCTAGAGAGGAAAAATTAAAGAAAAGGTGGGGGGAATATCATGAAAATTAAAGGGAGATCAGAAGAAAACGGGAAAGGGACCAGGAGAAGCGAAAATGAGAGGCAAAGAGAAAATACTGAAGGATCACACTGGCCAAATTTTATTGTTATGTTGTGTGCTCATACAAATATGTAACAATGAACCCTATCATTATGTATAGTTATAATGCACCAATTAAAATATAGGGAAAAAAGAACTCAAAGGATCTGTAGGTGGGTGTGGTGGTATATACCTATAATTCTGTAATAGCTATATACCTAGCTACTGAGGAGGTTGAGGCAGGGGGAATCACAAGTTAGAGGCCAGCCTCAGCAATTTAGAGAAACCATGTCCAAAATAAATTTTAAAATGGAAAAAAAAAAAGTCTTGGGATGTAGCTTAGATGTGATAGAACCCTTGCCTAGAATTCACAAGGACCTGGGCTCAATCTCCAAAACCAACACCACTAAAAAAAACAACCCAAAGGATCCTTAAAAGTTTCTCCAAATATTACCATGTCTGGTAGAAAAATGAATGGAACACTATGGTGTCTAAAGAGAGACAAGACTCAGAACCCTTAGCAATAAAGTTTTGTGTCACTTCACCAGGTAAATACCCAAGTAATAAATGCAAACTTAGAACCATTTGCAAGAAAAGAAAGGAATGTAATAGCACACTATAATCTCTTCCTTACTCTATTGTTTTAAAAAATACTAATTTCCTGTTTGTCTTTTCTCCTTTTCCCTACTTTTTTTATAAAATGTGTTTTGGTAGTTAATTTTATCATTTAATCCATGAATTACAAAGTATCAAAATAGAATTATAGTGGAGTAAATTAAGAACCAAATTTCTCAGATTCCCTTGAAGGTGGAGTTTTAGATCTGACTCAAATTGTCAATCATATGCACTCAAGGTTTTTTGAAGGCTGAAGTGAGGCAAGGGCAGAGGTGGGTCTTCAGGTGGCAGCTTCCTGACTGTGGTGGAGGTACAGACCTCACAGGGACTCTTTCTGAAGAGGTTCCTAAAATCTCAAATTAGGGTCTATTTTTTACTCCTCTAGATAATGCTGAAATCAATTTAATAAACTGCTCTGTCTTGGGGCTGGGGTGTAGCTCAGTGGTAGAGCTATTGCCTAGTATGCATGAGGCCTGAGGTTCAATCTTCAACATTAAAAATAATCCTCTGCCTTAGTTCATTGAGGCTACTATAAAAAATACCATAGACTGGGTATAAACAACAGGAATGTATTTCTCAGAGTTTTGGAAGACTTAAAGTCCAAGACCAAGACCAAGACAATAGCAGGTTTAGTGTCTGGTGAGGTCTTGAATTCCTGGCACCTTCTCCCTGTGTCCTCACGTGACAAAAGTGGCAAGGCAGCTCCCCAGGGCCATATTATAAGGGCATGAACCCCGTCCATGAGGCTCCACCCTCACAACCTAACCACCTTCTAGTCTGTGCCACCTAATTCCATTATTTGGGGGATTAGGCCTCCACACATAACCGTGGGAGAAACACAACATTATTAGACCGTAATACCTTCTTACTTAGACCATGTAGAGTGGGTTGGGTTCCATACCAGAATCCTGACCAGACAGCAGGTTTTGGGTAAATCCTGGATACTGATTTTCAGCCTTTAAAATCAACCTCTCAATAAACTATTTAATCAGGAGGCTGAGGCAAGAGGATCATGAGTTCAAAGCTGTTGTAGCCGTTTGGCTAGGCCTGGGTCTCGTGGGGTCTTTTTCCCTTCTGGAGGGGGCAAGTTCAATGATGTAGTCTCAACTTTATTAAGGAAGTACAGCACTTTTATAGAGGAGCGGAGACCGAGAACAAAGAACCGGTAGTGTAACATGATAGTATGTAAGGATGGTCCAATTAGGGGTCACACAGTTTTGCAAATGGAGGAGGGAGAGAGAAAGACAAGCAAAGCTCACCTGGGGCAATGGCCTTCAGTGGGCCTAGTCACTTGGGAGTTTTCCCCCAAGCATGAATAATCCTGTGTGTGCAGTTAAGGATTTTACCATTCCGCAGCCTATGGAACACATACCTCAGTAGCTCCTTTCCACATCCCCACACAAAGCCAGCCTCAGCAAAATGAGGCACTAAGACTCCGTAGTACAAAAAAAATAGCTATTCTATTGAATGAATGTATTGCAATTTATTTCCCTTTCATCTCTTAGTGAATGTCTGGGACTTTTCCAGTTTTGATCATAAAAAATTAAGCTGTTACAAACATTCCTGTGTTAAAATTTTGTAGAGGATATTCATGTGTATGTATATCTGTGCGTGTGTGTGTGTGAATGTATGTTTTCAGTTTTTTTGAGGAAATAGCCAGAATAATTGTTGAATCATTAAGTAGGTATATATTTAGGTCTATAATAAATTTGATGGTGGTGAGGGGGATTGTTTTCCAAAGCTGTGTTAACATTTGACATTTCAGCAACAATGCAGGAGAGTTTAATTTGTTCTACATCCTAATTCACATTTGGTGACCCATTTATTGTAATATCAGCTTTTGTTTCTGATGTAAAATGGCTTCTTTTGGTTTGATTTGTTGTTCTCTGATTTCTAATGATATGAACATGTTTTCATGTGCTTATTAATCATTCATCTCTATTTGTAAAGTATTTATTCAAATATTTTGTCAACTACTCAAAAAGAAAATGAGGCTCTAAGCAACTCAGTGAGATCCTGTCTCTAAATAAACTACAAAATAGGGCTTGGGATGTGGCTCAGTGGTTGAGTGCCCCTGAAGTAAATCCCAGGTAATAAAAATAAATAAATAAACTAACTTTAAAAAATAAAAACTATCGCCCGGCACAGTGGCACACACCTGTAATTCCAGCACTTGGGAGGCTGAGGCAGGAGGATTGCAAGTTCAAAGCCAGCCTCAGCAACTTATCAAGGCCCTAAGCAACTCAATGAGACCCTGTCTCTAAATAAAATACAAAATAGGGCTGGGGATGTGGCCCAGTGGTGGAGTGCCCCTGGGTTCAATCCCCAGTACCAAGAAAATAAAAAAATAAAAAATAAAAACTATAAATTTCACAGTATAAATGTAACAGAGGGGAGCAGGGATGTGGCTCAGTGGTAGAGTGCTTGCATAGCATATGTGAGGCAGTGGGTTCGAGTCTCAGCACCACATCTAAATAATAGAATAAAGGTCCATCAACGTCTAAAAAATTATTTACAAAAAAAAAGTAACAGAGACTGGGGGTTATCAGCTAAAATTGTTTTTCTCTTCTTCCTGGGCACCAAAGCAGACTACATTTCCCAGATGCCCTTGCAGTGAAGTTTGTCCATGTGACTGAGTTCTGGCCAATAGTATGCAACTGATGTAACAAGTGCCACTTCCAGGGCTCGCCCACAAACTCTCCCCTGGACTCTTGTCCATATTCATGATCCTTTCCATCGGACTGAAAAGCAAAATGAGTTACATTGATTTGTAACTGAAGAGACAACATCGATTTGTGGTTGAATTCATAACACTTCCATGAGACTAAATCAATGAATGATCTCCCAATCTATCTACTCCCCAGTGCTGTTTTTGGAGCAATCCATAAACTTGTGTTTTGAGACAAATGTTTCAGCATCTACTATTACCCCAATAAATATAGTAAGCAATGGCATGCATGAAAAACTTGAATGTGAAAGCAAAAAGGTGAAGGAAACAGACTCAAATGTCTTATTTTACAGAACAGAAACTCAAGATTTATTTTCTTTGTGTATCAAGGAATAAAAATGCCTGGGTGTGGTGGCACATGCCTATAATCCCAGCAGCTTGGGAGGCTGAGGCAGGAGGATCACAAGTTCAAAGTCAGCCTCAGGAAAAGCAAGGAGCTAAGCAACTCAGTGAGACTCTGTCTCTAAATAAAACACAAAATAGGGCTGGGGATGTGGTTCAGTGGTCAAGTGCCCCTGAGTTCAATCCCCGGTACCCCCCCCACGCCAAAAAAAAAAAAGAAGAAAGAAAGAAAAATGCATTTTATAGACAGCTCCAAAATAAACAAAAGAGGGACTAAAAGTAATTATGTAGGAAGTAGAAGGTGAAGGAAAGTGATCGAGTGAGTTATCTATCATAGCAGAAAGTAACCGAATAATCCCTAACACTGATCATCAAAAAACAGGAATACACCATGGAAGAGAAAATCACAAAACAAAATAAAACTTGAAAACAGAAAGGTCAGGTTCCACCTGGTCAATGGGCTTGAGATGAGCAAGTCTCCAGAGTAGCTTCATGGGTATGTGCAGCTGCACAGGGCCCTGAACTCAAACTGCCCCAAGCTTGGTTTAATGTTCTGCCTTCAATGTCATGAAATGCTTATGAGCATGTCTTTGAACTTCTATTTTGTAAGTCAAATACAATGAGTCCATGGAGCATGCCTGTGAGCAGAAAAGATGTGCACCAGCTTGTCCATGTAGCCCTCCCATCTCACACACACAGAGTGCTTGGCAATGCCCATGAGCACAGCAGGCAGGGTACACACTATGCAAGGGAATCAAAATGAGCACCAGGAAGCATGCTACAGCTATGAGTGGATACACAGGGCACAGACAGCCCTGGGAGGCCACACTTTTTATTAAAGTAGAACTTGCTTTGAACTGAAAAAAAAAGAGCAATAGTGCTCTAAGAAACATAAAAGACCAAAGAATCCTATCATATTCATTCTTATTCATGTTATTGCCCTGGATTAGCCAACCATTGATGCTGGGAAATGGTTGCATAGAAAGAAAGGGAGAAAGAGGAAAACCTATTGTCCTTGTCCTTTCTGTGTTCCTTGCCCACCAGACAGCCTAAGGTAGAGTGAGCTGGAAGAATGTATACCAAGAAGTGAAATAAAACACATTGAATTAGTCCGGGGTATCATTTCCATCAAATGAATCACCTACAAAATATGAACTGACTAGATTCAGTGATTCCATAGGAGTTAAATATTCTTATATTTACATTGAAACAGGCATCACACAATACAAAGACAAATGTTGCCGATCATACTAGCAATTTTTAAATTCTTTAATCAGAATGATATTGAATATCAAATGAAAAACACTGTGGAAAGTGGCAGAAGGACTATGGAAGAAAGGAAAAGGCTTTACACTACAATAACTTTAGAAGCACGTGTTTGTCTGCATTTTGCACAAGGGCCCTACATTTTCGTGTTGCACTGGGGCCTACAAATTGTGCACCCAGCTCCTCAGGGCACTTTCTTCTATAATAGCACTTTTTTTCAGCATGTGCTTTTGTCACTTTGACAATTTATAAAATATAGATGCACATTTTGAGAATATAGAAATAAAACTAGGCACTTCCGCTTCTGGAAAAATGGAGCACTATTCCCTTCTCCCCCTACTGATTACAAATGAAGACACTAGAATGAAAATATATGTTCACAAATGTTGGGTCAAACTGAAGCGGCTACAAGGGAGGAAGCAGATAAAAGACCCCTAGCAACTCACTGCGAGCACAAAGGGCCAGATAGCACGCCAGAGGTGACCAATCAGGAGGACACCTGCTGACCCTGACGTCCACCTTGGCCCACCTTTCCTGGGCAGGACCCCCAGTCCCTTCCCCCTGTATAAAAACCCTGAGCAGCCAAAGCCATTTGTGACTTCTTCTGGCTCTCCCACCCCGGCCCCCCCACCCCCACTTTCACCCCAGAGGGCTGGAATCTCACCCAGGAGCGCAATCTCTAATAAAGCCTATCACTTCCATGTGACTCTGGTTTAGCCATTTGCTAGCATTATTTATATTTCCATGGCGGCGAGCTCGTAATTTGGTCTGAACCCACTCCGCCGAGTTTACAACAAATAAGGGCTCTAAAAGATAAAGAGAAAAAGGTAGGCCAGGTAAGGATCTAAGAACCCTAGGAATGACATTATAGTGGTATTAGTCAACTTTCCACTGTAACAAAATGCCTGAAATGATTAACTTAGAAAGACAAAAGGTTTATTTTGGGTCACAGTTTTGGAGGTTCCAATCCATGATCAATTGGCCCAGTTGTTCAGCAACACATTATGGTGGGAGAGCATCACAGAGCAAATTCATCTACCTTATAGCCAAAAATCAAAGAAGAGAAATAGAAAGGGGCTAGGGTTCCACCAACTCCTTTGAGGGTCCACCCTCAATGACCTAAGGACCTCCCCCAGCCCCACCTCCTAATGGCAGCACCCTGGGGACAAAGCCTCCAACACAGGCCTTAAGGAACATTCAAGATCCAGACCAGAGCAGTGTAAGATTGCTAGGTTTTCTTTCTGCCATATATTCCCAGACTTGGAGCTAAAGAAGGCTTCCACCCAGAAATGTCCACAGGCATAAACAAAGGCTCAACCAACACCTGATTTCCCTAACCAAAGGACTCCAGATGGACAGCCCAGAAAGACAGAAAACTTCTAGAAAATAACTGCTGTACTTCAGCCAAACACCACAGCAGGGAAACTGTGGCCCCTCCCACCAAAACACCACCTAGGCTTGAGTAGACAGCCTCACCACCCCGACCGCTCCCCTGGGGTGGTGTCAGAAAAAAACAAATAGGGAGGTGGGACCCTCATCCCCATTATATTAAGTGTCAGCCCCATGGCATCAGTGGAGGCACCAGAGGAACAGCCAGGAGGCACTTCTTCCCTCCCAGAATCAGAGGTGTCCCCAGAGGCCCCCTTGCGTGTCAACAGAAGCTGACTGGAAACCCTGGATTTCTACCCTCACTAGCAGTAGCTTGACCCCAATACCTCCTTCCTCTGCTGAAACAATGTCAGAAAAAGCAAGCTAAAACATTAGATTTAAATAATACCCAGAATCTCATATCATAATGCTCAAAATGTCCAGGCTGACATCTTTAAAAAATCATACCAAGAACTAGGAAGATATCAAACTGAAATTTAAAAAGGCAATAGTTGCTAACAAGATATGAGACATTAAAACTATTTGACAAAGTTCTAAAGCAGCTACCATAAGCATGCTTCAATAAGCAGTTATGAATATATGAAAAAAGTAGAAAGTCTTGGCAAAGAAACAGAGTATCTAAGGAAAAAATAAGTGGAAATTTTAAAACTAAAAAGTATAATAAGTAAAATTTTAAAACCAAACAGATAAGCTCAACAGCACAATGAAGGAGTGGGGGGCAATATTTGAACTGGAAGATAGAACAATAAAACTAACCCAATCTTGAAAACTGAGAGAAAATATACTTAAAAAGAAAAGGAAAAGGAAACAGATATATTGTGTGCAGGTAGAAATATACAACAACAAACCCCACTATTATGTGCAACTGTAATGGAGCAATTTTTAAAATGGGGTGTGGGGTGACAGAGCCTCCAGGCACTTGTACAACTACAAAAAAAGACCTAATATTTATGTTATCAGCAGATCAGAAGAAAAAGAAAAAGAGTAGAGGGCAAACAGTACTCAAGGAAATAATGGCAGAAAACTCCCCAAATTTGGCAAAGACATAAGCCTAGTGGCTCAAGAAGCAAAGCAAACTTCAACTATAATAAACCCAACTATATCCACACCATGACACATCATAGTCAAATTTCTAAAATATGAAGACCAAAAAAATATGAAAAATTATCTCATTAAAAACCACACAAACAAGAAAAAAGTAGCATGTTTTCAAGTGCTAAAAGAAAAAAAGTATCAACTGTTAATTCTGTATCTAGTGAAAATATCCTTTAGGAATTAAGAGAAAACCAGACCATTCTCAAATGAAGAAAACAGAGAATGAGCAGACCTACTCTAAGAGGATAGTTGAAGAATGTTATCTAGAGAGTAAGGACATGGTAAAAGAAGGAATCTTGGAACATTAAGAAGGAAAAATACAGGTAAGTATAATAGACTCCTCTTTCTCTTGAATTTTCTGCAGTTGAAGTAAAAATTATATCATTGTCTGATGTGATTCCAAATAGATATGGAGGAAATATTTAAAATCAACTCAATTGTCAATAAGGGAAGATAAAGGAACATAAAAAGAGAAAAGACCTCTGCATTTTACTTGGACTGGTAAAATTCTGACATCAATAGAAAATGATGTTACAGATCTATAATGTAAGGGTAATAACTGAAAGAAAGCTCTGCAAATAGACACACTCGCTGAGGCATGGTGGTGCACACTGTAATCCCAGCAACTCAGGAAGCTCAGGCAGGAAGACCGGAACTTCAAGACCAGCCTCAGCAACTTAGCAAGATCCTATATCAAAATAAAAATGAAAAGGACTGAAGATGTCATTCAGTGGTAAATCTCATTGGTAAAGCACCCATGGGTCCAATCCAAGAAAGAAAAGAAAAGAAAAAAAAGGCACTCAAAAGCATAATAGATAAATAAAAATATAACTCTAAAAACTGTTCAACTATGCTCAGGAAGAAAGGAAAGAAAATACAGAGAAGGGTGGAGACACAAGAAAACAAAAAGAAAACAAAAACTAAGGCTGACTTAATCCCTACCATATCAATAATTACACAAAATATGTGTCCCTAAATATGATAATTAAGAGAGAGGTGAAATTGGCAGAGAGGAATAAAAGCCACAACCCCACTATATGCCAAAAGAAACTCACTTCAAATGTAAAGCTATTATCAGGTTGAAAGTAAAAGGATAGAAAAATATACATCATACAAACATTAATAAGAAGAAAGGAGAAAGTAACATAATCTCAGGTAAAGTAGACTTCAGATCAAAAAAAAATTATCAGAGACTGAGAGAGCCATTATAGTAAGAAAAAAGACAAAGCAATCAAAGAACTCAAAAAACACCAAAAGAACAAATAACCCAATCAATAAATGGGCAAAGGAACAGACACTTCACAGAGGAAGAAATATGAATGGTCAACAAGTATATGAGAAAATGTTCAACATCTCTACAATTAGAGAAATGAATATTAAACTATACTGAGATTCCATCTCACTCCAGTCAGACTGGCAATTATCAAGAATACAAGTAACAACGAATGTTGGTGAGGATGCGGGGAAGAGGGTACACTTGTACACTGCTGGTGAGACTGCAAATTGGTGCAATCACTCTGGAAAGCAGTATGGAGATTCCTCAGAAAACCTGGAATGGAACCACCATTTGCTCCAGTTATCCCACTCCTCAGTATATTACCTCCAGGACATAAAAGCAGCATACTATAGTGACATGGCCACATCAACGTTTACAGCAGCTCAATTCACAACAGCCAATCTATGGAACCTAGGTGCCCTTCAACAGATGAGTGAATAAAGAAAATGTGATATATATACACAATGGAAAATTAATCATAAAGAAGAATGAAAGTATGGTATTTGCTGGTAAATGGATGGAACCAGAGACTATTATGCTCAGTGAAATAAGCCAATCCCCCAAAACCAAAAACTGAATGTTCTCTCTGATATGTAGATGACAACACACAATAAGGAGGCAGAGGAATATAAGTTTATTGGATTGGACAAAGGGGAATGAAGGGAAGAGTGAGGGGATGGGAATAGGAAAGACAGTAGAATGAATTGGACAAAACTTTCCTGCGTTCATATATGAATATACAACCAGTGAAACTCCACATCATGTACAATCGCAGGAATGAGATCCTAATTAGAATAAATTATGCTTCATGTATGTATACTATGTCAAAATATCCTCTATGTTAGGGCAGTTTAGGGTGACTGGATGGGGGCAGGGCATCCAGCAGCCTAGGCATAGACAGAGAAACAATGTAACCTTCCCAGGTTCCAAGGAGCTGTTTGGGAGATTCAGGGCAACTAGATGGGGGCGGGCATCAAGCAGCCTGCCCATACATAGAGAAACAATGTAGCCTGCACATGCCCCAAGGAGCAACCAATCAGGTGCTAAGAAACTACCCCAGCCAATCCCAGGAGGACACTGAGTTCTCAAGTTTCCCCTCCCTCATCCCGGGTTAGAAACACCCAGCCCCATAGGGGCCACTTGTGAGTCTCCAGCCCAACACGGGCCGGACCTGCGAACCTCCCCCCAAGAGCCATCCCAAAATAAAGTTCCTTTTTAGTTCACATCTGGCCTGTCTGTTCTGCGGTTACCATTGTCTGATCAGTTTGCCCCAGCCTGATCTTACACTCCACTGTTATGTATATCTAAAAAGAGCAAAAAAAAAAAAAATAGCAATCCTAAGTATGCACGCATGCAGCAAAGGCCTACAAACTATGCAAAGTAACATCTTGTAAGCCTTGTAGCATAGAAAAAAGAAATAGAAAAATCCATCATTATATTTAGATAATTTAGTGCTTGTTTCTCTACAATTTTTTAAAAACTGACAATAAATAAATAATAAGGCAAAAAATTCAACCAAATATCCACAAACGAATCTAATCAACATTTATGGAGCACCTCAGCCTAAGGCGGCAGAATTTTATTCATGAGTTCCCACATAGCACATACCAAAACACACCACATCCTAAGCCATTAGAAAAAGCTCAACAAATGTAAAAATAATTGGAGTTACACAGTGTACTCTTCAACCACAATGGAACCAAACTGGAAATCAATAACATGACGACAACAGGAAAATCTCCAGATGTTTGAAAACTAAATAGCATTCTACTAAAGAACCCCGGAGTGAAAGACAAAGTCTCAGGGTCAATTAAAAAATACATTAAACTAGGCTAAAATGAAAATACAACATGTCGAAAATTGTGGTCACAGTTAAAATTATGCTGAGAGGAAAAACTGTAGTACTAAAATGCAAACATAGGGAAAAGTCTGCAATAATAATCTAAGCACCCACGTCCAGAACCCAAGAAAATCAGAGGAAAGTGATCACAAAGCAACGAAAGGAAAAAAAGAAGCAAACAAAATGAACAAAAAAAAAGAAAAATTTATTCTTTGAAAAGATCAATACAATTAACAAACCCTAACAGGAATTACTAAAAAGAGAGAGAAGACACAGACCGCCAACATCAGAAAGCGCCAGGCGCAGACCCAGCACCGCGACGCCGGCAAGATGGCGGAGTGCAGGGGCCGCGGTCCGAGTGACCCCCGAGGCGCGGCCCGGAAGGCCGGCAACCTACCTCTCGGAGTTGGGTGAGGAAAGAGAACCCACTGGGATTGAAGACTGGACTTTCAGAACGGCCTAGGGGCTCCGAAGGTTGACAGAATAAAATTAAAA
Source organism: Glaucomys volans (assembly GCA_020662805.1). Taxonomy (NCBI): domain Eukaryota; kingdom Metazoa; phylum Chordata; class Mammalia; order Rodentia; family Sciuridae; genus Glaucomys; species Glaucomys volans. The sequence goes on along the minus strand of JAJEJO010002908.1, from coordinate 221,606 downwards.
ACTCACCACGGGCATCAGCGGCCGCGGGTGTGGACCCACCCAGGGCAGGTCGGAAAGGGGGAGTAAGAGAGCCCACGTTTGGGGTTGCACCGTGGCATGTCTTGAAGCAAAGAGGACGGTGATGGGGACATTGTTGGGCTGACCCCGGGGGGGTGAACTGCCCAGCGTCTTTGAGTGAGAGGGACGCACGCGTCTCCCGGCAGCCCACGGAGGGCCAGGCTGCCGCCATGTTTCCGGCCGCACTACGGAGGCCGGAGGCCGACAGGCCGCTGGCGGGGCTCCACCCCGGCGCCCAGGCCTGTGTGGCCCCGCTGGGTCCGAAAACCTGACCCAGAAGGTGACTAGAAAACCGGATTAAATTCAGGATGGAAAGTGTTGCACACAGGGTAATTAGAGACACTCAGACCTGAGGGACCCTGAGTGCCTCTCCCTCTTTGCGTCTCGCTGTTTGCAGGACCAGCGGGGGACACCCAGGAACGTGGGGGGCGGGTGGAGTGAATGTGCACTTTGGGACTGGGCCCAGGAGGCTGAGAAATGGGAGGCGGAGGTGGGTGAAGGATTGGCTCCTTCACCACTCTAGCGGAACCCAGGGGAGACGCAGGTGGTCCAGATCCCAGCACGGATCAGAAGCAGCTGCGCTCCAGAGATGTGCTGACACCATTCCACAAAGCACCACCTCTAGGAGCCGCGCCTCTAGGAACCACTTTCACAGAACTTGCTGAGTGGAGTAGCTAACACCCTCCAACCTGCCCCACCTCATACTGCCAAGAAGGGAAGCTGAGAGTGGGCGACCTGACTAGTGCCATAGAAAGAAGGAATTGACAGCCCCAGCTACTACAATTGCACGCAGTACATTCCTCAGAAAAAAATGGGAAGGAAGACATCGGGAACTGACAACCAATATAAAATGTTATAGATAAGTTTCTGACCATCTCAATGGAAATAATTTATTAATCTTCCATCAAGAACCTTTTCCTTTTCTTTTTTTAGTTTTTGGGCGCTGAATGGCCCTGGACATTTGTACATATACAGATTTGTCTCCTTCTCATTTATAGCATTTCTTGAAAGTAGTTGTTTTCTTGACTGTCTTTTGAGGACTAGGGTTTTTTGATTAGTATACCTTGGTTTGGTTTTGTATTGTTTTGTTGTTGTTATTTTCTATTGTTTTTCTTTTGTTTCTCTTGATTCTCTTCCTCTCTTTTCTTTCACTAGCAGCCAAATTATATTCTCTCCTTCACTCTTCATCTCTTTACTACTACTCTCTCTCATCCTCACTCTAAGTTATTACATCCTCATGTCCTCTGGATTCTCTCTCTTCACCTTTTTGAAATAGCAAACCTTTTTTTAAACATAATATCTCTACTGTTAGCAACTGCTTACTATGCCATTTATGTTTATAGTGCCAATTAACATCATAGATGCCAAAATAGGAACTATTTAGTTTAATGCTGAATATTGTTGCATTGGTTGTTATTATTTGTCTACCCCTAAACTGTGAGGTACTAGAAACTTTCAGGAACACTATAAATTCCGAGGGTAGAAGCTCTGCCATCTCAGATTATTACCGATAAATGGGTAGACATGTAAACAGCATGAAAAAGCAAGGGAACAACCATTCCAAACAAATCTAAATACCTCATTACCAAGATTCAATGTTATTACAATGGATGAAATGTCAGAGAAGGAATTAGGAAGTTCATGCTTAAACTGATCTGTGAGGCAAAAAATGATGTGAGGATTGAAATCACAGAGAAACTCCAAGAAGTGAAAGATCACTTCAATAAGGAGATAGAAATTCTGAAGAAGAATCAATCAAAAATTCCCGGGCTGGGGATATAGCTCAGTTGGTAAAGTGCTTGCCTTGCAAGCACAAGGCCCTGGGTTCAATACCCAGCACCGCAAAAAAAAAAAAAAGAAAAAAAAATCTCAAAATGAAGGAATCAAAAAACCAAATTAAAAACTCAATGGAAAGCATCACCAGCAGACTAGACCACTTGGAAGACAGAGTTTCAGGCAATGAAGACAAAACGTATAATCTGGAAAATAAAGTTGACCCCAGAGAAAAGATATTAAGAGACCACAAACAGAACTTTCAAAAAATATGGGATAACATGAAAAGACCAAATCTAAGATTTATCAGGACAGATGAAGGCTCAAAAATACAAACCAAAGGAATGCACAATCTTTTCAATGAAATAATATTAGAAATTTTCTCAAACTTAAAGAATGAAAGGGAAAATCAAATATAGAAGGCTTACAAAACTTCAAATATACAAAATTACAACAGACCTACACCAAGGCACATCATTATGAAAATGCCCAACAAACAGAATAAGGATAAAATTTTAAAGGCTGCTAGAGAAAAATGACAGGTCACAATTAGAGATGTCAGCTGATTTCTCAGCCCAGATGCTAAAAGCTAGAAGGTCTTAGAATAAGAAAGAAAATTATTATTACCTAAAAGAAAATGGATGTCAACCAAGAATATTATATCCAGCAAAATTAAGCTTCAGATTTGATGATGAAATAAAAACCTTCCATAATAAACAAAAGTTAAAAGACATCGACAAATTTCAAGAGACATATGACCTATCCAAATTGAATCAGGAGAATACAGAAAATTTAAACATTAATTCAAGCAATGAAATTGAAGATGCCATCAAAAGCCTACCAACAAAGCAAAGCCCAGGACCACATGGATTCTTAGCTGAGTTATAACCCAACCTTCAAAGAAAAACTAACACCAATCATCCTCAAACTAGTACATGAAATAGAAAAGGAGGGAACCCTTCCAAAATTATTCTGTAAAGTGAGAATCACCCTGATTCCAAAACCAGACAAAGTTGCAAGAAGGAAAGAAACCTTTAGACCAATATGCCTGATGAACACAGATGCAAAAATTCTTAATAAAATACTGGCAAATCACATACAAAAATATAAGAAAAAGATAGTGAACCATGATTAAGTAGGTTTCATTTCAGGACTGCAAGGTTGGTTCGACATACAGAAATTAATAAATGTAATTTCACTACATCCACAGACTTAAAGACAAGAGTCACATGATTATCTCAATAGATGCAGAAAAGGCACTTGACAAAATATAGCACTCATTCATGTTCAAAACACCATAAAAGCTAGAGATAAAAGGAAAATATCTCAACATTGTAAAATCTATGTACATTAAACCCAAGGCCAACATTATTCTGAATGGAGAAAAACTGAAACATTCTCTCTAAAAACTGGAACAAAACAGTGATGCCCTCTTTCACTGCTTCTGTTCAAAATAGTCCTTGATACTCTAGCCAGAGCAATTAGGCAAGAGAAAGAAATTAAAGAGATACAAATAGGAAAAGAAGAGCTCAAACTATTACTATTTGGTGATGACAGGATTCTGTATTTAGAAGACCCACAAAAACTCCATCAGAAAACTTCTAGAACTCATAAATGAATTCAGCAAAGTAGCAGAATGTAAAATTAACACACATAAATCAATTGTGTTCCTATATACCAATGATGAATCAGCTGAAAGAGAAATTATGAAAACTATCCCATTCATAGTAGCCTCAAAAAAATCTGGTAATCAATCTAACAAAAGTGGTGAAAAACCTCTATAATGAAAACTACAGAATGCTAAAGAAAGAAATTGAAGAAGAGCTTGGAATAAGGAAAGATCTCCCATGTTCTTGGATAGGCAGAATTAATATTATCAAAATGTCCATACTATCAAAAGGGCTATACAGATGTAATGCAATTCCTATCAAAATTCCAATGATGTTCTTCATAGAAATAGAGAAAGCCATCATGAAATTCATCTGGAAGAATAAGAGACCCAGAATAGGCAAAGCAATCCTGAGCAGGAAGAGTGAAGCAGGAGGTATCACAATACCAGACCTTCAACTATACTACAGAGCAATAGAAACAAAAACAGCATGGTATTGGCACCAAAATAGACAGGTAGACCAATGATACAGAATAGAAGACATAGAGACAAACCCACATAAATACAGTTACCTCATACTAGACAAAGGTGCCAAAAACATACAATGGAGAAAAGATAGCCTGTTCAACAAATGGTGCTGGGAAAACTGGAAATCCACATGTAACTAAATGAAAATAAACCTCTGTCTCTCACCCTGCACAAAACTCAACTCAAAATGGATCAAGGACCTATGAAATAGACCAGAGACCCTGCAACAAATAGAAGAAAAAGTAGGCCCAAATCTTCATCATGTTGGCTTAGGACCAGAATTCCTTAACACGACTCCTAAAGCACAAGAAATGAAAGCAAGGATCAATAAATGGAATAAATTCACACTCAAAAGCTTTTTCTCAGCAAAGGAAACAATCAATAATGTGAAAAGAGAACCTACAGAGTGGGAGAAAATCTTTTCCACACACACTTCAGATAGAGCACTAATCTCCAAAATTTATAAAGAACTTAAAAAACTCTACACCAAAAATACAAAGAACGAAGTCAATAAATGGGCTAAGGAACTGGGCAGACACTTCACAGAAGAAGATATACAGGTGATTAACAAATATATGAAAAAGTGTTCAACATCTCTAGCAATTAGAGAAATGCAAATTAAAACCACCCTAAGATTTCATCTAACTCCAGTTAGAATTGCTATTATCAAGAACACAAGGAATTATAGATGTTGGCATGGATGTGGGGGAAAAGGCACTCTTGTACATTGCTGATGCAGTTGCAAATTGGTGCAGCCACTCTGGAAAGCAGTATGGAGATGCTTCAGAAAACTTGGAATCAACCTACCTTTTAACCCAGGTATCCCACTCCTCAGTTTATACCCAAAGGACTTAAAATCAGCATACTACAGTAACGCCACATCAATGTTTATAGCAGCTCAATTCACAATAGCTAGATTGTGGAACCAACCTAGATGCCCTTCAACATATGAATGGATAAGGAAAGTATGGTGCATATACACAATGGAATATTATTCAGCCATAAAGAAGAATAAATTTATGGCATTTGCTGGTAAATGGATAGAATTGGAGAATATCATGCTAAGTGAAATAGCCAGTCCCCCAAAACCAATGGTCAAATGTTTTCTCTGATAACTGGATGATGGTACATAATGGGGGTGGGGGTTGGGGGGACAAGAGAAGAATGGAAGAACTTTGGATTATGTAGAGGGAAATGAGAGGGGGAAGGGGACAGGGGAAGGAAAGATGGTGGAATGAGATAGACATCATTACCCTATGAATATGTATGATTACATGAATGGTGTGAATCTACATCATGTACAACCACAGAAATGAAAAGTTGTACCCCATTTGTGTACAATGAATCAAAATGCAGTCTGTAAAAATAAAAAATAAAAAATTTTTAAAAGGAATGAGATGTACTTCATGTTTGTATAAATATGTCAAAATATTTTTTAAAATAAGATAACCAAACAATGTTATGGGAATATTCAAATATGTCACAATGAATTCCACTATTATATGTAAGTATAATGCACCAATAATTTTTAATACAAGCATGCTGTGTATAGCACTACTCATATAAATCTGATTACTTAGATAAAATGGGTTAATTTGTAGGAAGACACAAAGTAATACAATTCACCAATCTAGAGCAAATCATTTGAATAGCCCTAAGACTATTAAGGGAATTGAATTTGCAATTTCTTATTTTACTGAAGAATTCTGACAATCGTTTCAAGAAGAATCAACACCAATTCTACACAATCTCTTCTACAGGAACACTTCTCAGTTCATTGTGTAAGGCTTGTATTGCTGTGATACCTAAACCATACAAGGACAACACCAGAAATCTACAAGCCAGCATCTTTCATGAATAAACACACAAAATTCTTAATAAACTCTTAGCAGATAGAATTCACCAATATATTAAAATAACTATATGCCAAACTAAGTGGGATTTATTCCAGGGATTCAAGGCTAGTTCAATATTCATAAATCAATCAGTGTAATCCACTACACTACAAGCTAATGAAGAAAAATCACAATCAATTAAAAACAACAAAGATTCAACATTCATGTATGATAAATATAAAAACTCCCAGAAAAAAATAGAAATAGAAAGGAGCTTCCACTTGATAAAAAGCATCTATCTGTAAACACCTAAAACTAGCATTATTATTATTACACTGAGTGGTAAAGGAGTCAATGTTTTCTCCCTAAGATCAGGCAAAACACAAGGATGTACTAACACTACTTTTGTAAACTAATTTCTGTAAGTTTTAGCCAAATCAAAATGCAAGAAGAAGAAATAAAAGGCACACAGATTCAAAAAGATGAAGTAAAATTGTCCCTATTATAGATGGCCTAATTCCCTATATAGTCTGCAAAACAAATAAACAGAAAATAACACCTATAGAAAAGAAGGACATGGAATATAAGTGAGCCCAGCAAAGGTTTCAGGTTACAGGATAAGCAGACATAAATCAATTGTATTTCCCTATACCATACCACACATATGGACATAGAAATTTAAAATGCAAATACCATACTATTTACAATTGCTCAAAAATTACTGAGGTGTAAGTCTAACAAAGCACTATAGAACTCACATGCTGAAAACTACAAAATGCTAGTGAAAGGAATCAAAGAAGACATAAATAAACGGGGACACATAGTATGTTCATGGATTGGAAGGTTCAAGAGCAAAGCTATCAATTCTCCTGAAGAACACCAAATAGATTTAGTGTGATTTCTATCAAAATCCCAGCAACATTTTTCTCTGTATAGACAGGATTATTCTGAAATGCACATGGAAATACAAAGGAGCTAAAATACCTCCAACAAACTAGACAAAGTAGGATAAAGGGAGACACATTAGTCTACCCAAGTTCAAGTCTATGATATAGCTAGAGTGATCAAAATTGGATGGCATTAGCAAAAGGATGCATATATGAAAAAGAAAGGATGGAATAAAGGACCCAGAAATAAATGCACATGAAAGTGCCTGACTAAAAAAAAAAAAAAAAAAAAAAAAAGGACGGAATAAAAAAAAAAAAGAAAAAAAAATAATTAAAAAAAATTTGAAAAAAAAAAAAAAAAAAAAAAAAAAAAAAGGCCTGACTAATTTTGACAAAGGTGTAAAAATAATTCAAAGGAATTTGAATAGACTTTTTAGCAAATGGCACAGATGCAAGGGGACATCCTTAGGTAAAAAATAAACAAACTTCAACCCAAGCCTCACACTTTCCAAACACAGAAAAAATTTCAAAATTAATCACAGGCTTGATATAAAAGATAAAACTGCACCAGGCACAATGGCACACGCCTGCAATCCCAGCAGCTCAGGAGGCAGAGGCAGAAGGATTGCAAGTTCAAAGCCAGCCTCAGCAACTTAGCGAGGACCTATGCAGCTTAGTGAGATCCTGTCTCAAAATAAAAATAAATAAATAAAAAGGGCTGGGGATGTGGCTCAGTTGTTAAGCACCCCTGGGTTCAATTCCTGCTACCAAGGAAAAAAATTTTAAAAAGGAAGAAAAAAGGAAGAAATTTTTCAAGATCTAGGGCTAGACAAAGTCTTCTTAGACCTGACACCAAAATCAGGAACTATAAAAGGAAAAATGATAAATTGGACTTCATCAAAATTAAAAATTTTGCTTTGTGAAAGACCATATTAAGAAGATGAAAAGACAGAAAAACTATTTGCAGTCCACGTATTTGACAAAGGACTATTATTAGAATATACAAAGAACTCTTAAAACTCAGCAGTTTAAAAATAACCCATTCGAAACTGAACATCCAGAGACATTTCTCAATGCCTCAGTTAGCAAATAAATTCATGAAAAGAAGTTCAGCATCACTAAGGGGAAAATGCAAGTTTTAACCAAAATGAGATGTCACTACATACCTCTTAGAATGACAGAAAAAAAATGACAATACCAAATGTGGGTGAGAATGTGGAGAAATTGAATACTTCACAGGTATATGGTAGGACCACCCTGAAAAACAGTTCAACAGTATCTTTAAAAACTAATCAAGCAGCCGGGCGTGGTGGCGCACGCCTGTAATCCAAGCGACTTGGGAGGCTGAGTCAGGAGGATCACGAGTTCAAGGCCAGCCTCAGGAACTTAGCAAGGCCCTAAGCAACTCAGTGAGACCCTGTCTCTAAATAAAATACAAAATAGGGCTGGGGATGTGGCTCAGTGGCCGAGTGTCCCTGAGTTCAATCCCTGGTTCCAAAAAAAAAAAAAAAAACTAATCAAGCAGTTATCATAGGGCCCAGCCACGTGCACCTCTAGCATGTATCCCATGGAAATTGAAACTTGCGTTCCCACAAAAACCTGTGCCGCAGTGCTATAGTAGACTTAGTTGCAATAACCCAAAACTGGAAAATAACCTAGATGTACTCCAAAGGAGAGCTGAAAAGAAATCCATAAAAAATAACACCAAGAGACGCATACAAAATTCTTAGAATAGCCCCACTGGGAACAACCTCGTACGATGGATAATACATTGAGTTCTCCATTTATTCTGCATGAGTGCTGTGTGCACTTTCCTGAATGGATTTCATGCTTTTTAATGTGCTGTGAAAATACAGCCAAGGCAGAGTAGACACCCTCTGGCGTCTGGACCCCTGCACCTCTCCAGCCTAATCCCGTGCTGCCCCAGCCTTGGACTACTCATCCAGACCCACAGGGCCTCTCCTCCTCCTGCCTTTGAACCCTGTTCCCACCTCCTGGAAGTGCTTCCACACATCCACCCTGATACTCCTCCTCTGCATGGCAATTTCCACCTTCTCTTCAAAATCCGAGTTAGACATGACCTCCTTCCAGAACCCTCTGAATTCCCAACCCAGAAGCCCCTCTCACAAGGCTGAGTTAGCCACTTCCGTTTTCATTTCTCATAGGCCCTGGGGTTTCAGGTCAAGGCTCACCAAACTTGGCATTACCGCCACTGGGGCTGGAAGAGTCTCACCGTGGTGGCTGTCCTGTGTATTTTAGGATTTATTTCTAGTTGCATCCGTCACTTCTTCTCACTACATGCCGAGAGTACCTCCCCACTCACTTGAGACTAATACCAAATAACATCCCTTTTCCACACTTGAGTTCAGAAGCAATTGAGATACCGACCCCCAAATCAGGAAGATGAAAATCTGAACATTGGTGACAGAGCTAATTGGAGAATGTGACTTTTTGACCTGTGCTCAGGAGAACTTGTTCATGTCCACCCAAAACTACACCCTCCCATCCCAGAGACCCTGGCCAGACACAGCGCGGGGACTGGGATGGCAGGTCCTGACCACACGCTGGCCCTGGGCAGAGAAGGGCCAGCAGAAGGGCGGCATCGCTGGTTGGATATCCCCTCCCCAATGCCCCAACCCAATAAGCCGCTGTTCCTAAAGTGAAAAAGACCAAGACCGGTGAGAGGAAGGCCAGGGACCGCTCGGACACGCCACCAGAGGGCAAGACGGCCTGGTCCTGCCTGCGTGCCTCCCCTTGGCAATGCAGCAGCACCGTCCCGTCTGCGGCCTGTCTCCTGCGTCGATTGCGCAGCACGTGGACGTGTGCCGTCCATCCCTGCATCCCAGGAGGCTGGCACAGGCTGGCACTGCCAGGGGCTCAGCTCGTGCCCTGCAGTTCTTCCAGTCCCCACAGTTACTGTGCCTGTGACCCACAATATGTCCACAGAAAGCCGCACGCACTGCAGTGGATCCTGAAAGGCGCCCCTCTGGGACCCCTGCGCCCTGCTCCTAAACATGGCTCACAAAAGGGAGGCTGATAGGTCGCAGAGATCCAGTGTTTTGTCAATTGGGATGGCCGTGGCTGTCTGGCACTTCTGGGCTCAGCTATGCAGTGTCCCAGCAGTGGCCACAAGGGGGCGATGTCCCCCTTCTGATGCCTCAACAGCTGTGCTCCTTAAATCAACTCTTCCCCAGGACCAAAGTGGGAAGGAGGCCAAAGGCCCACTCCCCTTTTCCAAAGGTGGGAGGGGATTGATTCTTCTTTAGGCGATTGGCTGTGAGCCACGGCTGGACCCTCAGCTTCCTCTCTCTGGCATCTCCTTCCCTCTGCCTGCATCCCCTTGACCTTCCCTCCTATTGAACCAGGAGCATCGCCAGCCCCTTCAGAGCCAGGTGAGGTGACCGGTATCTCTGTAACACTCAGAGGCTCTTCCAGCTCTAGGCTGGTCAAGAAGGCCCCGTATTGGTCTCCAGGATGCCCACCACCACCAGTCCCTCTTCTAGGGTTTCACTGCTGCCCCAAGGTCCTTCCCTGTGCAACTCAGGGCCAGGTCCTGGACTCCTCCCAAATGCATGCTGGAGATTGTGTCCAGCCTTGTTAGCTTCCTGGTCAGCGTTCTGGAATTCTCCCCCACACACACTTTGGTAACTGGGGTTGGAACCCAGTGGTGCTTTATTACTGAGCTTCACCCCCACCCTTCTCATTTTTATTTTATTTTGAAACAGGGTCTCACTTGTCCATGCTGACCTCCAACTTGTGATCCTCCTTCCTCAGCCTCCCAAGCAGCTAGAGGTGCATGCCACTGTGCAGGACCTACTCTAGGATTTTCTGTCACTGGATCTTTGGTTGCAGTGAGAACAGAGGGTCACCAGGATAGCCCAAGCCCCGAGTCTCCTTCTCTCTCTAGGACCAGCCCTTGGTGCCAGCCCCTCCTCCTGTCTCACTCTTGTCTGATCCCACAGCTGATTCCTAGCACCTGACCTTCCAGCCTCCACCCTGTCTACACCTTTCTAGATAAGCCTGAAGTCTTTTGAAGCAGAGAGATGTGAGCTGAAATCCTTATGGCAGTGCTCATTAACCAGATTGTCACTTACCCTCTCTGCACCTGCACCTGGGTTTTCTTTTTTTAAATTTTTAAAAAATTTTTTAAAATTTTTTTTAGTTGTAGATGGACACAATACCTTTATTTTATTTATTTATTTTTATGCAGTGCTGAGGATCGAACCCAGTGCCTCACATGCTAGGTGAGCGCTCTACCACCGAGTCACAACCCCAGCCCCTGGTTTTCTTATCTGTGAAACGGGGGTGATGATGACCACCTTGTGGAGATTTTTGTAAATGGGATCCTGCACCTCATGCAGAGCCCAGCACATGGCTGGAAATCAAGACAGCTGCTCCTCCAGCATCCCACACACGAGCACCAAGCTAGACATTCACATACCTAATCAGCAATTTGCACAGCTTGGTCAGCTAGTCATTCTTACCCCCATTTTAAAGACAAGGAAACTGAGGCACACGGAGAGAGGTCAGACAACTCGCCTGGGGTCACATGAGAGAGGAAGTGGCAGAGCGGAGACTCAGGCCCTGCCAGAGCAAGGGACTAGAAGCCGTGGCTCCTACCTGCGCCCTCGGCCTCTGGGTCTCCCGCGCAGGTTGGAGCGGAGTCCTGTCGCCTCGTTCTCTCCCAGGCTGTCAGCCTGGGATCCTGCCCTGCGGGAGCGCCCCCTGTCCCCCTCGTCTTGGAAAAGAGGCCTGTCCCCTTTTTAGGAAAGCACAACTCTCAATAAGTTCAGCTTCAGTTTCTTAGAACCTTGAGTGGGGGAGCAGAGGCGGGGGCCCTTGAGGAAAGGCTGGTGTTCCCGCTCACTTTCCTGGCGAACGTCACTGACCTTGAAAAGGAAGGAGGTGAAGTAGCCAAGTCCAGGGCTTAAAGGTGTCCCCCTCCCAGCTCTTAGGACTCAGATGCCCAGGAGGGGGCGCAGCTGACTCCCGTCTCCATGGCCTGGAACCTCCAGAAAGGCTCACACAGAAGGGCGAGCAGAGCACAGCTTCCAGAGCGCCTGGTCACGAGGTCCAGAGGAACCCAACAGCCATCATTTGCATAAACAGCCACTCACCTTGCCACCACCTTGATATAGAGTGTGAACAGTAGGCCCGCTGCAGGGGGATGGACTGATTGGCCTTGCAGACCCAGGGAGCGAGCACATGAGCACAGGCCAGGTGGGGCTGTGGGGAGGACCTCCAGAGATGCCTGCTGTCCCAAAGGCCATGTAATAGAAGAGGACGAGGAGGTTTTGAGGAAGGAATTTCCTTGCCCAACCCTGCGTGGCCAGGGCCCCCGACTGCTCGGGCAGTGCCCCTGCCGCTGCCCCATACCCAGGGTCTCTGTGCAGCTCCAGCCACTGCCGACCACCTGCGTGATCTCCAGCACGGCCCCCAAGCAGGTCCAGCCATTGAGGCGCTCAGGGCTGCTCTCATCTGCCAGGAGGGGTGTTAATGATGGGACAGAGGCCACCAGGTCTCTGTCCTCACCAGTCCCCTCCAAGTGCAAAATCACTCTCCGCCTCCAGCTCTCAATTAATCTCGTCTCTGGGGCCCTGGGAATGTTGGCTCAGCCAACTAACTGCCCTCTGACCTCTTCCAGGAGGGGCGGGTGGCTGCAACTCCCCACGTGGCCACTGGAGGGCGCCTTGGGCTCAGACAGAGCTGGGAAGTGGTCCCCAGGAGGGTTTCCGGGCTGGGGGAGCAGCCTCCAGAGTGTGGCTGGGCATTCCAGACTCCTTTGCAGTTCTCTGCACCCCCAGCTTCAGCCCCTCCTGTTCTCCGAGGTCCCTGGGAAGGGAGGTACCCTAAGTCTCCCTCCTCCACTGTCAGAGCCCTGTCTGCTGGTGCCTCAGCTGAGTGGGGACACAGAGGGGGCAGGCTGAGAGAGAGAGGTAGATGGATGGGGGACAGGGCAGAGAACAGAGAACGAGGTGAGGGGAGAGGGGGGGACCCCCAAACAGGGGAGACCGGGAAGAGCAAGAGGAGGGGACGCTGAGCAGAACTCTGACAGCCTCCCAGCCCACCCTTCTGCAGGTCCCAAACATCTCCCTCCCTCCCGCCAGTGTCTGCTGTGGCTCCCAGCCTGCCTGGCCTGGCCACCGTGTCCCCACCCAGGACATGCAGAAGGAATAGGAGAAGGAGCAGTGAGTGCACAGGATGGCCCAGCCCGACCCCAGCACGCACAAAGCCTCCGCCTCTGGAGCAGGCTCCTGCCTGCGCTCACCTCCTTATCTCCGTGGGATCCGGCTCAGCTGTCCTCGGTGTCTGAAGGACCGGCATTCAGAGACCAGTTCTCCTTCCCGGTGGACACCTGCGGATGCGACACGGGAGGATCCGGTCCGGTATTGTCAGCTGCTCTGAGCTGTCGCCCAGGGGCACCCCAGGACAAACGCTTCCTTCCCTTCTCCTCCCCAACTTGCCTCTGTGTGCAGGTGAACCTGGGCCAAAGTGACCAGTGGAGAGAGTAGCATTCAGAGCAAGACGTCCCCTGGGCAGAGGGGACAGCTTCAGAAGGAGCCGAGCACCCACCGCCATCTGCTCCTCAGCCTCTGCCACTGCCACTACACGGTCCCTCTTGTCCCATGGGAAGGCCAAGCATGGCCTCCTGCAGGTCAAACCCAGTGACATCCCAGAGTTTATCTGACTCAATGCTGAGGCCCTACTTGAGTGACGACCTGCCATTCCTCCTTCTAGAAACTTCTTCACATGCCCCCGTGGCGCCGTGCCCATCAAGACGTCACTCCTGGGTTCTCCTCCTCCCTCCGGGGTCTCTGTCTCTCCTCCTCTCCCCTTACTCACCTACGCTCCTCTGCTTCCACCGGTGACCCTCCTCTCCCTGCCACACCTGCGTGTCACATGCAGGCAGCGAGGCCCACAAGTGCCCGGCAGTCTTCCTCTGAGGAGAACTTCTCAGGTCACACGGCCCTCTAGGGGAAGAAAATGGCAGTCATCTCCACTTGGGGCTTGGTTAGGTGAAGGCATGGACAGGTCTGTCTGGTCCTCATCCCCAGAGGTCACCCTGTTTTAGTCAACTTTTTACCACTGTGACCATAAGACCCGACAAGAGCGATTTTGGAGGAAGAACAGTTTGACACTTGCTGTTTCAGAGGCCCCACTCCTTTGCCCAGGACCTGGGTGAGGCAGGGCGTCATGGTAGAAGCCTGAGGCGGAGGACTCAGGACACTCACCAGGAAGCAGAAAAAGACTAAACTCAAGCCGGGCATGGTGGCGCACGCCTGTAATCCCAGTGACTCGGGAGGCTGAGGCAGGAGGATCACGAGTTCAAAGCCAGCCTCAGCAACTTAGCGAGGCCCTAAGCAACTCAGTGAGACCTTGTCTCTAAATAAAATACAAAATAGGGCTGGGGATGTGGCTCAGTGGCCAAGTGTCCCTGAGTTCAATCCCTGATTTAAAAAAAAAGACTAAGCTCAGCTCACAAAGTCCACACCAAAGACTGTCCACACTGAGCCACCTCCTCCAGCCACGCCCTACTGCCCACAGTCCCCACCCGGTTGTTTAGGTTCAGGCTCACAGCCCAGTCAGGTCCCCTCTGAACCTTCCTGCAGTGTCTCACACATGAGCTTTTGGGGGACACCTCACATCTACATAGCACCCTGAGATCCCTGAGATGTCTGTCACCTGCTCTGGTGGCCTGTGGGTTTCTGGGCCAGACACGGAACATGAGAGCTTTGCCTGGTAGCCCCAGACGTTGTCCTCTGCTGAGATGGCGGCCCTCCTGCTCCTGGGACTAGGCGCATGGTGGGAAGCCCAGGCCCACCCCAGCCCCACATCCTCCCTCTTCTCCTTCCTGCAGTCCAGGGAGAAATGTGGACTGAGCAGACGGAGTCAAGGGCTCCTCCCTGGCCAGTCTGCTGTGTGACCCAAGGGAGTGTCAGGACGTCCCAGGACAGTCTGCCTGGGGCATCCCTGTATGTCAGGACCTTCTCGTGAAAGCAGGGGACACTAAGCCACGGCTACTCCGAGTGGCATCTAGTGTAACTCCCAGATCCTCCTGGGCCACACCTTCCTTCCCAGTCACCCAGGGAACATTCCCTTCTAGAATCTCCATGCTCTTTCTCATAACATGTCCAACTCCGAGCAGGACACTTGCTGCCCAAACCCAGATGTCTCACTCAGTGAGAGAGACCAGCCATTTTCTTCTCTTCCCATCCCCTTCAGCAGGCAGGTAGCAGCTGAGCTTCTCCAAGGCCCTTAGCATCCCCAGAAAGAAGCAGCTGCAGCCCCTCTTCTCCCACCTCTGGAGCAGCAGAGGCGACTTCCTTCCTGCTGCTGGTGGAGTGTGAAGCAGAAACTCCCAGTTGTTCCTACTCCCCACTCTCCCCTCCTCCATTAGCATTAAGCCCCCAGAAGTACAGTTGGGGCAAAAAGTGACATTTCCCAGCAACTCATTGAGGCCACGTGACGGTGCCTTTGTAATCTGAGCAGAAATAATGCATGTAACATAAACAATGTAACATGTCCTTATGGAGAAGGATATGCCCTTTCTTCCCTCTCTCATACTTTCTGCTGACTGGAATGCAGTTTGTAATGGCAGGAGCTAGAGCAATCAGAATGGACCACATATTGAAAACAGCAGAGCAAAAAAACTGAAGGTTCCCGGGTCTCTGAAAAACTCTATGAGGCAGAAATGTAATATAAGCAAAAGCCCCGACTTGAGAGAATATAAACCAGTCCCTTTCAGGTTTTGGTCATTTGATCTCTCTGTTCTAGAGGCTGAACCAGCATTGTGATTCGGAGCTCAAGAAATCTGAAGTTCACTTCTGTGGCATTTTCCAGCTGTGACATCTCAGGTGAGCTACTTAATCCTTCTAAGTGGCAGTTTCCTTAGCCGTGCACCTGTTTTCCAGAATCACTTTATGAAATGCATGAGATAACATTCAATGAAACACCTCACAACATCTGGCTTACAGTTGGGTTTCAGCAGGTTTGAAAGAGACGCTCAGACACCTCTGCAAAGTGCCTGCGGATCCCGCTGCCCTTGATTCAGGACCTGCAAACGCCTCTTGGCCAGCTCTGCTGCGGACTCCAGCCCTGCACATGATGACCAGGTCCAGCCTAACTCTCTGCCCTCCCCTTCCCTTTGGCCACACTGACCTCGAAATCACCTCGCCCCCTCCGTGCCACTGATAGAGGGTCTCCCATACTTTCTGGCACACACCTCAGTCCTTGCCTTGGGGACTTTATAGTCTAGCAAGAGAGAAATAAAAGGACTAATAAATAAATGATATGCATAGATAATATCGACTGAGCACTCACTGCCGGGTGCTATTCCAAGCTGTTTTTATAGAGACGAGCTCTCAATTCCCACAGTCGTTCTCAGTTAAGTGCCACTACCGTCAGCTCACATTTACAAATATGGAAACAGAAGCACAGCAAGGTCCAGCAACTTGCCGGAGGTGGCACAGCTAGTAGGGATGAAGCCAGAACTTGAACCCACACAGTCTGCACCAGTCTGTGCATTTAAGCGCTCTTCTGCCTTGCCTCCCAATGAACATCAAGTTCCAACTGTAAAGCCTGTTACCTAAGAGAAGAATGTGGGATTCAAACCACCAAGACCGTCCTGCCCCCGGCCCTTGGCATGTGCTGTTGCTTCTGCCTGAAACCCCATTGCTCTCTCTTTGCCCAGTAGACTCCCGTTCACCCTTTGGACTCCAACATTTGGGACGTGTGACTTCCCAAGGGACACCTCTCCACTCCCCCAGGGCCATCAGGATTCATCTGCTGATGCTTGTGTGTCTTCTTTCCAGAAGGCTTATCACATTGCCAAGATTTGTTGGCTGATTGCTTTTGGTTTTTCCCTCTCCCAGCAGACCTAGGGCCCCACAAGGTACCTGCACATAGTAGGTGCTCAATAAATAGTGATCGAGTTCGTTATTAATGAATTGATTTACTTACCCCTAGGTATCCCCGAGGTCTCCACCTGTGCTGAGGCTCCAGGGTCAGGGGTTTCCTCCATCTCTCTCTAGTGATCTCCTCCTCTCCTCCTCTAGAACCTCTGCTCCTGCTCTCCCAGGTCACTATCCTATGAGCCAAACCAGCCCTGGGCCCTGAGGGAGGCATGGGTGTCTGCCAGGCCCTGTTCCGCCAGCGCAGGTCACAGGTGCAGGGCTGCCGAGGGGGGCCTGGAGACCTGACAGGCATCCCTTTGTTTCCTAGGACCCAACTTGGGAATGGGAGGTTTCCCGGGATGAGCCGGGAGTCAGGGAATGGAGCGGAGGCTGAGAGGAGGGGCAGGGACCGGACATCCTGTCTTGATGGCCAGAGGTGACCTTTCCGGCCCCATAAAGCTGCAGCCGCGGAGGCGGCTGTACCACCACCCCAAACGCTGGAGTCTGGAGCTGGAGCCAAGCAGATCGATATCACTTGGGAGGCCGACCGCCACTTGCCCTGCGCTGCCAAGTCTCCCCAAGGCCTGCGGGGAGGCTGTGGAGGAGGCCAAGGCACCAGAGAAAGAAGGGAGGCTCGTAGTCCTCAAGGGCCACGTGGGCCCACAGTAAGCCTGGCACTGTGTGAGGTGCTGCGCGGTCTCCACCCTCAACCAGCCCTCTGGGGTAGGATCTCCCCATTTCACAGATGAGGAAACTGAAGCCCAGAGAAGCCAGACCCAAACCCAGCCATTCCCGGCTCTGAAGCTGGTGCCCCTCAGGCAGGCCATGCTTCAGGGGCTCTTCTCAGGTGTCAAGCATGGGACTGGCCACGCTCAAGCTGGACAGGTGACTGTCCTGGCCTGTGGCCGCAGCCACACCTGCCGGAGCCTAGGAAGGGCCTCCTGCAGTCTGCAGCCTCGGCCTCCAGGGACAGGAAGCTCCCCCACCTCCCACCTCCCTGAAGCCCTCACCCAGCACACGTGGAGGCCAGAGAGAGCTGACTCCCTGGCCACCAGAGGCCATGGAACATCAGACGGCCAGTGTCCCTCCTCCCTCAAGTCGAGCTCCTGGGTCCTGGCTGCTCTGCCTCTTCCCACCAACCCCGGCTTGCCCAAGCCCGTGCCCACGGCACCATCCCCCAGTAGCCTCCCCCAGAGCTCAAGTGGGGCAGAGCTCTCTCCCCTTCTCTAATGGTGCCATTGGCTGATTAGCTGAGCCAGGGTTGAGAAGCCCCAGAACCCTGGAGCTGGGAACCCTGGAGCCGACTCGGCTGGCAGGGCTCCAGAGTGCTTGATGGACAGGAGGCCAGAGAGGAGGTGCCTATGAGGGGACGCAGCACAGCTCAAGAGGCTAGGTCACCCATGCATCTGTATGTGGGGGGCTCTGCATCTGCGTGTGTGCATGCCTGTGTATGTCCAGGGAGACAGGCACACACATACCTGCAAGAAAGGGTCAGCTCACCTGGGGTCTAGCCTGCCTCTGCCACTTATCCCAGCCTGTGACGTTGAGCAAGCACCTCAACCTCTTTGAACCTCAGTCTCTTCTTCTATGAAATGAGGACAAAGACAGCCTTATCGGACAGGTGTGCTTGTGCAAGAAAATACACCTAGGTGCCAAGTACAGGTCCTGGCACTCAGCAAGTGTTGGCTGAACACCGGCTGTCACTGGTAACAGTGACGACAAGCGCCAGCTCTGTCGGTTAGGAGCCAGGTGACCTCTCGGAGCCTGTTTCCTGAGGTCCCCTTAGGTCATGGGACAAACCCCACATCATGGATTTGGTGGGAAGTCTGGCATGAGGCTCCCTGCAGGGAGCATGCCTCTCCACAGCAGCAGGACTGTGCTTCCTGACCGGCCCAGCTCATAGGGCGGCAGGCGGCCCATCTCATAGGGCGGCAGGCGGCCCACCTGGGCCGGCACTCTGGGGTTTCAG
Organism: Glaucomys volans; assembly: GCA_020662805.1. Lineage (NCBI taxonomy): Eukaryota > Metazoa > Chordata > Mammalia > Rodentia > Sciuridae > Glaucomys > Glaucomys volans. The sequence goes on along the minus strand of JAJEJO010002908.1, from coordinate 203,055 downwards.
AGGCCCTTGCAGCGGTTCTGTGAGATCAAAACTACTTCAGAATATTATCAAGGCACTATCGGAGTTTTTTTCATTTTCTCCCAAGTGTACAGTGTTTTTAGGTAAGACCCTGAGCCCAAGCTGAGACAGGAGTCAGGAAGAAGACCTCAAAATGCACAACCGTGTCACCCTTCTGGCTCAATCCTTTTCTGCTTTAGAAAGTATCACTGTCCCAGCAGCTCGGGAGGCTGAGGCAGGAGAATCCAAGTTCAAAGCCAGCCTCGGCAACTTAGAGAGGCCCTAAGCAACTTAGGGAGACCCTGTCTCTAAATAAAATATAGAGAGAGCTGGGGATGTGGCCCCGTGGTTAGGCGCCCCTGGGTTCAATCCCTGGTACTAAAATAAATAAATGAAATCGCTGTCTTTCATGGAAATGGCACTTACTTTCACATGTAGTGAGTTTATTATCGTTACAGAAGTGAGTGAATATGTTTGAAGTGTTCTCAATTTTGATTTAGACTGAGGTCGAGATGGAAAGATACAACCATCTAAACAAAAGCTCTTCAGGTCCTTGATAATTTTGAAGAGCGTAAAGGATTTCTGAGACCCATGGGCTGGGGAGGTGCCCTGCAGTCTGCTGGTGGTCCAAGTCACCCTCCCAGCCACTCTGCAAGCTCAGTGGAGAACTTGAGGATCTGGAGATCCCCAGAGCCCCTCGTGCTGGGGCTGCCTCCGTAGATCACACACACAAACCTTCTGAATGGGAGTGGCCCAGCGTGAGCTTGCTCCACGGGTACCATCTGAATGGCACCCCTAGATTTTGCCTGCCAGCCTCTGCTCCCCTTTGCTCAATAAACCCCACTCCTTCAAGGGGCATCCAACCCTCCCCATTCCCAGTCCCCGTGGCTAATCACAGGAGGTTCCAGAGGCAGGATCTCTCAGAACCAGCGGGCCCGTGCCCCAGGTTCTTGCTGAGAATGTGGGGAGAAGGGAGTGGGGAGTCTTCTTTCTCCTGGGTCCAAGCTGATAGATTGAAGGCCTGGAGCTTCCTGTGACCCCAGACCTGGGACAGAGGCTGCCTGAGTATTGAGCCATCTCAGGACCGAGTGATGGGAACAGAGTCCCAATCCGACCCCTGGAGGTCCTGAGCCCAGCTCTGCCTGACTTCTCAGCACTTGGCCTAATAAATGCCATTTTTTTCTTGAACAAATTTGAATTGAGTTTCTCTTCCAGCTGAAAGAGTCCAGATGAATGATCTAGAGTGACCAGACGTCGGCTTGAATGTTGGGGAAGCTGGTGGGAGTATTCGGGGTGAATGGACCACCAGAGGTCCCCCCTCATATCTGGTGCCCGAGAGAGGTCCCTTTGGCCTGGCAGTCGCCTGTCCAAACAACACAGCTCGATCACACCATGGAGTTTTCTTTAACTTTATCATTTATAAAGCCATACAATGGATCGCGAAGAAACCAAGCCGCTGTACAACAGCAGGAGAGCGCAGTGTGGGTACATTCATATCCAGGACGAATAGCATACATCAGGGTTTATACAAGGTGGCAAAGTCACAGGGACAATGATACAAAATATAAAGTATATTTCCATCTATATAAATACACAGCGGGTGGGAGGACGCTGGGGCTCTGGGCTTTCTGCAGAGGACCCGGGGGTGCCGTGGTAAGGAATTTCTTGCGTTTGTTTTGAATGACAGTCGGAGGAGAGGGGAGATGGGGGGACACGGAAAGCACGCCCCGTCGCGCTCAAGCACACGCACACGCACACGCACATGCACACGCACACGCACACACATCAAACACAGACCACAGGAGACATGGCTCCACTTAACACTGATCAGAAAACAAACTTGGGACATGGCTCTGCGATGACCCACTGCTGGGAAAGCCTGGGGTGGGGACAGACATCTGAAGCAGGGAGACCGGGGAGCAGGTCTGCCGAGCCCCCTGGGGGCCGTCCTCACCACGGCCACGCTGAGACTCCACTCATGGCCGGCCCTGCAGGCCGCACCTTCTGATTTCTCTCATTGCTGGGTCCTACTGAACTTGACCTTCTGCCCTGCGCCACCTCCGACCCCTACCCCTAAGTGCCCTAAGGAGATGAGCCACACACACGCACACAAACGTCCACACTTGCACACGCGCGCACACACGTCCTATGTTACCACTGGACATGGGAACATGAGTCTCAGCATCCCAGGGCCTGGCCCTGGGTGAAGAGGTGGCCCTGCCACTCTGCCCACAAGCTCTTCAAACACCCCGGGGTGGGCAGGGGTGGGCTTCTTTTCTTAGATGGGGGCATTGCCCACTTGATCTCCCAAGATCTGAAGCTGGGAAAAAGAGATGAGGGGGAGAAGTCCCAGAGCAGGAGGGACTCACTCACCGGCCCCCCTGCACCCCCCTGGGCAGCACGAGGTAGGACGAGGCAGGAGGCCCCCTGCTGTCCCTCCTGAGCCCCTTCGTGGGAGGATCCCACATAGCCCAGGCCCACCACCACCCTGACCAGTCCCCAATACCTCTGGGGATTCCTTAAAAGTGGGGAGAAGGGATCCTGGCAGTCAGTGTCCTCAGCCTTCAGAACCCTGGGGAGAGGGTGGGCCAGATGACTTGAAATGCCATCCCCAAATCCAGGAGGTGATGCCTCTGTCCCCTAAATGCCTGGCCACACAAAGGAGCCAGGACACTATGATGGCAAGGTGGGGTGCTCCCAGTACCCCTGGAAGCCAGGTCCCTTCTGGGGTCACCTCTCCACGGCTCTCAGGCCAGTCCATCCCTCTTACGCCCCTAGGCTCCAGTCCTTGCAGAATCAGAGCTGTCCCCTCCCAGCCCTCTTGCCTGCAGAGGCCAGCTAGCACAAGGCCCCAGCCTGCCCCAGAGGCCTGCTGGACAGGCAGGCAGCACCAGCCTGGGCTGAGGTGCCGGCAGCATCTTGGACTGACCCCACGTCTCACGCTCACTCTTGCCTTCTCTCCAGGCCCTTCCCTGCCTCAGTCCACAATCAAGACCAGACAGCAGTCTCCTTGCTGAGGAGAGACTCAACACACACACAGCAAAAGGGGCCGAGGGAGGGGAGATAAACACATACAATAATAATAATGAGTCAAAGTGCTCTCTTTTAAAGGAAATCTTTGGCAAGAATAGACTTACAGTGCAGTGGTGTGTGTGTGCATGGGCGTGTGCATGCGTGTGTGCATGTGTGCGTATGGGGCCCAGCGGTGAGACACCGGGCAGGTGGGGCCGCCATGGAGACTGAGGCCCCTTCCCCATCATTCTCCTGGGAAGGCCAACCTCTCAGTGCTCTCTCCAGAGACATGCTGAGAGCGGTGGCTGGCTCTCAGCGTCCTCTGAGTCCTCCCCACAGCTCACATGTGCAGGGGCTGGCCAGGCCTGAGGGGAGCTGCTGGTGGGCCGTGGACAGGTGAGAAAGCAAGTGTGAAGGCTGAGCCCAGTACTCAGACCCAGGGCAGGGCAGGCTACCTACCGGAGGGCCCTCCCAGCCTCCGGCCAGGAGAAGGCGAGCGACTAGGAGGAGGAGCCTGCGGCCTATGCAGCCAGAGGGGACGGATTCACAACGAAACCGGATGAGGAAATGTGTCCTATCTTAGAGGAGAACTGGAGTGCCTTAGGGAATAAGGAGAGGGGCTTGAACATCTCAGAAGGAAAGGCATTTGGAAGGACCTAGGTCACCAAGCCAAAAATTCCCCTTTGGGGAGTGGGGTGGGGGCTCAGCCTCTGTCCCCCATCTAATCTAGACACTGTCCTTTGCAGGTCCCTGTAACAAGGTCCACAGGGATACAGCTCCCTGGAAGAGAAAATGCACCTGTGGCCACACACGCCTGGTCCCCAGCACACTCACACACACACTCAGGCCTGCGGCAAGGAGGGCAGGTCCCCACACATCCAGGGAGCTGCCTGCTGAGCCCCACTTGCCAGAAGATCAGGGGGCCACCAGGATGGAGCATGTGCACCCCCACCCCACCGAGCCCCAGCACGGCCTCGGAAGCAAAGGCCAGAGCAAGGAGACCCCCGGCCATGCCAAGGACAAAGGCCCCCTCCACTTCGGGCTCTACCTGTATGTGAAGAGAGGGATGGGAACTGGTTTATGCTCAGGGAGGCAATAAAGCACTCTGGGAAAACAATAAATACTTCCTGTCAATTTACCTATTCTTTTTTTAACCTTTTCTTATATTTTATTAGCTTACAGATTCTGTCAGTATGTCTCATGTATATATTATATATATTTATATATCAGTACAAGGCCACTCTTCAGAGGCCCCCTGTGGGCTGAAGAATGGAGTCCTGGTGAGTTTTCCATTCTGCCTTAGAGTTCCTGGGTAGCAAGGGTCTTCCCAACTCCCCAAATGGACCCTTGGGTTTTTGATCTAAATGCATGCTCTTTGTCCCCTGCTCCATGGGCAGTGTGGCTCTGCTGGGGAAACCAAGGCAGAAGGGAGACAGGGAGGCTTTGGCATCATGGGTAGGCCACATGGTGCTCTGGGAGAGCCCAGGAGCTTTGCTGATGTCACCTGAGCAGCCCAGCTGAAAGGCACCTGCAACAGTCAGACCTCGAAGCTCTTACAGAGGGGACACAGGTTCCTCCTGGGGCCTTGCTGAGATGGGATTCAGGAAGCGGGTTCCCCAGGACGAGCCCCAACATGAAGACCCTGCAGCAAGGACAGGGCAGGGCAGAGCAGGAAGACACCATCCCCAGCGCCCAGAAAGGCAGCATGCAGATAAGCAAGTCTGAGATAAGGCTGGCGCTGGGGCCCTGAGCCCAGGAATGGGGCTGAGTGGTGGGTAAGGCAGAGTCCAGGCACTGGCCGGAGCAGCCAGCCCGGCCAGCTGTGAGCCACCCGCGGCCGGAAGGTATCAAGAGCTCAGCAGCCGCCCTTCCTGACAGTCCTCCTCCCTATGGACACACAAATCTCCACTTCCTTCAAACCAAAGTCCCAGGCTCCAGGTCAAGGCAGAACCAACCATGGAGCAGGGGGGCCAGGGCCCCTGTGCAGATCAGGCTGGGGGCACCCAGGGCCACTGAGTCTAAGTGCAGGGACCAGGAGGGAGAGCCCTGGAAGGTCCTGCAGGAGAGGGTTTCTGTCTCCTCCCTGCTGCCCGGTCACCCTCAACCCTGACCTTCTCTGGACAGTGTGCACGTGCGTGCAAACACGGGACACAGGCGAGCAGAGCCGGTCACAGTCCTAGCAGACAGAGGCGGAGAGAAGCAGTGTGTGAGGATGTGGGTGGGGACACAACCACCCAGGCCACAGTGTATCGAAGGACCAGCACAGGACTGAGGGCCTCGGGCCTGGGACAGTGTCAAAAGGAAAAGCTTCTCCACTTGCTGTCCCACACCGGCCGCCAGGCTCAGCAAGTCACCCTACAGGTGGCCAGAGAAGGCTTCTCCTGCTGGAGCTGTCCTTGCAAAACAGGTGGCTAGGGACACAGAGATTTTCCATTCCCCCCAAAAACGTGGATCCCATGGAGGCCTTTCGGCCCACGGAGGAGCTCGGTCCCCTCAGGGGCGCGGGCAGCGAGGGGCCCGGCTGGTGCAGGAGGCTTTGGGGACTGCCGTTTCCATCTGCCCAGGAGAGCCTGAGTTCTTCTCCGCCATCTTTTTTTCTTTCTCTCCCTCCCCTGCCCTCCGCAATTCACTTCCCTCTCCCAACGCTGCACTTTCTTCTCTCCTTCTCCAAAATTAGCCCAAAGTCCTCCTCCTGAATGCGAGGTGGTCAGGATTCAGGGTCCCCTCCCCACACGCCCGCCCCACTGCCCTGGCCCTGGGCGAGGCGTCTGGGTTCATCTCTTCTGGCCAGCGCTCTGCATGACCTTGGAGACAAAGTTGACGATGGCGGAGGCGGGCTGGTTGGGGTCGAGCTCAGCGAAGAGGTGGCAGGCGTTGTCTGTGGTGCTGCCCTGCTTCCGGGCCACGAAGCCGAAGAGCCTGAGGGGGCAGGAGAGGGTGGTGGGCGTGAGGAGACACCTGGGAATGCGGCCTGAACGGGCCAGCTTGTCTCAAGCCAAACCTGCCCTGCCATGTCCCCAGCCTCCCCAGGCCTCAGGGACAGGGGTGGCGCCTGAGCAGTCCTCTTGGCTTGGCTGCAGCAAAGCCAAGGCTGGGGACAACCTCTCGCTTTGTTCCAGGGCAGGCGAAAGTTCCCCTTTGAGGCTGGGAGTGGAAACTGGGGTGAGGACAAGCCCGGATAGCGAGGGGTGGGGACGAGACCAGAAATAAAGTGGAAGCATTCCTGAAGCAGCTTCTCCCAGCCCCACCCCAACCCGACTGTTCACAAACACACGCAAAGGACCAGGGGGCTGTCTGCCTGTCTGCACCCACCGCCACTCAGGAGGTCGGGGAGACCAAGGACACACGGGTCCCCACCTTACACACACCCACAGCCGCTGCTCCAGAGACTGGGAAGCCCAGAGAACCCGAGCGGGAGGGTACCCCCCACCTGTCCCCTCCAGCACCAAGACGGGAGTGACCAAACATTCTCTCTTTGCAAAACAGAGTTAAAAATACAAGGGCAGAGAACAGAATGTGAGCCCGGCCCTCCAGCCGTGTTGCTAATTCGAGTGAGATGGGGAAATCGGGACAGCTGCAGATGCCGCCGGCCACCCCTCTGCTCAGACTGTGCCGCCCGCTCAAATTAGCAAAGCCACACGCACACGCGCACACAGCCCTGCACTTCCCACCTCTCCACCCCCCGGGCTTTGTTTCAGGGGCTGGGGTCGTGCCCCGGGGTTTGGGAACCTTGGGGTCCACAGGGCAGCACCCAGCACCTTCCCTTCTGAACTGGCTAGGGCTGGAGTGCAGTGGGGGTGACCTGGGTTGGGAGGGGGGTCATCTCTGAGCTCCACACGGCACACCAGCCTTGTCTGCCTGCTTCTGCCAGGATGGAGACCCGGCCAGCCCATGCCTGCCCTGCCACTGCCACCTGCCCTCACTGCAAGTTCTGGCCTGCCTGGCCGGCTGGCAGGAACATAAGAAAACATGGGGACTCAGAGTCCCCGATGCTCATGGGGACAACAAAGCTGAGCCCCCAGCACTGCTCACACCCAGATGCCTGGGCACGGAAGGTGGCCTGGCTGCCTCTGTTCTCTCCTTCCTCAGTCAGCGACCATTCAGCAGCCTCCCTGTGGGACAGACTCAGCCCTGATCTGTCCGCTGGTCAAGCCACCTCCCCCACTAAAACCATTTCTGTCCTACCTTCAGCCTGTCCAAACTGCACCTGTCTCTTAAGACCCATTTTAAAATATCCGTCCATTTCCAAAGCCTTTCCAACTCTGGCCCTGCTTGGATATGCTCTCCTTTGCTAACGCCACCCTGTGGGCTATACTCGCCTTCTCCAAAAATCAGCGACACTGGCACAAAGATCCTTGCTGTCCTTGCCCCACCCCAGGCTCTGGACTCCAACCCTGCCCCCTGCCTGCTGGTGTTGGAGCAGGAAGCTGGCAAGCTGGGGAGTAAGAAGCCACACTTACTTAGCAGGGATACCGCCCTCGGTCTTCATCCACCTGTGGAGAGAAAGTCAGCTCAGGGTCAATCACTGCACCTGTCCCCAGAGCAGAGCACTGCCCACCCAGACAGGACTGGGACAAGGCACAGGATCCCCCACCTCTGGAAGACAGAGCCTCCGAGGTTACCCAGGGGCTTCCAAGGCAGAGAAAACACTGCCAGGTCACTTCCAGTGTGGAGAGGAGAAACAGATTCAGGGTCAGGGTCAGGACAGAGCGGGTGAAAATGGGCATTTAGGTCCCAGGGGGTCTCCAGATCTGTGAGTAAATCTCAAAAAGTGCCTGACACGATTGTGCACACTCCGCTGGACACAGGTAGATCTTCCCGTTGAACCGAGACCCACACACTGTGCTCACAGGCACACACTCCAGCGGCAGAGCCAGTGAGGGAAGGTGCTTCTGAGAGACTTACTTTCTTTCCTGTGGATCCAGGTCACAGAAGGTGACAGTGTTGAGGGGGTAGTGTCTTCTGAAGAACAGCCTATGGTTCAGACATCAGACAAACAGAATGAGCACGGGAGTGACTACTTCCTCCCCCTTCGCCTGCGGGCCAGGCCACCTTCCACCCACCATGGGTCACGCTCTTGCTACGAGCAAGATGGCCTGAGCTGCTCACGCTGGAGACCTGAGCAGTGCACAGGGACAGACAGATGTGCCACAGAAACGAGTCCAAATGGAGGGACTGGGAAAGAAACTGGCACTGAGGACTAAGAAATGGGGGGACTCTGAGAGAGGAAGGAAAGGGGCTGGGGACATGTATAGGGAGAGCATGAGGGGAAGGACTCTGCTCCTGGAAAGGGCAACTTTTTAAACAGTTGCACTGATAGCTCAATACCCAATTCAGGCAAATCCTTACAGAAGGATGGATGATGGATGGGTGGATGGATGGGTGGATGGGTGGATGGATGGGTGGATGGGTGGGTAGATGGATGGATGGGTGGATGAATGGATGGAGACACATACAAATGAAAGGGATAAATGGTTGAGGAGGATAAATGGGAATGAATGAATGCAAGTGGATAGATGGATCATTGATGAGTGTGTGAACAAGTGGATGGATAATGGGTGGAGGATCAATGGATGCATGGATGGATGGATGGATGGATGGATGGATGGATGGGTAGGTGGATGAATGGATGGATGAATAGATGAATGGATGGATGGATGATGGATGGGTTGATGGATGGATGGATGGATGAATGGATGAATGAATGGGTTGATGGATGGATGGATGCAGACACATACAAATGAAGGGATAAATGATTAGGGAGGATAAATAGGGAATGAATAGATGCAAGTGGACAGATGGATCATTGATGAGTGCGTGAACAAGTGAATGGATAATGGATGAATAGCTAGTCTGATAAAGAATGGAAGCAAGATAGATGGATGGGAGAAGAGATGGGCAGATAGGTACAAGGGATGAATCAGTTGGTGAAGGTGGGTAAGTAGACGCATGGATGGGTTGCAGGAAGGAGAGCCCATCCCAGGAGCAAGTAGACAAGGCTTACTTTCTCTGGTTGTCAGTCAGTGTGATTCCCTGGGCAGAGACCTTGAAGTGAACGATGGTGGCAGCTGGTGTGGGGTCAGCAGCCAACGTCTCAGATGTGGCTTTGGAGATGGCCTGTGGCCCAGTGAGTGATTCCATGTCCACAGAATTGACGAAGAGCACATTACAGGCTAAAAGAAATGGACCCAAGTGGGAGTCAGGGGGGCTGGAGTGGGTGGAGAAAACACCCCAGGTCCACTCCTGAGGGAAAGGAGCAGATCAATTTCAGGCCAGCCTTGGGCCAAAACATCTGCACAGAGGAACATAACCTGCCTAGAGACATCTGGGTCTGGGAGAGATTCCAACCCACACCTGAAGGAGGGACAGGCAGAAAGGTGGAAGAAAGACGTGGGCAGGGATCCAGCTTCTGGGGACCACTCACCTGCTCCTTGCTTCAGCAGGTCAGTAGTCGAGTTGGCAGGGCCCGAGCTATCTTTTGATTCATCTGTGGGATCTGAGACAAAAATTCACCTGGCAATTAAAACCCTAGAGCTGGAAAGAAGCATGGTTGCACTGGGCCTCAGGCCAGCTCTGCAAATGCTTTGTGCAAAGGACACGCTTTCCGCAGTGGGCCCTGGTCACAGGCACTGTGCTGTCTACAGTTGGAATATTCCATGATTGCTCTAAACCCAGCACACTGGTTGAGAGCTCTTGGAGTCCAGGAGAGCTGAGCTGAACCCTCAGTCCATCACGTGCTAAGTGGAACCCACGACCCAGAGTGTTCAAATATCCCATCTACAGTTTTTGTCCCACTGCTTGGCAGAAGGCAAGGCCTCAGTTGCTGTTGTCTGGCATGGACACATCTTTGTAGATCAGTAAATGCCTTGATTCATTAAACCACCCACACAGCACAAATAGAAGTTCAAGATGAGTGACAATGGAGCAATGGACATGTTAAGTAGCTTGATTTTACCATTTCCCAATGTGCGCGTAGATCAAAACATCACATTTTGCACAGTACATACTACTGTTTATGTTTCAAATGTACCTAAATAATTTTTTTCATGGTATTGGAGATTGAACCCAGGGGCATTCTACCACTGAATTACATCCCTGCCCTTTTAAATTATTTTAATTTTGAGACAGGGCTTTGTTAAGGTGCTGAGGCTGACCTCAAACTTATGATCCTCCTGCCCTCACCTCCTGGGTAGCTGAGATTATAAGCATGGGCCACTGAGTCTCCAGCAATAAAACTTTTTAAAAAAAAATCAGAATCAAAAATAAGAATCGAGTCTCATTTGTAACCAGGGTTTCTTACACTTCGGTATGCAGACTTGGTACAATGCAGGGTGCTGGCCCCTAGGGCTCCTGATGAAGTGGACCTTGAGAACACTGGTATTTTAACACATTCTCAGGGGATGCAGACGCTGCTGGTCTGGGACCACATTTCAAGAACCACTGGTTTATACAATTTAAAATCAAACAGCTATGTAATTGCCAGACTACCACAGTAAATTCCATAAAAATATAATTTAATTGGTGTCTAAATTGGGTGGTTAAAAATGCTACTTGTGTTTGAACTTTTAAGCTAATAATGTCAGCCAATTATTATTAATAATTCAGTGAATTGAACTGGATAGATAAAAATCCTCAACTAATATCGGAGGTTTTATCTCAACCCCCAGGACATTCTCCTCCTGACTCTTCCCCAGGGGTGAGGCTCATTCTGAGAATTCAGTATGAGTTTCTTAAAGGTGCCGGAGTATTTTCTAGAACAATCTGGAAAGACAACTTATATATATGGCCCTGGAGTTCAACTCTTTTTTTTTTTTTTTTGGTGGTGCTGGGGATTGAACCCAGGGCCTTGTGCTTGTGAGGCAGGCACTCTACCTGCTGAGCTATATCCCCAGCCCTGGACTTCAACTCTTATATAAACTTTTCCTTCTTTTGTCTAAGGGCACTTAACCACTGAGCCACATCCCCATTAGGATCACACTAGGTTGTTTACAGTCTCAGGTGCTGAGGCTGGCTTTGAACTTGAGATCCTCCTGCCTCAGCCTCCCCAGCCACTGGGATTACAGCCATGCACCACCACACTCGGCAAACTTTTCCTTCTTTTTTAACAGGAAAAAAAAGTGTGTGTGAGAGAGAGGTTTTGAATTTCCCCATGCTGGCAAAATGACCAGTGCCCTCCACCCCGGCCCACATTCTGGAGCAGCTGGCAGGGCAACACACAGTGAGGCAGCTCAAGGGCGCGTCTGAAGCACAGGGTGTCTCATTCCTACCTCGGTTTGGAATGACGAGCTTGCAGGGCAGAGCCAGTGGGATGATGGAGTGCTGGTAGACCAGGGCAGACAGGGATCCTGCAGGGGGCGAGACAGCACCTCAGGGGCAGCTCCTGGGAGTCAGGGGGCAACTAAGGGCTGGGAGGAAATGCCAGGAAACCTCACCCCACCCAGTTTCTGTGTGTGTGTGTGTGTGTGTGTGTGTGTGTGTGTGGTGCTGGGGATGGAACCCAGGGCCCTGCACTCTTCCACGGAGCTACCCCCAGCTCTCAGCTTCTTTATTACCCATCTCTCATCCACCATCAGATCTGAAAATTCTCTCCCTTTCTTTTTTTTTTAGCAAGATCCAAGGAAGAAGATTCCAAAGACTACTCTAGCAGTCATGGTGTGATTTAACTACTTCCCTTTACAGAAAGTTCCTCCTAACCTCTCTTCTAAGTCTCTCCAGTGATACTCCCACCCACCCCAAACAGGGTAGAAGCATTGGAGAATTGTAGGATCAAATCCCAGATCAGTCACTTCTTATCTGTGCCTTCCTGGGTAAGTCTAACTTAGAGTTCCCACGTGTGCCGAACAGGGACAATGCCATCTACCACCAGATTATGGGGAGAGAACTTGGGGACAGGCCCCCAGGGAACCTGGCAACTCACCAAAGTTGGGCTCATTGGGGCAGCCCTTGAGCTTGACCCCTCTGGGACCAGTCTCTATCAGGAAGTGTCTCACCAACTCATGGGTCAGGTCTCCTGGGATGGAGAGAAAGGAATGAGAACTGGGCACTCCGCACAAGCCTACCACCACCTCCCAAGCAGCTCCAGTCCTTCTGCAGTGCTCGGGCTGGGTGGGAGAGAGGGTCCAGGAGACAAGGAGGCTAGTGCACTGGGGCTGCAAGGCCACCGCCGGTTCCTCTCCCGCCCTCCAGGAAGCACCACCACCCAGCCCTGCTCTCTGACACCACCATCCCAAGCCCAAGACTCGCACTTCTGAAGAGCCATTTCTCAGGCACCAGTTCTGTGAGAGTCAGGTCCTGCTCAGCACCCTGGGTCCCTCCAGCACCCCAGGGTTTGAAGAGACCATGAAGATCATGCAGTTTCTAGAAGAGGATGTCACCTTTCTTATTCTGCTGCATGATGGTCGGAGGGGGTGATGACACCTTCATGGCCAGCCCGTAGGCCCCTCGGAAGGAGTGGCTGTCGCGGATGACGAAGGCCCCTGGCTCCTGATCCTTAAGGAGTGCGATGGCTGAAGCAGGAGAGGGAAGAGGACACATGAGATCGGCGTCCCTGGCTTGCCTAAGTCCCCTGGGGCCCTTGAAACTTCACTTTCTCTTGGATGAGATGACATTCTTTAAAGTCAGAATTTAAACACTCCCGAGGGTCCTCCCGGGCCGAGGTGGGCAAACCTTTTCAGTAAATGGCCAGAGTAAATATTTCAGGCCACGCAATCTGATGCAGCTACTCAAATCTGTGGCTGAGCTGTGAACCATGGGCGTGGCTCTGTTCCAATAAAACTTTATTAACAAAGACAGGCAGCCGTCCAGGCTGCTATGCGGCAGCCATTGCTGCTCCACACCCACACCCCACAGATTTTCCTTGAGAACCCATAGAGGGCCTCACCTCTATTCCCATATTCCCAGAATCATTCGTTTGTTTTTTATAAAATGCCAAAATCTCCCACATCATGCAGGCAGAGAGCTAAGGCTTCATATGGTCCTGGCTGGCCTTGCACTTTGCCCAGGAAAACCAAAGCTCTGATGGACTCTTGCAAAGATCATTCACACTACTGCTCTGCCAGCCTTCTCTTTGCTGTGGGAAGTGCTTTTTACTGTCTGACTTCAATCCCAACTCCCTCTCTGTGACCACTACCTACTGCAAAGAAGAGCCCGTCCACTGTGTTCCTTGCCCAAGGCAGACACGGTGATCGGCAGCCTGCCGTGTCCACTCAGGGACCACAGAACCACTCACCCTGCTCTCTGGAGATCTCAGGCTTGTACCAATACTTGGAAGTGTCCTGAACAAATTTCACTTTAGCCCGTGTCTCAGGACTATTGTCTGAAGGAGAAGAAGGACGGAAAGTATTAAGGGTTGGATTATGTCCCCCGAAGAGAGATGTTGAGGTAAATCCTGACTCTCAAAACCCATGAACATGGCTTTATTTGGAATGAGGGCCTTTGCAGATGGAATCAAATTAGGATGAAGGCATGCTGGATTAAAGCCCTGATCCAGTGGGACCGGGGTCCTGCAAAGAAGAGACAGAGACACATGGGGACAGCACCATGTGAAGACAGTGGCCAGATGGGCTGGCACAGCTACAAGCCAAGGACACCAAGGGTCTCCAGACCCAGGAGGACATGGCGAGGCCTGCAGCCCATGCCCCTCAGAGCCTCCACTGGGGCCTGACCTGGGTATTGGACTCCTAGCTGCTGCTCCATTTCTGTGGTTTGAAGCCACCAAGTACATGATACTTTGTCCTCAAACATCACAGAGCACAGCGGGAAAGGACCAGAGCAGGGGCTTCTCACCCACCAGCTGCCTCCTGCCCACCATCTTGGATGGATGAGTTGCCTGCTGTTGAAGGGCCTGCCAGGTATTCCCACAGAGCCAGCCCAGAGCTGCCTGCTCCCAGCATCCCCATCCCCAGCAGATTCTGAGGAAATCCCTCCCACAGACCCCCGCACACAGGCTAAGACCACCTTCCGCCTTTCTCCACAGGCTCAACCTCCCAACAGCAGACGACAAGGGCAGGAAGACCCCTTCCTGTCCTCTCCTCCTCACCCCTCCTCTTTCCCACATGGAAAGCCAGTGTCCTGCAGTCACACAGGGCAAGAAATCACTTCTGCCCTGGGACAAATCGGTGAGGGGCTGGTCTAGGACCTGGAGGCCGTCCGTGGGTGCATAGACCAGGCCTCTCTGCTGTGACCCCTCCCCGCAGCCCCTTGGCAGACCACGCCATCTTCCCTAGGGTGCCATGTTCCAGAGGTAGTGTAGACAAAACCGAGCTCCTCTGTGAGGTTTCACAGTGGGGTTTGGAGGGCTAGTGGCTTGTGCGGGTTACAGAGGGAACCCACTGGGAGGCCCTGCAGGTGACAGCCCCCAGGGCCAGGTGGGCATGGGTTAGGTATCAGGAGTGGGGTCCTTGCTTTCCGACTCCTTCTTCATGGCTGCCTCTTCTGGTCAGCATGTCCTAAGGGTGGCGTCTTCCTGGAATCCAGCACAGGGCTTCAAAACGTGCATGCAGCGTGCGGAGACCAAGCAGGGCAACAGGCACCTGCTCCTCCCATCATTCCTTCGCTTTGCCGCCTGGGAGCGCCCCTCTTCAGCTCCTGCCTCGAGGGGCTTCTGGAGCCTGAGGGACCCCACTGGGCTGTGGAGCTCCTCCACCCCCCACCGTGCTCCTCCATCTTTGGCCACCAAAGAAAACAAAAAGAAAGCAGGTGGGAAAGAGGAGGAGGAAGCGAGGGAAGGAACCTTCCCATCCCACACCTTCACCCTGCCGTCCTCAGGAGAGGCCGGAGCAGAGGGGCCTGGCCTGGGGACACTGTTGGGCTAAGAAGGCCGACCAGCCGCTCAGTGCTCAGTCCTTCCCCTGGGGTTTACGCCTGCCTCTGGAGGCTGGCAGGGAGCAGCCACTCTCCAGGCAGCTGTGAGCAGAAGGCCTGGGGCGGGGGGCTGGGCCCTGCGACTGCGCCAGCCGCCTGTCCTTGCTCTGAAGACCCGGGCCCTGCTTGTTTAACGAGCTGTCAGAGGCGGCTGCAGCCCCATAAGCCTTCCTGTGTTGACTCCACAACTATTTTAAGCAGGGAAGATGGTGGGAAACAGGAAGTGTCCCAACTACTCGGAGCTTGGCCTCCTTCAAGGAGAGGGACTGGGAACCAGATGTCCCCAGTGGGCGGCAGGAAGCAGGGGGTGCAGGGTCACTCTAGGTGTCCCAGCTTGGCAGGGAAGGACAGCTCAGGTCAGGACGGGCTGGGGGGACGACACAGGGAGAATCGGGGCAGCCGGGGCCCCCTCCCAGGCTGCCTGAAATATTCCAAATCTGCTTTGAACGCATGGAGCCTGGGGCCACTCTGCAGGCAGACAGGTTCCAGTCTGCTTGAGAAACTGCAGATCACCTGAGGCCTTGACCTTTGGGTTTAGATAGGGAGCTAACTGGAGGCAAACATGCTCATCCTTGGGATGAGGAGGAATTCCAGGAGCCAGCTCCGCAGAAACCACGCCCTGGTAAAAGGGCCCAGCCCTCAGCCTCTGCCAGTATCGTATCTGCCTCCAGACCCGTTATGAGTGGTGTGCGCATGCTGGGACTGACCAAAGGAAGAGAGGTCCAGGTTTGGAAGGAATGCTTTCAAAGTATCTCAATCACAATGATCCTCAAGATGTGGACACATGATAAACACAACTCCAATAACGCTTAAAGAACACTAGTTAGGGGGAAATACAGCCCTGCCCTAGAAGCCCAGGTCCACCACTTATTAACTGTATGATGCTCGGCAAATAACAGAGCCTCTATAATCCTCAGTTTGCTCCAGGGTAAAAAGGATTCATAGTACCTACTTTCCCAGGGGGCATGAGGATTAAATGAGATAGTACTTAGTCCTGAGGCTAGCACAGAGCAGGGGCTCACAAGGGGCTTGAGGGTGTGGGTAGCCCACAGTAACGCTATCATGTCCATCAACCTCATGGGTAGACACAGAGGAGGAGAGGCCCACCTGGCATGGAGTACTTGGAGAAGTCGGGCAGAGTATGGGAGAAGGAGACAGCGCTGCCCCCACTGGGACTGGACATGCCACTGGCCACAGGTGAGGAGGACACCTTTCCGTTGATGGTGGCGTAGTTGGGGAGGCTGCCTGCCCGGTCGCCCACCGACATCCTCCGCTTCTCTGGCAAGGCCGGCGTCGGGCTCCCTTGTCGGAAGGCTGCTGAATCCGGTGATGGGGAGGTGGCTGGGCTGCTCAGGCCCGGGTAGTAGGCAGGAGAGACGGGGAAGGAGGGGGTGGAAGGAGCCTGGTAGCCAGAAGCACTGCTCTGCCGGGACAGTGTGGGTCTCCGGTCCTCGGGGGTAGAGTAGCCACCATAGGCCACATGCCGGTCCAAGCTGGGACTGCCGGGAACCATGGATCCAGACGCTCCCAGGTGCCGGCCCAGGCTGGGGCTTCCAGGGCTGGCTATGGCGTTGCCATGGAGATTGGGGGTCAGGCTGCCTTGGTGAGCCCCGGGGTGCCGGCCCAGGCTGGGGCTCCCTGGAGTGGTGGCCACACTGCTGTGGGGGCCTGGGACCTGATGGGCCCCTGCTGGGTGCCGGCCCAGGCTGGGGCTCCCAGGAGTGGTCGCTGCGCTGCTTTGGTGGCTGGGAACCGTGTTGCCATGGAAACCAGGGCCTGGTGGACCCATGACCTGGCGATGGCTCAAACTGGGACTGCTAGGAGCAGCCATGCTGGGGTTGACAGCCCGCCGGCCAAAGCCAGGACTAGGGGGCGTGTTGGTGCCCACTGTCCTGTGGCGGGCCTGCGGGCTCCCGGGTACCGTGTGGACACCGGCCACGCTGAACTGAGATCGGGCCTGGCTTTCCGGAGAGGAGTTGAACTGTTGAAGTGAGTAGTCGGGGCTACTGTAGCTGCTGCCCGCGGTCGGGAGAGGAGAAGAGCTCTGGTGACTTCTCTGGGCCGCAGGGCTGGGCTGCCCCAGGCTGCCGGAACGGAAGCCAGAATCCAACAAGGGCTGGGTGGGTGTCCGAGGACCCTGGTCGCTGCTCTCCCCTGATGGGAAACTTCCCACTGAAGCGCTAGAGAGAGATGACAGATTGAGAGGTCAGCAAATGGCAGTTAATGAAGGGGATCCTTTAGAGAGTGCCCAGCTTCCTTCTAACCACTAATAGCAACCACAATAGCTCCACTTGCAGTCTGTCACAGTGAAAGGGCTTTTATACATCACCTTATGGATCCATCAGAAGAAGAAATCGAGGGTCAGAGAAGTTAAACAGTAAACTCAGGACCACACGGGCCATAAAAGCCCCGGGTTTCAAATCAGCTATGTCTGATTCCAAAGACCACTTTTTTCCACTGCACTCTGCTAACTATTGAGCCATTAGTCAAGAAATCTCCCTCATTAAAATTTAAGGTGGCTCTCCTGTTGTAACCTCCAGCATTGCAGAAACTCATACTGAAGAGGGAGTCAAATCACATGGTTCCCATTCCTACGAGGACCCACCTTGCCTCAGTTTCTCTGGATATGCTATCACCACCTTTCAGCACTGAGCAGGCTAGGACGGGGCAATTACCCTTGGCTGGCCAAAAAGAGCAGAGGAGAGGGGAGGGGAGGGGAGGGAGGGGAGGGGAGAAGAGAGGAGAGGAGAAGAGGGGGAGGGGAGGGGAGGGGAGGGAAGGGGAGGGGGGAGGGGAGGGAAAAGGAGAGGGGAGGGGAGGGGAGAGGAGAGGAGAGGAGAGGAGAGGAAGAAATGGAATCAAGGGGGAAGTTTCCAGTTTGGGGATTTCAACTCATTACAGGGTCTGTCCTCCAGGCATCGGATCTGACCACTAATGGAGCAAGCTGCCCTGAGTGGGAACTGACTCCCCACACCAGGAGACTTAAGCACAGGCTGAGGCACTTCTAGGTCTAAAGGCAGCGGAGGGAATGTCCTCCATGGGAAGTTAGATTCGATGAGCTCAAGGTTCCCAATTGTGAGACTGACAAAATTCAGTCCACATGGGTGGGACTGTGCCTGGAGTAATTGCCACAACTCAGGGTTCCTCCGTGAAGGGTGAGAGGCGGTTTTGGTGGGACTGTGGCCTAGGGCCAGACAAGAACCGAGAGCAGGGAGGAGGGCAGGGCACAGGGCAGGACTGTCTGCCTTGCACCCCAGAAGGGGCAGAGCAGAGGTCACTTCCCAGGAGGGAGAAACTGGATGCTGAGGAATAGGGGAGAGAGCAGGAAGCACCAGGCAGAGCAGAGTGGGGAGGGAAGCTGAAATGCAGCTCTGGAAGATGGATGGCAGGGACAGACATGGGCCTCTGGGGTCCTGAGGAGAGCCAACAGGGTGGGGAGGAAGTGGGGAGAAGCAGCGAGAAGCTGGCAGCGCAGGGCCAGCTGAGGAAATCCCTTTCCCTGGAACAGGGAGTGCACCCACTGCAGGGGCCAGGCCAGGAGGCTGGGGAGGCGGACTGGGTTGCATGAGCTCAGCACCCCAGGAGATCTCAGAACTCGCGCTGATCTCAGAACTCACGCGATCTCAGAACTCGCGCGCTGCCTCTGCTCACCCAGCCCCCCACCCTGACCTTGGCGGGGGCTCCTGTGCTGACCCAGCATAGATAGGCCCGCAGCACCTCCGCCCTGGGCCTGCCTGCAATGTGAGGGCCCTGTGGGATGGCAGGGTAGGGAGGGGTGATGACAGAGGCGTCTCCCAGCCTGGGCGCGTCCCTGCCAGGGCAGGCCCTCCCACCCGACCCCTGCCTGGCACCCGCACTCCAGGCCCTGCCCAAGCTGCTCTCCATCTCCCTTTCCTGGGCTGATTTCCCCTCTCCAGGGCAGGAAGTCTTCCCTCCCCCCACCCAGCAGAGCGGCTTCTCACCCCAACCCACACGGGCTTCCCTCTACTGAGCCTGTGAGCGGGGACTGTCCAGCCACCCCGCCCAATTCTGGGCCTTCCTCTTCATCTGATGCGCTCAGATGGAGGGATGCCAGCCATCCCTCCATCAGGATGGCCCTCCCTCTCCTCCACCAGGCACATCCCTCCTCCAGTCCGGTGTCCTACTGGGTGTCCTCTCCCTCCTTCCTCATCGCTTGACATTCTGCTCACCCCTCTGGATTGCCCACAGAGAGGGCCAGCCCTCAGAGACCCCCTCTGCTTTCCTAGCCAAAGATAATGGCCCCTCGCTCTGAGCCCTGAGCACTTTACTTCTCTGTCAGCTCAGCACGTCGGGGTCCCAGCCAGTGAAGGGGTGTCTGGGGAGAAGATGGACACGGGCTCGGGAACTACATGCTTGGACCCGAGGCCTCTCTCTGCTACTGCTTGGCTGCGGAACCTTCGCAAACAACCTCACGTCTGTGCTTCGGCTTCCTCTTCCAGACAGAGGGGAGCCTGGCTTGCTCCAGGTTCCCTGTGAGGACGCCCGTGTCTGCACAAAGCCTTCAGCAAACCGCCTGGCTTCCCGGGAGCACCTACTCCGTGAGTCCTCACTGTTGCTAGACTTCCAACTTGGGGGAAGGACCTCTCCTCCTTCACCTGGCACACCACTCCTGCCAGGGCCGTTTTGGAGATTAAGCCCACTCGTTTCTGGGTCCTCTTACGATCTGGCACTCAGGAAGCTCTCAAGGTGCCCTGAAGGGGCAGCGATCTGGACGTGATTTCCCTCTGCCCAGCCCCTGGCAGATCCAAGAGGCCTCTTCAGTCCCATCCCAGGCAGGGATCCTCATCCCCTATGTCTTCCCACCTGGGCTTACCTGTCAGCACTGAGGATAGGGCTGCTGGTGGAGAGAGGGCTGGGGGAGACAAAGGAGCCGCCCAGGGCCCCATTCCTCAGGGGTGTCTCGTGGCCATAGGCCTGGGCAGCTGGGGCACTGAAGCTCTTGGGTTCAGCATCCTGAGGTCGGGGACCAGCCGCTGCTGTCCGTGCCACAGACTCAACATAGCTCCGGGGTTCTGGAAGGAGCAAGAGGACGGAGACTGAGCACAGATTCCGCAGGGGGCAGTGTGGGCCCCACCCGACCTGCCAGGACATGGCCCCCCAGAGCAGATAGCACGGGAACAGCCCCCAGCTGACATCAGGACCCTACCCACACCCCGTCCCGAGACGACCTTTAACCAGAGCCTGACTCAGAAGCATTCCAGCATGCAACCCCAAACTCAGCCCCGGCAACATGGCCGTCAGGACATCTGTCCATGGCTGGTGCCCCCGTGCTGCCCCTGCTGCCCAGGCCCTTCTAGGCTACCAGGCACCACCCACACCTGGGGCACTAGGGTGGACCTGGAGCCGCCTGACCTGGCCGGTATCATGGGACAGCACTGGGGTCCTCCCCACACCCGGAGTCCAGAAACAGGCTTGCTCACCTAGCATCAGAACCGCGCCTGCTGGAGCCCGGGTACCAAGACACACCCGCCTCTCTGCCTGACGCACGTAGCACTTCTCAAGAGATGGACAAACAGCTCCAAGTGGAGCCGGACATGCTCCGCCCACCCCCAGCCCTTCCTCAGCACAGGGCAGTTTCGAGAGGACATTTACACACGTGATCCACAGGTTAGAACATGACATCCCCAGGTCAGAACAGCTTAAGAGGAGGAGGGCAGGGGAAGAGCCAGAAAGGACCCTGCACAGATGGGACTGAGGCTGGGACAGTGAAACGACTGGAGGCCCAGCTGGGACTGAGGACACGTGACCCCCAGAGCAGCCCTGGCACAGCCTCCGAGGCCAGCTCTGGAAGGAGCGCAGCATTACACAGCGAGAGGAAGCGGGCACTCGGGTTCTCCAGGGACGTGAATGGGGAAAGATGACGTACCACCAGCTCCAAACCTGGCACCACCTGTCCCACCCAGGAGGGACGAGGCCTGAGCACAGGCCTGACTCCATCAGGGCATCTGCTGAGACCAGCCTGAGATACTCTGGAGCCAGAGTCCATGCTGCTCTCGCTGACCAGGACAGCCATGGTCACTGAGTGGGAGAAGTGTCCCCTCACCTGGGTCCCTCAGGGGTATGAGGACTGGGGTGGAGACAACGGATGCAAGCCCCCTCCCCAGACTGGAAGAAAACCCCACTGGGGACAGAGGGTGTGGGCTGGGGTGTTGTGCCACCTAACTTGGTACAGAGCCTCCTTCTGAGGTGGGCCCAGCCTTCCATCCTCAGCCCAGGCGCACTGGCCTCTATGGACACACGGAGAGTGATCCTTCATACTTGGGCCCTTTGCAGAGGGGGTCCTGAGTCTGCGATGGGTGGAGGCAGTATGTCTGCAAAGGAGTGGGTTGGGTGGTCCATTCCAGGTGCCAGGCACCTGGGACCTGTCACGTGGGCACCCAAGGACCAGTGCTACAGGACCAGTCACCTGGGCACCCAAGCTGGACTCCAGCGGTGGGCAGAGCCAGCAAGTCCTCCCTCA
Source organism: Glaucomys volans (assembly GCA_020662805.1). NCBI lineage: Eukaryota > Metazoa > Chordata > Mammalia > Rodentia > Sciuridae > Glaucomys > Glaucomys volans. The sequence goes on along the minus strand of JAJEJO010002908.1, from coordinate 181,703 downwards.
AGCAGCCCAGGCGACCACCACAAGGTCAACACAACAAAGGAGGCCTGGATTCTGTGCCCTCCAGCCCGAGGCCCTGCTGAAGTGGAGCTGCCAGGCCTCTCCCTGACCCTGGGCTGGTGTGCTGCTCTGTAAAGGACCCGCTAGTAAACATGCAAGGCGGGGGAGATCAGAGGGCTCTGTCGCAACTGCAGAATCCTCCTGTCGCAGCCTGAAAGCATCTGCGGACAACAGCTAAAGGCATGGAGATGGTTGTGTTGCAATGACACTTTCTTTACAAAAACAGTTGGCAGGCAGACCTGGCCAGCTGCCGGCGTCGGCTGACCCCTGATCTAGCTAACCTGTCTCCTAAGCCTGGAGACGGGGAGCAAGTTTGCCCAGAACACACAGCCAGTGCGTGGCCATGGACACCAGCATCCCAGTCCCTACACTCACCATGCAGTGAGGGGTGGCCTACAACAGGACCAGTCTCATGGGGACACCTAGAGCTGGCTGCTACCTGGCATGCCGGCCACCAGCCAGAGGAGTGCCAACTTCAAGGGCTATTCGTGATCACAAAACAGCAGTCACGTGAGGGGAGTGGGGTTTGAAGAATGTGAGCACCTGGCACAGGCCGCTCGGCTGGCAGGAGGCAGAGCCAGCTTAGGACCCTGGAGACTGGCGCAGAGCCTGCCCTACCCACCGCACATACGCCATCTAAAATCGGGAGCTGATGGCTTCAGGGTGGCTTTGGTCTTGGGGAATCTGCTCCTTGTCCTGGGGAAGTAACCCAGTTTGGCAAAGGGACCATCAGAGAGAGTCACACCCGCAGAGATGTGAAGGAGACCCACGGCGGAGCCCACCTCCCTCACCCCTCACTGCCTTGGTACCCCCCGGGGAACTTCCTGGACCCTTCCAGTGCCCAGCAGGCTTCGCTCAGCTCCCTGGGGCACACAACTGCTGTTCCCTCCCACCCAGGGACAGCAAGGCAGCCAGGCTGATGGGCATTCCCAGGGCCGCACACACCCCTGGCACAGAGCACCTCGACCCGTGCCTGTCCCACAGACTCAGGTGCAACCCTCACCCAGACAGGTGCCCAGGGAGGAAGCCCAGGAGCCCCAGATGTCACCTTCAACCTTCTCCTTCCCTGGAGTTCAAGGTGAGACCTGCAGATGACCCTGCAGGTTGCCTTCTCCATCCTCAGCTACTCTCCCCTCCTCGGCACCCCTAGTGACCACCTCACCTACTCTGCACCAGGCCGCTGCCCTAGGGTGCCAATGGCTCTGGCCTGTGGCATAGGGGGTTCTGCAGGAGATAAGAAGACAGAGGCTGCACCCCTGTGCCCTCGGCCACACTGTGGTGGCTCTCCCCAGCCCTCCCCTGGTTCCTTCAAGGCTGAGTGGGCACAGCCCCCCGTCCTGCTGCCAAGCTTGTGGGGTGCTTTCCTGCCCGCCCTGGTTTACTCTGTGACCAGCGGCTCAAGTCTCCTTGGATGCCTCCTGGAAGGAGCCACCGTGTTTTGCCAAGACTTTGGCCCACACGTTGGGGAAGCAGCCCAACACCCCTCACCCTGCGTCAGAGGTCGGGCCCCGGACCCCTGGTTGCTGACTCCTGGTGGCCTGCCAGCCCAACCCCGAGCTGAGCCATGAGCTGGGCGAGGCTGGCACAGAGGGCTGGCGGGTCCATGCGTCAGAACCAACCTGGCCAAGCTCTCCAGGCATCAGTGCCATCGGCCCCTCCCCAACCCCTCTGCTTCTAGGATCAGGGGTCAGAACTTGGGCTACAGGACGGCTCGCCTGGGGAGAAGCAGCAGCACATGTGTGTGTCCACCTGGCGTTACTAAGGCCATTCAGGTACTGCCCTGCCTGGGCTGTGGCACCATGGCCTCCCCCATCCTCTGCCTGGGTCAGCCACCCCTCCTGTCCCTCCAGTCCCAGACCAGGGGCTGGGATAAGCAACACCCTCCCAGGACCCAGCGGGGAGGGGCCTTGGGAAGTTCTTCATTTCCTGAGTTCAACCCCAAAACTCGAAAACCGACACTGGGAGCCAAGCATGGGCTTCCCAGTCCAGACCCAGATGGACACATCCGGGGCTCCTCCTCTGCCCGCTCCCCCAGGGGGCTCCCTCTGGGCACAGGCACAGGGCTCACCCTCCCCTGCTCTCCCTCCTCCCGCCCTCTGGACTCAGTTCTCCCATCTGTAAAGAGGGACACCCCGCCGATACCCCTCCGGCTCCTGTCCTGGAGTGACAGGAGAAGCTCCTCCCGAGTCCTCCTTGCTAATTCCAGTGGCATGTTGGGACCCGGCCCACCCGTACCTGAGCCCCCAGCCTCCACTCCGGCCACCGCAGGCAGTGCAGTTGGGAAGGGCGGGAGAGGTGGGGCTGGGAGGGTGTTGCGTGGAGAACATTCCAGGAGCCCAGACCCACTCCAAGCAGCTGCTGGCGGCTGGGAGCAGCTGGAGGCACAGAAGGACATGGCTCCTCCTCGACACCCTCAGAACACAAGGGCCCACCCCACCCACCTTAAGTAAAATGAGACCTGTGGGGCTGGGGTGTGGCTCGGTGTGCGAGTGCAGGTCCCTCCCCCGCACAGAGACAGACAAAGACACGCAGGTGCTGGAGAAGGAGGAAAGACACGGCCGAGTCCCACGTCCACGGGCTCAAAAGTTAACTTTCAGACCATCGTGACCAGGCTGCATGTTCCTCCACGTGCCCCCCGACACCCCACGCGCCCCAGCTCAGCACTCGGCCTAGTGTTGAAACACCGTTGGCATCTCAGCCCTTCCCAGATGCCTCACTCCATCTTCAAGTCCTCGGTTGTAAAGGGACAGCACCAGGCACGTCCTGTGCGCTCAGTAAATCTGCACCGCAGGCTCTGCCGCAGGACACCATAACAAGCATCCCGGAGGAAGAGGAGTCCCAGAGTCGACTCCTAGCCCCTTGGTACCAAGATCACCCACACAAGCAGGCTACCCTGAATGTCCCCTGTCATGGTTGCCATTCCTGATGTCCACCTTGAGTTCTTACTGCAGTGTTTTCTTTCTCTCCTTCTCTCATGGAGACAGGCACTGGGTCCCCACACCCAGTAAAGTCACCATTCAAATGTTGAAGCATCCTTATACCCAATGCAGTCACGAGGAAAGGAGCAGCCACCACATGCTGATCCTGCATCCATGCTAAACTGTGCCCCGGCTGACGGTAGGCCCGGGCCAGTCATTTAACCTCCCTTGTTGATAAAATGGGGTTGCTACTGCCTTCCTTTCAGCACTACTGTGATTACTAAACAAAACGATGTGACAATGACCTCTGTGGTCTGGCTCCTGCCTGTTTAACCTCACTCCATACCAAACACCCTCTTGCTCTGTGCTCCAGCCTCAATGACTTCTCTGTTCTTAGAAAAACACACTGTCACTTCCTCCCACAGGACCTTTGCATCTGCCATAGACATGCTATTCCCTCCCACCCCAGGGCCTTTGCACATGCCAGTTCCATCTGTTCTTCTCTCATCCGAGTTTCACCAAGTTGATGCCACTCATCTTCACATTTTACCTCTTCAACCTAGGTCATGTTCTTTGCCATGATGTCTCATAAAACTGCATCCCTTTCCTCCAAAGCACTTAATGCATAATTCTGGTTCCTGTTCATGCACAGACTCTGAGATTAGAAAGCATATCTCATACTGCTTATCATTTTGCCCAGAGCCTGGCACAGCTGTGGTATACAATAGGCACACCAGCTGTGGTATACAATAGGCACACAAAATATTTTTTGAATCAACAAATCAAAGAATGCATGAATATATTTAGCACAGAGATGAACAGAACAAATGTCCCCTGAATTCTTCATTTCCCCCAGCTGAATAATCCTGCCACTGATCATTTTCCCCCCCGACTTCTTTTTCTGAATTTCCCATCAAAGTATCAGCAGGGAAATCAAGCAGAACTTCCAGGGTCAGCAAAGAATGTGCCCGGTCCTGACCCTGGGGGTGGTGCCTGGGTCGGGAAATGCGGAACAGGTCACTGCAGCCTTGCCCCAGCCCTCTCGCTGGTCCACTGCCCAGGCAGCAATTCCACTCCCCAGCTGGAGCCCCAGAGCACGTGCCTGGAGCAGGGCAGCGCTTGAAATGGCCACTGACAGGAGACCCACCTCCAGTCTGGTTCTGTCGCCTCCCAAGTATGACCTTGGGCAGAAGCCCCCACACTCATAACAGACCTCAGCTCCACATCCTGGACAATAAGTGGGGGGCATGGTTGCCTTGATCCCGAGGAACTGCCCCCTCCAAATTCTGTGGCTCTGGGACAGATGCAGGGGTGAGGGACTTGCAGCTTGTAAGCTAAGGCTCATTCACGAGGCACACGTGGTCTCAGTTCAGCTCTGTCACTACCTGCTCCTCTGAGAGGCCACCCCAAGCGGGACACACAGCTGCCAGGGCCTGTCAGCCAGGACGATGAGGGCCCCTGGGAACTTCTCACCTGAGCATTCGGAGCCCACCTGTGTGCCCGAGCCTGCCAACTGCCAGGAGGGCTGAGATCCAGCTGCGAGCTCAGGGAAGGTGATCGGAGAACAGAGCCACAGCTGGCCTTGGGCCAGGTTCCCCCCCCCCCCCCCCCCCCCGCCACCAGCGAACAGCCTCCAGCCTGGGAGAAGCCCTTTCCCGGGTATGAGGCTGGAGAGGGGCGCGGAGGGCCGTTCCCGCAGGAAGGCGCAGGCTGAGGCCCCTGAGTTCCAGGACCTGCTGCGACCCCCACACATCCCGAGGCTTCACCCAAACTCAGTTTGGTTAGACATGGGCAAAGCCTTCTGGAAAGCTCCAACCACTTTAAGGGCAGATTCATAGGGGTCAGGCCCCTCTTGGAGGCGAGAATCCAGGTGTCCTGTACAAAGGACAGTGACCCAGAGAAGCAGGCAGGATCCCTAGAGACACACCACCCCTCATTCCACCCACAGCCCCGAGTCCTCCTTTGAGTTCTGTCCCTAGTGAATTAAAGACCTTCCACTAGACTCTGCCCCCTCTCTGCCTGCTGGTCACAATGCAAGGACAGGCTCATCCTAATCAGGGGGTGGGCTGGGGCCCACAGCCGTGCCAGCTCCTTGAAACCTTTTTTTAAATACCAGGATTGAACCCACTGAGCCCCATCCCAGCCTTTTTTATATTTCATTTTGAGACAGGGTCTCACTAAGTTGCTGAGGCTGGCTTTGAATTTGTGATCCTCCTGCCTTAGCCTCCTGAGCTGCTGGGATTACAGGCATGCACCACCGCACCCGACCTCCTTGACACTCTGTCAGACGATGTGCATGGAGGTCCTGATGCATTACTGCCGAAAGGGGGGGGGGTCAGCAGCTTCTCTGAAATTCCCATTTTCTGAGATGTCAGAAAGACAGACTTCCTACTGTCTGTGTCAACCGGCAACAGGAAACCAGGTAGGGGCTTCCTGGATTCAGGTTATAAACCCACGACAGTGGCCCTGAACCAGGGACAAATTCCCCCAGGGGACCCTGGCCAAGTCGGAGACATTCTCACCTGTCCTGCCTGGGTGCCTGCTGCTGGCATGCGGTCGGGAGAAGCCAGAGAAGCTGCTACCTGCTCTGCAGGGCACAGGACAGCCCAGCAGTCCAGAACGGTCCCACCCCCGTGTCCACAGGGCCGAGAGGACCCCCGCTGACAGACCCCTCCAGACTCCCACTGTGTGGCATACACCAGGCAAGTGGCACACACCGTGGCACAGGGAGTGACAGGAGAGGTGTTTCTGTCCACAAACTGGCACCACAGCGTCCAGCGTGGACGCTGCTGGGCCTGAGCCAGTGCCCAGTGGCTGCCAGCATCCCAGGCAGGATTCAGGTGGTGCCGGGTGATATTTCATTGTCAGGGGATGGGGACAGGAAGGCCAGGTGCCTGGTCCCTTGAGACCAGGTAAGAAGAGAGCTGTCCCCAAGTCACCTCATCAAGCCATGCGTGACCAGCCATTCCCAGCCCCAGAGAACCAAGCCGCTGTGCTCAGCCAGCACTTACCTTCCGGAAGCTTAGCCACCTCCCTCCCCTCATCTTCCTCTGAGGGAAGAGGAGAAGAGAGGCAAGAAGGAGAGGCAGGAAGGGGGACGGGTGACGGAGATGAGAGGAAGAACCAAAGGAGAGAGAGAGAGGAGAGAGAGAGGTTGGTTAGCAGGGATTGTTCCTAGAGGAAGAATTTGTGAGTGAGGAGGCAGAGGCTGAGGCAGGGGGAGCTGACTCTCCACAGAGGAGCCCAAGGGAGGGCTGAGGCCCGCCAGTGCAGGACCCAGGAGTCCAGGGCACAGTGCAGACACTGACTCGGGAGCCTTCCTCTCCCAGCCCTGCGGCCAGCGCTCATGTGGGCTGAGTCTCGGGCAGCCATGTGCGGGCAGGTGAGCGGCAGCTCCAGCCCCCTTCACCTCCCGTGGCTCAGTGACCCTGGCCATGCTGGTAGGAGTGGCCTCCTGAGTGGGAGCCAGTGTCTGGGTGGGTCGAAAATGCATGCCATTTCCCTCCTACCTGGCTGGATCAGTCTTCTGGTGACTAAGGAGAGAAGGTTAAAGTGGACCCCAAGACCCAGGTCAGCCCTGAAACCAGTCTAGAAGCAGTTCTCTAGACTGAACTGGCTCCAGATCGCCATTAAGAGCCCAGGGCCCCCACTGTCTCCCGCCCTCAGGATGGAGAGGAAGTGGGAAGTGGGAGAGAAATAGGAGGCATGACCCTTATGGCCGTCCACTCTGGAGGACAGAGCCAGGACAGGTGGCTGGACCCCAGAGAGGCAGAAGCAGCTGGGGAGCCTGGCTCTGGTCCTCAGCAGCAGGTGAAAGCCACCAGCATGAGGGTTTTGGACAGGAGACCAGCAAGACCGGCTGGGGGTTGCAGGGCCTTGGACAGGCAAGAGAGACCAGGGCCAAGGGGCAGAGGGGAGGGGAGAGGAGGCGACAGACAGCAATGGCTGCCACTGAGTCATGAGTTTCTCAGGCAGAGCGGGAGAACAGCCTCATAGAGGGTGGCCTCTGACGTCTCGAGGACACTCAGCACACTAGAGACCCGGGAGCCAGGCTCCCAGCAGAGAGCAGTCAAGGAAACGGAGGCCAGGCCTGCAAACTGCAAAGTCCACAAGGGGCCACGATAGGCAGGAAGGTTATCGAGTGATGTGTCACCTTGACACGTGCACAGAGGGCCCCCATGCCTGGCCTCAGGGTGGCACAGAGCCCACTCCCTGTCCTCTCCAGAGCATCTCCAGAACCTCCACTTGGGAGCCTCCTATGAGATCCCAAGCCCAGCCCCAGGGTCCTGGCCGGCGGCCTCCCGCACCACGTTCCACCCAGCCAGTCACTCACCGCCTGTGGGGTGCAGCAGGATGTCTGCGGGGTTGTGGGGTTTCAGGCCCAGAGCAGACAGGGGTGTCTTGGCCAGACCTGGCGGGGAGCGCACTGTGCCAAAAAGAGAGGGGAGACAGCAGGGTGAGTGGATGGCGGCAGGGCGGACCCCCACCTCCAGAGCGCGTCGGCCAGGCCTGCGCCACCAGAGCCAGCCCCAAACCCCACACTCGGGCTCCAGGGCCTTCCAGTCCTCTGTGCTTCCTCACGTTTCAGCAGTTTAAAGGACAAAGGGAAAGAGTCAGGAAGTGACGCCCTTTGTCCTGGCCCTGTCCCCAGCCTTGACAGACCCATTTCTAGCCCTCGGCCCTCGGCCTCCCGCGGCTGTCCCTCGACATTGCTCCGGCCCACAATACACGTGCAGCCCTCCCTGGCGGCCTCGGCCCTTCTCTAGAAAATTCTCTCCCTTCCTCCATTCTCTTTCCCCAACACACACACACTTTCACACACACAGACACACTCACACAGATATACACACACACACTCTCACACACGCACACTTTCACACAGCCTTTTAGAGCCATGCGCATGGGTAGACTTAGAGGAAGACAAGTGAAAATGAAGACGCAGAGTGACGTGTCCTAAATAGGACGGGCAGGTGAAGGGATCACAAGCTGGAAGCCTGGGCCTCAGGCCAGCCCTGTGCCAAGTGCGTCCCTTACAAATCCCAGCGAGAGAGACTGTTTCTGTGCGGGGCTCTGTACCCCCGAACCTCAGTGCCCTGGGAGAAGCAGAAGCCTGAGAGCGATCCCAGCCAAGAGCCCCGCTTCCTGTGCAAGCCGGGCTCCGCCCCGCCGCCCATCTGGGTTACAAGTGTCACGTAACACACAAGGTCAGAAAGGGCTGTCAGGCGTTTTCCCATCAGCCAAGGACTCAGCTGAGCTGCTGGGCAGTGTTCTGCCCAGTCACGAGATGCCTGGGGACAGCTGCCACGACTCTTCACACACCTCCGAGAAGTAGAGAAAGGAGCTCCGTGGCTCCTAGCAAGGGTATCAGGAACTAGAGGCTACAGCCCCCGAGGACACCTCCCACCTGCTGGTGGCCACAACAGACTAGCTATGGCCCTCAGATGCCCGGGGCCCAGCTCCACAACCCTCTCTGAGCCCACTTGCTTTCCCCAAGACAGACAGGCTTCAAGGAACAGCAACAAAGCACAGCCTCTCGATGCCACCAACACACACAGCTGGGTCGGGCAGGCACAGGTGTGTGCACACAGCCCTGGGAGCATGGGTGGCCCACTAACACCCCGGCCTCACTGTCCTCAGATGTTCAAGGGACGAATACAGCACAGGGACAAACGAGTGCAAACACACAGCTCCAGGGACTGGGTGAGTCCAGGCCCCCCACCCCACGGCCCCCCACCCCACCCAACATGACATCCTGCTCATGGAAGGTTCTCAAGGCTTCATTAAGGACTGTCACCTGAACGCGCAGTTCAGGGACATCACCAAGAGCGGAGGCTGACCTTCGAGACTGCTGCCCAGGCCCAGGGCAGCAGCTCCGGCCTGCAAGTCTGCATATGCCACTCAGCAGGTGCAGCAGAGGTGCGGGTCCCAGGGAGAGAAGGTGAAAGGGACCAGTGCCAGAGACTCACTTGCCCAACGCCCCTGACCCAGGCCCTCTGCTGAGGCAGCTGAGTGGGTGGCACTGAAGCCAGGCAGCCTTCTGCTTCCTGAGAGAAGAATTCCTGGCATTTCTCCGCCTTCCATCCTCTCTCTCCAATTCTGTGCATTTATGAAAACTCTGACTTAGCCTTGTCCCCAGGACACCCAGCGCTGGCCAGGGGGAGGGAGAGAAAAAGGTAAAACTCAATTCTAAGATAGCCCCAATGGCTTCCATCCCAAACAAGGGGACACCCAGCCTTGGCTATTGGACCTGACAGCAAAAGGAGGCAGATGTGAAGGTAGAAGGTGAAGACTGGGTGAGAGATGCCATTGAGTCAAATGGGTCATGAGGTATCTTGAGTAGGTGGCTCTAGGTTGCAATTATGGTGGCTCCAATATGGCAGCCATGGGCCCCCAGGGCCACAGAGCTCTTGCAGTTGACTAATCCACACTAAGCTGTGCTGTCAGCACAAAATACACACTGGTATTCAGTGTGCAAAAGGAACACAAAATATCTCATTCTTTAAATTAACAAAGTACATCTTAATAGTGTAGAATGTTAAATAAGGCATATTATTAAAATTAATGTCACCAGTGTATTTTGACATTTTTCAAAAAGATTGTAAAATATCTCAGTATTTTTATACTGATTTGCCTATGATAATATTTTAAACTTAGCAAAATATTATTAAAATTACTTTCAACAGGTCATGTTTTTTGATGTGGCTACTAGGGAAATGTAATGGTAAAGGTGCTCATATTCTGTGTCCATCAGGCAGCCAGAGCCAGGGCTTCCAGGGCTGGTGATTCGTCTCAGCTTTGACCTCCTCAAGATGGCAGCCAGCAGGTTTCCTGGCACACAGACTGGGTACTGTCCACATTCCACCCCCGTGCAGGACACATTCCACCCCTGTCCAGCCCCAGAGGACGCAGAGCCAGGTGGCTTCCTTAGCCAGTCCCCGTCTCACGAGGACAAATGCACAGCTGGACCTGGACCAGCCAACTCCCCTACTCCTGAGGATCACTAGGGTATGCTTCCTCTGCTCTGCTGGTCTGTGCCTCTCACAGGTCCTGAGGCCCTCTAAGCCTGACTCGATTTCATCACTGCATTCCCCCCAGCTACCTCCTCCAGATCAAGGTATTTTCCCTATAAAAGGGATCACTGGCTCACTCCTGGCTCATTCAGTCTTCTCTTTGGTTACCCTTTGGGGATTTGCCTCCCCAGGAGTGTATAAAGGCTGCAGTAAATGCCCCTGATTGGAGACCAAGGATGAATGAGATGAGGGTTCTGCCTTCCTGAGTCTCAGATCTTTCTTTCCTTGGTGGGAACTACATAGATTGTTTGAAGTAGAAGAGGGCCTGGACACAGGAAGAAATGGGGGTCAGTAAAAACAGGTCAAGGTCAAGGCACCAAGGGTCACATTAGGATTGGAGATCTTTTGAGTGTAGAATGCAAAAAAAAAATCTCAAACAACTAAGAAAACTCCATACTGTGAGAACCCAGGGTCCCATGGTCCATCAATCTGGATTCCAAGACTGGAGCTGCCTCATCCCAGAATGGGCAGTGGAAGAGAAGGTGCAATGGGAAAAAGGAAGTGGGGTGGGGGCACATTCCAGCCCTGCCTGACTCGTGAATCGAGGAGCAGGAAATTTTAGCTGGGCCCATCTTTGCTGGCACACTTCCCCCACCCACCCCCATATTTGGGGCACTTGCATAGGTCAAGATCAAGACAAGGTTCTAGAGAGGACATGGGAGGACAAGCTCTGCAGGGAGTTCTTACCCCCACTGGACGGCGGGCTGGTTGGAGAGGCTCCCTCCATCTCCTCGAAGGCCTCCTTGTAGCTGTGCAGATGGGGCTGCAGGAGGACACAGGGGAAGCTCTAAGAGGAGGGCCCCTCCAGGTGACCCTGAGCATGAGGGCAGCAAGTTAAGCAGCCCACAAATTCCCTCCCCAGCCTGACTCTCCGCCACTGTCCAGGTAAGCCCAGAGGTCAAAGGGACATCCTGGCCACTCACAGCTCCAACAACACCTTGAACTTGAGAGAGCCGGGGAGTGGCTTTTTGCCAGCACAGGTCGAACTAGAAATATTTCACAACAGGGCCACAGAGAAGGGACCAGAGGCAGGGGACTTGCATCCTGCCAGAAGGCAAGAGGAAAAAGAGGTGCGAGAGCCTCTGACATCTAGAATGCCTCTCTGTTCTGGATTTCATATGTCAGCACGCATTGGTGTCTCTCAATGGGGCCCATGGACCACCTGCACCAGAATTTTCCAGGGTGCATGTTTGCAATGCAGATTCCTGGATCCCATTCCAGAATGCCTATGCTGGAATCTCTGGAGGTGGATTTGAGAATCAACAGTTTTAACAGACATCCCGCTGAAGTTCGAGATCCTCCGCCTCCAACTACTGAAACGTCTCAGAAATGCACTCGTCTAAGCATGGAAATTAAATCTTCCAAGAAAACCCTTATTTCTGAAAAAGGCTCAAAAATATTTTTGTCAGACTATACAACCTGGTTTGGACTTTCAAGATTGAGGTCATCCATGTCATCCCCAGGATCCTTATCACACTACAAAGGGACTTTCTTTAGGAATCAAGAAAGAAACAGGGCATAAAAGCTATTGAAGGGAGGGCATGGGCTCCAGATTACACGGACCAGAGACAAGACCTTGGGTGAGAATTCGAGGAAGGAAGACTCCTGCCTTTCACTGATGGGTCAATGCCAAGTTTACCGCCAGGTTCCTGGAGACCTAAGTAGCTCTGCTACCCTCTGTGGCCCCAGGATGCAGTTCAAGGACTCACCTCTTTGGGCCGCCCTCCAGGATTGAGGGCGATGGTAAGAGCCAGCTCAGGGGAGACGCACTGGACAGGGGAGCGAACCCCGGGGCTACGGGGGGATGTGGCTTCAGGAGACTGGTTCTCATACTGTCCATCGCTGGCCGCCCGCCTGCGGAGTGGGGCTGGGGGCTCTGCAGGCTGCCTCTCCCGAGCCTGCACCCCTGGGAGGAATGGCGAGGCATGCAGGGTGATGAGCATATTGTTTGAGAAACAGTCAACCCCGCTGAGTCCCCCCCCGAGAAGGCAGCACCCCTTAGCTCAGGGGCCAAGCTGGCGCGGGACTGCCCCCCCTCAGCACCTCCCCCAGCCTTCCTGGGCCCATCTCTGTTCACACCCTGGGTTTCCTCCGCAGGGTGGGGGACCTGCTTGGATAGGGCCAGGCCTGCGCCAGGAATCACTACTCCACACAGGGTTGGGACCAAGAGCACAAAGGATTGATACAAGAAACAGATGTCAGCTCCTTCAGCCCCTAGAGGCAGAGGGCCAGAGCTTCCAGACAGGAGGGGAGGTGGAGGGAACAGAGGGTCTCCAAGGCAACTGCATCAACCAACAGGCAACATCGAGCCCGTGGGGAGGAACTTTTGGAAAGGGATAAATTGCATCATCTTGCAAAATGGTGCTCCCAAGAAGAAACAAAGAAATGACTGATTCTTGCTGTGGAGTCCCCAACCCAACTGGCCTCTGGGATATTTCTAGGCTTCTCTGGGGTTCCCCAGCCTTCGTCAGTGTACCTCTGAGACCTCTTACCAACTTCCCTTATCCTGGCCCCTGAGCTAAGGATCACTCTCTCACCCCAACGATGGCCGCGGCTCCCACCCTACCCCTCCCTGCAAAGGGCAGGCCCAGAAGTCATGCTCTCCATCTGCATTTCAGCACGCCCCATCCCAGTCCCACTCCCCAGGCTGGGCATGTTGCTAACCTCACCCTCCTTCCTTCCCACTCTCTTCCCACAGCTGGGCTGAGGCATGGAATCCATTGCCTCACTGAACTGGCTCCCAGAATCCTAGAAAATTGACTTCCCAGGTCCCAGGGGCCAAGACCCAGCCCGAAGGGTGGGCCCCTGGACCTGATAATCTTCCAGGACATTCTCAGCCCTGCCTTCACCACCACTGGGACTAACCAAAGGTCCTAGGTCACATGGGCCTGGTACCAGGATGTACCTCTGGGAAGACGGTCCTATAGCACACATGGGAGTGTGTGCGCACGCACGAACACACACACACCACACACGCACACTGCTGGACCTAGGGACGGGCCAGTATAGCCAAGCAGAGATCACCATCGCACAGCCTTCCACCATCTCAGGAGCCCAGCTTGGCACAGCCACGGCAGCCTCCATGAACAGTGCCTGCTGGAAGCCTTCCTGCCTGTTGTGAGTGGGACAGATGCACTCTGGCTCTCACCCCACACCCAGCCACCCTAGGCAGGGACTTGTGCTCCCATGACGGGTGCTCTGCAGGCAGAGGGTCAGGGGACTGAAGGTTAAATTCAGAAGGTGTGGGGAGGGGATGTTGGAGTCCCACCCGGGGTTCTTACTCAGAGGCCTGCCCACCAGCTCGACCAAGACAACCTTGCCCGCCACTCAAACTGCCCTGCCACTCAAACTGCCCTGCTTAAAGCCAACAAGCCACTGGCCTCAGAGTGTCTTTATTTGCAGAATAGAAAACTAGAAGTCACATCATTCTCAACCAGGGGCTGCTAGGAAGGGCAGAGCCACACTGGCGTCATCCAACTGGTCCAGACTCCCAGACCTCGGAAGAACTGTGCAGCCAGCAGCTCAGCCAGACCTGCGGGAAGCCCTGGCCTCGGCCATGCTTCCCCTTCCTCTGCCAAGGCCCTGCCCCACTCAGGCCTCCTGGCAGCGTGGACCAGAGTGGCTGTTAGATTCATTCGGCAAAACGTCACAGAGGAGCAGATGTTGCCACTGATTCTCTAATAACACTGGACAAAGGAGCCAGGTCCCAGGCGCACCCTCCCCGGCAGCCTCTTTCTGGAAGGTTCCTTTGCCTTTTCAAGAGGTGGCCAGTCTCCCTGTTGGGTATCTGATGAAGTTTGCCCTTGGACAGATGGGTCTGTTGCCCCTGGAGGCACTGCCCGGGGTAGCATCTGGGCCCAGGAGCCACAATAATCAGCTGGAGAGGAGGCTGGACTGAACGTGGCCTTGCTGGTGGCGGAGGAGTGAGACCCCAGCCAAAGCAGTCAGCCCCCTGCGAGCAAGCAGCGCCTCCTCAGCTCCCCTCCCCAACACCACCAGGCTGGCACACAGGAGAGCATTCTGATCAGAGGCAGGAGGATGGACCAAATGACCTCCAAAGAGCCAGGGAGCTGCAGGGCCGAGCCTCCCCCTGCAGAAGGAGAAGACCCTGCATTCCACTCCCACGGGGTCAGCCCCTCCCCCCACAGAGTGCCCCCTGGCACCAGTGGCCACTCAGGGCCATTTGCATTCTTTGAACACAGTGTCCCACTGTTGTCCCCCTTGGCAAGCCCAGAGCTGCCCTGGAGTGCCTGGAGAGCCATGTTCCCTCTCCCTTGTCACTTTGCATGGGAGGGGAGCCGGGCATGAGGGAGGAGAGAAGAGAGCTCCATTGTTCTCCACCAGGCTGGGACGTCTGGACACCAGTTGACAGCCAGTGTCAGAGGGAGAACACCCCTCTCTCACGTCCCAGAGTCTGGCTAATAATAAAACAGGACTGCTCCCTGCCACTGCCCTCCACCCCAGGACTTCCTCAGCTCCCCAGCCCCCCCACCATGGCCTCTGGTTCCTACACGCACACAGGAGGGGACGGCACACACACAGACACCCATGCACACAAGCGTGCACGCACCACCAGCCTTGACCCGACAGAAAGGGATGGTGGGGTCTAGTGGGGCCCTCAGCACCTCTACAGTCAGCCCCCACCCACTCCTGCAGAAGGCCATGGCCAGAGGAAGCTGGTGAAAAAAGGAGCCAAGAAAAGCAGGATTCTGGAAGGTTCTCCTGGCCAGGCTGGCAAGTTCAGCATTCTAGTCCAAGGAGACCGAGGAGTGAGAAGCACTGATAACGAGAAAGTGGTCTTCCGGATCACAACACCCAAGTCAGGAGCCCTGGGTCACCCTCTAAGGGCTGCTCATACAGTGGCACCAGGTCCTCCCCTCTGCCCAGAGAGGATAGCAGGCCACGGAGCCTCCACACTCGCCCCTCACCTGAAGAGCAGCTCCCCAGTCAGCCCCACCACCCAGGGCGCCCTGACTCTGCTGCTCAGGATGGTGTCCTGGGGAACAGCTCTCTCCCTGAGGTTCCTCTAATGTGACCTGGACCTGAGGCAACCTACTCCCTTCACCATGCGCATGCGCGCCCACACACACACACACACACACACACACACACACACACCCTGCAGTTCTGGGAGCTGAGGCCCTAATACATATCATGACATGCACCTTGGCAAACGACTGCCTCCCCGGCACCTGAGTCACACGGACAAACGCCCCAGTGTCAGCTTCAACACAGCTTCCCCAGCCCTGTGGCCACCCTACCCCCACAGACCCAGCTCTTCTTTCCAGTCTTCCAATTTCCAAGACTGGAATCCTCAGCTCCAGGTCGGGAACTGGGTGTCCAACTGCATGTCTGGGGCTCCGGAAGCAAGGAGATCCAGGAGGAAGGCCACCTGCTGGGCCAGGGCACCAGAAAGCCACACGGCGGGCAATCACACTAGCAGCCCTAGGGCAAGCCATGCCAGCTCCCCTCAGGACAGACCCCACCCCAGAACCTGCCCAACCCCAGGCCCAGCTGCACCCTGCACTCCCCACTACAGGGCCCAGAAAGGTGGAGGGAAAAGGAGGAGGAGAGGGTGGCAGGGTGCTAGAGCCATCTCCCGATTATCCAGGAACTGGGAGGAGGAGGATCCAAGAGGCACCAGACATTGCCATCGGCAGTCACTGGTTCCCAGCGCCTCTCAACCATTTCCTGGAACTGCTCAGGTCATGGTGTGGGACGAGCCTGAGCACACTGTCCCCTCCTGACACCAGCCTGAGGCTTAGAAGAGCCAGAAAAGACCAGGTAATTGCCACCCTAGGGCTAAGAGCCTGGGGGTCTGCATGTCCAAGAAGCCAGAGTGGACATCAGTGGACATCATCATCCTCAGATAAAGTACCATGGCCCTGCTGGAGGGCCCCCACATCCGGGGCATGCCAAACCACTGTGCAAACACTCAGGGCTGGGCTGTCGCCCTCCATTTTTCAAATTGGGTGACTGAGCTCAGAATAGTTGAGAGTTGCCCAAGGTCATGGAGGTGAACACAGGCAAGGCAAGACCATCACCCAGGCTTCTGAATCTTGGCCAAGGGTCCTAGGATCAGACGTGGGGTGGGGTCAGAAGTACTGTGTCTCCAGGGCGTGCCATGCCCCAGTGGATGGGGCAGCAGGTACTGAGTGAACACTCCTTGTCCTGCACCTGGTGGCCTCAGACAAGGCACAGCCTACCCCCTGCTGAGACCCTCCCCACAGCCCAGACTATCTGCCCCGTGCGGACCCCTGGCTGCACACCGCACTGCAAAGGCCTTCACCTCCAGCAGGGACACTTCACACCCTGTTCCCAACAGGGGGGCCAAGGCTGAAAACATCAGGCCTGTCCATGCAGAAGCAGGGACTTGGTCATGCAGAAAGGACAGAGGGACAAAGGGCTGGGAGAGGGCGGGGAGGAAAGAGTGGGTGAGCAGTGGGTGAGGAAAGAGTGGGGAGAAAATCGGGGAGAGAAGAGAGCATGAGCCAGAGATGGAAAGAGGACAGCCACCAAAGAGAGAGGAGATGGAAAGGCAGAGGAGACGGAGACCCGGAGGAGGGGACCAACCAGAGAGGGAGGCAGACCGGAGCCGGTGGAGAGGAGGGGGCGGGAAGCGGCTGCCCTGCCCCAGGTCCCGCAGCTTGGCGTTGTAGGCTGCCCACCCAACCCCAGGGGAGCCGGCAAGGGGTGGGAGGCAGGCACCAGGTGAGAAAAGCACAGGGGACAAGTGGACACAGGCCAAGCAGAGCATGCAGGGACAGGCACAAAACAAGACAGAACAAAACAAAAACAAAAAGAAAATCGAGATTAGTTGGTGTTCTGCCTGGGATCCGCCACACACTGGGTGGGGGGAGTCCGACAAAAAGAGAGGGTGGATCTGGGGTCTTGCTTCTCCAAGGGGCGGGTGGCCTCCTGCTGCCTAGCAGGGCACCATGTCCCTCTCATTCCTAACCCCAGACTGGAGGGAGAAGCAGCCTGCCTGGGCCCAGGTGACTTCGGTCTTCTTCTCCCACCCTGGCCCATTCCTCAGTCAGCATCACCCAACCCAAGACCTCCCCTTCTCTCGGGGTCACCTGCCTCTTCCTAAATCCAGGGCAACCCTACCAGTCTGAGGAGAGGGTTGCTCTTCCCAGCATCCTAGCATCCCTCAGCCCTCTGCTGTCAATCACCACCTCCCCCCAACTCCCAGCAATCCTCTTCCTGGGGAGTCTCTGGTGCTTTCTGCTCCACCCAAATCTACTTGGCACCACCAGAAAAGTCCCTAAAACGAACCTGCTTGATGCACTAGAAGGACCTGCTATGTCATCCATGTCTTGCCTTGCCAACCCCCAATGCATCTTCACAACACAGGGGCCAGGCAAGTGGCCGACACATCCCTGGTCTGGCTGCCGGGGTTCACCCCCTTTTACTGTGCTCTACTCCAAAGTGCTCCATCCCAGTTTCTTTGCCGATTCCCCCTCCTTTCTCCAACCTTGAAATGTGGACCCCGGACTCAGTCCTCAGGATCTCTTCCCACCGTGAGCTCATCCATGCTAGCTTTACCTGGCGTGCATCTGTGGATGGCTCCCACATCTCGACACTGCAACTTGTCCCCTGAAACTCCTGACTCTTACCATCTGACCATCTCAGATGCTTCAGGAGCATCTCACTCCCAAGGTGTCCCAGATCACAATGTGGCCAACTCTTCTCAAGTCCTTGCCCATCTCCATGAAGAGCAACTCCATTCTTCAGTTGCTCAGGCCGACAAGGCTAGCATTGTCCTTGACTTTTCTTTTTCTGTCACATCCCATGTCTATCTGTACATCTCAATGGCTGTGCCTTCAAAATACGTCTGTGATCTGAGCCCAGCCTCACAACCTCCATGGTTTCCACCCTGATCAAGAGCAGCAGCCTCTGAACTGGCCTCTCTCCTTCCATGCTAACTCTCCTGATCCTTTTAGGACAAGTCAGATGACATCAGTCTTAGGACCAAATCCTTTCTAAGGCTTCTCACACCACAGAGAGCAAAAACAAAAGTCCTTAGGATCCCCTACAAGACCAGTCTTAAGCTGGCCCATTCCTGTACCTGTCTGACCTCCTGTTGATCACTGTGCTCTAGCAACACCAGGTACACTCCTGCCTCAGGGCCTTTGAACTTGCTGCTCCATGAGGCACAATCCGTTGTTGCCCCAGGAAGTGTCCCCTGACCATGTGCATGAAATGCAACCACCCACCTGCCCTCTCACTGTCACTGGCATTGACTATTTGATCTCTATGGCACTTATCAGTCATCAGAAATGTTACATATCTACTTACTTATTTATTCAGTGCCCACCTCTGCCAGAAGGACAAAGCCTTAACCTATTGTTGGCCACCTTTTCTTAGAGCCTAGACTAGTGAGTAGCAGAGAGTCAAGTTCATGCTGAATGAGTGACTGAATGGGCCTTGAAGTCAGCCTTGGATTCATAATGAAATGTAAAAGAAAGGGGGGGGGGTCTTAATTCAAGTTCTCAGTGTTTGACACCAATATTTCCATATATCTTTATCCATCCTTTATAATTTCATGGAGGTATCTCAGCTCTTGGCCAAGACCTGATTGCCCACCTGGACTCCCAGACCTGTCCCCTCCTACCTCCTCAGAGATGTTATTCCATCAATTTCTTCATTTTTCTTCTTCTATCTGTTCCTTCTCCTTCCTCCCCCATCTTCGACCTCCCCCACTGCTGTCCTTCACCTATGAACATTCTCACGACTCCAAGCTTTACAGAAAGCTCTGGTATCTTGCTACCCTCTTTAGCTATCCCTCTCTCCCCTTTTATCATAAAACCACTCCAAAGAGTAGTTGGCATGCTGTCTTCACTCCATTCCCACTCGCTCCTCAGTCCCTCACTGTCTGGTGTCTGTCACCAGCACTCCACTAAAACTATGCCTTTGAAAATCACCAGACCCCCCCTAATTGGCAAATCCAGTGGCTTAGTCTCTTGCTCCCCCTCCTCTTCATGATGTCTCCAGTTAACACTGCTCACCTCCCCACCCCTCCTCCTTGAAACCCTTTACTCTCCTGGCCTTGCAATGACACATTGTCCTGGCTCCTGTCACCACCCTGAGCATTGTTCTCAGAACCCTGTCTAGCCTCCATTTCTCCTCATAGTCATTCTGTCCTAAGTTCTTTTCCCTCCATGTTCTCTGACACAGCACTCTTGTTCATGCCTAAAGCTTTCACCTCCACCCTTGTGAGGAAAATTCCAAAGCCTGCTGCTCTTCCCACTCTTGCAAGCTCCAATTCCATCATCCATTCGTGGAGGCTCCACTGACACCTCAAATCCACGCAGACCCAACCCTGCAGTTTCCCTCTATCACACTAGCTGTTCACATGGTGGTGGAACCACTGTTCTCTTCATGGCGTCTTGGAACCGTCCTCAATCACCCACTACAGTCAATGGATTTGTGAGCACACTGGTTCTACTCCCACTATAGCCAAGGCATCATCTCTTCATTTTCATGCCCATGGTCAGCATCCTAATCTGGTCCCCATTACCAAGGTGATCTAATAAGCTCCCAGCATCTCCCAGATCAAAATCTCTCCCATTTTGCATTTTTCCTGCCCAGTCCCACCAGATGCATCTTCCTGAACTCCGGCCCTGTGGCACATTCCCTGATTAAAGCACAGGAAGGATTTCCTCTGTTGCTGCTCCATAAAATTCATGTTTCTCAGGCTGGTATTTAAGACCTTCCTGAGACCGTCCCCTGGCTGCCTTTCCCAAGTCTCCCTCTAACAGACGACAACGCTCTCCACATGCTCACTGTTCTTCAGACATTTCCTGCCCCTTCCTATCCATGCAGTGACCTCTCTCTGTCCACTGAAACCTCAGTCACTTTCAAATCCTCTCCATCTTGTAAGGCTGTTTAAAATCATACAGCACACAGCACTCTCCAGTGATCTCTTGACTTCTCTCCCACAGAACTTTCTCCACACCTCTCTTATTACAAATGACTTCATCTTGAAGTTCTAGTTCTCCCCACATCCTACCACTAAACTCGAGACTCCTTAAAGATAACATCCATATCTGATTTCCAACATGCACTGAAATCTCTACCTTTAGAGACTTCCAATATCAGTCCAATCACACAATCAGGAATATAAGATACCTCTATTGGACTTCTTAACTCTCTTATTTCTTTTTCTTGTCTTATTGCACTGACTGGAAACCCAATACAATGTTAAATGATAGTGGTGATAACAGATATCCTTATTTTGTCCCATAACAAAATTCCTGTAACAGGAATGGTTCCCATGTTTCACAAGATAATGTGATATGTGCTTAAGGTTTCTACCACCTACTCATTTTCAGTTAAAAAACTGTCCCTACATTCTCTGAGATTTAATCTGAAATCAGACATGAACAGTGGTTGGATCCAAGTGGAATGAACCAAACAGAGTGCTGAGATATGGAGGACAGCTGAGGGGAGAAAAGAAGACCTAGGGGATAAAACCCAAGAGAAACCAGTTCAAGTTCATGGCCATGAAGAGGTTCTCCCTCAGATCTGAGCTTCCTACTCATGTGGACACTAAAGTTCCAGCTTCCTGCAGCAGAATGTTGCATGAGCAGGAAGAACTGATGCTGAAAGTCTATCCTTCCTGCCTCCCAGAATGTTCTACACATCAATATTATTTGACTGCCTTTATCTATGAACATATTTCAGTACCATGAAGGGGTACTAAGGAAATTCTTCACACATAATTCTGTATGACATAACAAATTCTGTTCATGACATAGTATAGACCAAAGAGGCAAATTCATAGCCCTGGGGACTAGATGTAACTACCCTCTCTATACATCTCACCCCTTCTCCTGACTCATTTGTGGTTGGTAGAAGAGATGGTAACAGATTTAGGGTACAGGGACACTCTGCAACAATGCCCTCCCCCAACCCCCAACTTCATAAAAGTCAAAACCTGAGAGGCTACAGGATATAGAAGTTGACAGCCAAGACCTCAGAAGCCAGGAGGAGAGAAAAGGTTAAGGGAAGATCCACTATCAGATGAACATCCTCCTAGGACTTAAGCATTATGGCTTCTTCTGGAGCAAGCTCCAGGGAAGCTCTAAGGGAGGGTTCTGGTGGGAGAAGAAATTCATTCTGGACCCCCCACCAGAGAAGTCCCCTGGATCCTATTCATCTTTAGACTAGAGCATCACTATTTTTCAGGCACCTCAACTCGTAAAACACTGGGAGGGCAATCACAGTCCCAGGGAATTTGGGTGGCCCCATTCCTCTTGCCTCAATAAACTGGGAGGAAATGGATTTCTACTGATGAAGCATCAGGGAGGTGTCATTATGTCAGGGGCCCAGATGTGGGAGGAAGCAGAAGTCAAAGCCCCAAGTGGATCACCTCATAGAGCATTTCACCCATAGGGTTTCAGAGCCGCTCATCCTGTGCTTGATGCTTGGTTAAAGCAACAGTGAGCTCCTCCTGCACCAGCTCCCCAGGGAGGTGGAGCCCTGTGGCCAACTCCATGGCATAAATGCTCTCACTGTGGCCAAATGCTCGCTACTAACAGTAGAACGAGGGTTTCTGCTGTGCTCGGAAGTGCAGCAGCAAGGACACCCAGGTCCTGGCCCCAACCCAAAGCCAGCTGGCCTTCTGTGAGCTGCTTCTCCAAACCCAGGGTCCATCCCCAGGGAGGGCGCCTCTCTTCCTCCTGCAGCTGGCATGGTGACTCAGCTTCCCCTAAACTAAGGAAAAGGAGTAGAGGGCAGAACCGGCTGCCCAGCCTTCTCTCCCTGTTGAATCCACCACCCTGTCAGCTGAGGGCTGGGCACGAGGCCCACCTCACCACAGTCTCAGGGCCACCCCTGCCCAGCTTTCACCTCACAACAAAATCAAGTGAGATGACTTCCACCCCAGTCTGGCTGTCCCTGTGAAACAGTCATAAGCTGCAGCAGGTGGGAAGGACGGGAGCCCCCGCTGTCCCTCCCAATGTGACCTAGCCACTAGCTCTTTCTCGCCTTTTTCTCCCCCAATGGGTTCTTCTGTCGTCCCACTCTCTCTTCTCTCTGCAGGTGTCTTTCTGGATTTGCTCTGATAGGAAAAGGAGTTTTATTTCCTATGCAGAGCTGGTCCTGGGCAACGACTAATGGGAAAGCTAACCAGGAGGGGGACCTTGGCCTCCTCACCAAAACAAAACTGAAAGGCTCCCACCGGGTTGAACAATCAGATAGAGCCAAAGGTATTATCAGAATAGCCACTCAGGCTTCATTATGGCCTCTCGGAGGGCCTAAGAGGGAAACCAAGTCCACAGAGGACCCCCGCCAACCTTCTCCTCCTACCCCAAGGACATGAAGTCTGAGGACAGCAAGCATGGCAGGCAGGCTCAGAGACTCCTCTCCACCTCGAAAGTCTGTACTCCAGTCCCAGAGTCACCACCTCCAGGAAGTTTTCCCTGGTGGCCTGGGTGGTCAGTTCTGCTTTCCCAAGCTCTGGGCTCGGTCTCACTTCCATTCTAGCACACACTGCATTCTTATGGAACTATCTGTCTATCTCCCTGTCCCCTGACAAGAGAGCAAACTCCTTGAGGGCAGGAACTGACAAACACTGATCTCTGAACCTCAGTGCCTGGCGTGGTGTCTGCAAACATGGATGCAAGAAGGGTGGCTGGACTCCAGCTTCTGGAGCCTCTGCCAGGCCAGAGCAGTACTGCACCTCCCCCAGCACGCCGACTGAGACAAGAGGGCAGGGCAGAGGGAGAAGGAGGGAATGCCCACATCCGATGGCCCCTGAGGTTCTTACCTGCTATTCGGTGGGCCACCAGCCCTTCCAGGTTCAGTGGCTCCTCCTCTGGGGTTCGGGAGGGGTCTGAGGCTGCTTCCTTTGGTGGGAGCTGAGGCTGAGCAGTGAGGCCAGGGAGAGAGGCTGGGGGCTGCTGAGGCCCTGGGGGGCCATGGGTGGTTGGAAGGAAGGCAGATGATGAGGAGGCTGGGCTCTTTGGACGGAAACCCTGGTTGGACCCCGCTGGGCCTGACTGATAATCGTAAGGTGAGTAAGACCTGCCAGGAGGGGCCAGCTCAGGGGTTCCCAAGGCATGCCCACCAGGGATGGTGCCAGATCTGGACTGGGTCAGTGGATGGGACTGGCGGGAAGCGCCTGAGAGGGGCTGGGAGGAGAGTGGGGAAGCCCCTGGCCAGGCCCCAGGGACACTCTGGGACTTATGCAGGGGGGCTGCGGCCGAGACCGGCTCGAGGTCCAGCATGAGCATGTTGAGCGCTTCGATGGACTGCTCAATCTCCTGCTGGGAGGCCGCCCTGGGGAACTCGGGGAGACCGGAGGTGGGGGGCTCCGCCAGCGGCTGGGGGCTGGGCCTGCTGGGCACGAGACTCTCCAACTGGGCTCTTTCCTGCTGGCGAGGAGGTGGGCGAGGCTGTGGCTGCTGCTGCTGCTGCTGCTGCCATGAATTCAGCCCCCTCTGCACGGCCTCCCGGCTGCTGCCCCCGCGGGCTGGAGCTGGGGGCAGCTGGGGCTCTGCATCCGGAAAAGACTGAGAGCGGAACAGGCTGCTGGGGTCATGGCCATAGTGGGAGGTGCCCACTGTCTGGGGCCAGACTGGGTGGGGCCCCTCCCGCTGGTAGCCAGCTAAGCCCTCCTGTGCCGAGTAGGAGGGCCGCATGGGGGCCATGTGGCCAGCGTGGGCGGGCACTGCCCGGCCAGCATTCTCATAGGGGTAGCCCCCGCCATTGACCAGAGGCTCCGCAGAGTGGGGCTTGTCCAGACCGTTGGTTAGTGGGGGCAGGGCCTCTGGGTAGCCCCCCTCGCTGGTGTTGGTGATCCCGTCCAGGGAGGACAGTGTGCCCATGCTGCCCACACTGTGACCATCCTGGTTGGGCAGCTCATCGTCCAGGATGTCTGTCTCCCGTTCAGAGGCCAAGGCGCCACCGTTGACGTGAACCTGGGCTGGGACAACATGGCGGCCCGAGGAAGCCACAGCTGGGCCACCAGCCAGGCGAGACCTGAGGTGCTGCGCGTGGTACATGGCGCCTTGCTTCTCCCGCTCCAAGCCAAAGCCACTGAGCAGGCGATCCAGCTCCCGCTTCTCCTCGGGACTCAGGGCAGCCGGGGCACCGGAGGCCCCTGGGACGGGCTCATCGGTCTTGTCTGTCTTGGTGGAGGCTGTGGAGTTGCCCGAGTCACTGCTCACAGACAGCGTGTGCTCCACGTGGTTGGGGGTGGCCGACAGGACAGGACGTGTGGCATTGACGGCCCCAGTGCTGCCGTTCAGGGAATCCTTTTTCTTCACCTTGGCATACAGGCTCCCGTCCAGTGGCCCCTGGGTGTGTCCTACCACCTCTGCAAGGACAGAGCAAGGGAGACAGTTGTCAGTGGGAGGCAGCTCCTCTCACAAGGAAGCGCCTTAGAGCCCCATTGCCGGGGTCCCCGAGTCTCCTCTTGCCACTCTAAGGAGGCACAAAGGAAAGGGACAGAAGGCCCTCACCCGCACCCTGGACAGGCAGCAGAGCCTAGGACTGGGCAAGGAGTCTGAGGCCAAACCACCCGCCCAAGCCCATCTCTGACATTTCACCAGTTTCCTCAACACAGAGGCTTGAGTTACTCTCTGGGCCTCAGACTCCTCATCTGTAAAATGGGACAATAATAGAATCAGGCTGGACCCTAAGAATTGCCAGTAATTCATTGAACACACGAAGCTGCACGCTGAAATGAGCTGACATGGGTCGTGCTGAGCCGTGCCTGGTGCATGGCCAGAGAGCCGCGTCCACCGTGAGGATCATTCATTCCTGAACGGTGACGTGCGAAGCACACTCATCCCCTCCTCAAGCACATCTTGGAGAGTTCCTTGAATTCCTGCTCTGGATTAGAGGCAGACGCCAGGAGAGGCAGGCTGCACCCTGAATGCATACGGAGGTGTCAGGGCACCCCCAAGGACAGCCTTGGCACAGGGAAGTGGGGGAAGGGCCCACAAGGGTGGTAAGGAGGCAGTGAAGGGTGCATGCCCAAGGTGGGTGGGGCTGGGAGAGAGGCTGAAGGCAGGCCTGGGGCTCTCTAAGACGAACTGGCCCTTCAACCTCCACCACCAAGTTTGGTTCAATACAAAGAACTTTCTAGAGCCTTTCAGATACACTGCACCATTCATTCTGCCCAGTGCTACATTTTTGAAGTCTCTCCCATTTCCTCCCCCAGCACTGTCCCCTCCTCATGGACCCCTGGCCCACCACAGCAAGCGCAGCCCACACCAATCAAGGGCAGGGTGGCAACAGGCCCACCAGAGGGCCAGTCTCCACCCTGAAAGGCTGAGCTGAGATGCAGCTGACAAAGCCTGCCGTCCTGTGCCAGAGGGGACAGGCGCTCCCTCTGCGGGGCACCATGTGGGGCGGGTGCTTGGGCAGGGGGCTCAGGGAATATCTCAGGGATGCAGGGAAAACACAGCAGCAGAGGTCTTCACTGGGGAGAGCTCTCCTTTATGTCTGCAGACAGCTCTAAGGACCCCCAGGACTCACTGAAGGAAAAAGTGAGTGCGGGGTGGCTCCAGGCCAGGGGGCTGACTCAGGACTGAGAACCTCCCCCACCGAGAAGCTCTGCAATTTCACACCCTGTGCCGTCAGCACCCCAGCTCCAGACCCAGCGCACACACACACAGAGCGCCGCCTTGCCTGCCCGCTGTGACCCGGCTCCCAAAGACTCCCACCGACTCCCACCCCAACCCAGACCCAGCAGCCACATGCTGAACCAAGACCCCGAGGCAAATCACCAGATCAGAACACTCGGCCTGTGCTCCTGGGGTGACCCTCCGAGAACTACGGCCAGCACGGTGTGGTGACAGCAGCGACAGTGGTGCATGCTTCCCAAGTGCCCACCAGGAGCTGGGCACTGCCCGTAGGCATGGTCTAACCCTGGGGGTCAGGTGGCACCTGGCTCATCCAAGAAGCAGAGGGACTGATTCGCACATTCGCAGCCCTAGGGAGCTGTGCCCTGCAGCCAGAGCTGCTGTGCCCGAAGACTCAAAGGTGTGTTATGCTACTTTCCTTTCATCTCTCTCTCTCTCTCTCTCTCTCTCTCTCTCACACACACACACACACACACACACACACACACAGTAGAATAAACACCTAAAAGGCAGCAATGCCCCAAAATAAATATTTAAATTTAAAGCCACAAACATTTCAGAAAATACAAATGTTCTTGCCGTGCCCCAGGCTCAGCCCTCAGGCCAGAAGTGACAGTCTCTAAAAATAAACCCTCACACAGAAGCCCACGGCCAAAAACAAGTGATCAAACGACCACAACCCCGATCAACACACACACACAATCCACAAGCAGCCCAGTGACATCACCAAAGCCAGCACGGAAGTGCCCGATCAGGCATGGACAGACCCCCTGCCCGCCGGGCTGGACGCTCCGCTGGGCCTGTGCTCTGCCGAACCAGCTCTGCCCCCAGTATTCCCTGAGGCTTTGGGACCTCAGCCAGCCCGGGGTGATATGGGGCCAAAGTGTTACTGTGGTGGCCCTGGGTCACAGGGTTGGGCTAAGGTCTGGACTGGAGGGGGGCAGGACATCCTGGCCCTTCCTTGTGCCTTGGCCAGGCCTCGTTATTCATCGATTATGAAAATATCAATATTAAACCTATTCCACCAAGCAATTTATCCCCACTTGGGCTACTGTTTGTGTGAAATCAGAAACAATAACTGCTGAGCCACTAAGGCGTTATAAGAAAATCGAAGAGGTGTACATTGTTTAATTAAATCCCATTTGTAAAATGCAAATGAAAATGTTTCTTGCTGTCCTCAAAGAAGGGGCCAGAGGCTCCTGACTGCCCAGTGCTGGCCACAAGGGCCACACACTCCAGGTCATTCTGCATTGCACGGAGTGTCCTCCTCTTTGTATCAAGGGCAGCATCAAGGACACAGAGGCCTGCCCAGTCCCCCGAGGGCTCTGCAGAGCGCCCAGCTGGTGGGCGTGATCTGTGGAGCGGCATCCTTCCCCCTCCTGCGGAGAGGCAGGTAAGTGCCCCCCCAGCCACACACCCACCCCACCTCCTGTCCTCCAGGACCACATTAAGAGCTATTTGCCAGGACCACAAGAAGCCGGAACACAAGGCTGGTTTCAATCCATCAAGGCAGGAAGGGCAAAGGAGAAAGGCAGCGGGGGTGGGGGGGAGGACACGGAGTGGAGTTGAGTGGGGAGGAGAGGAGAGGGGACTTGCGGGGAGACGGCTTGAGGGACCCCAGAACTGTCAGATCCAAGACCCAGCAGCCTCCACAGGTCAGGCCAAGTCACCGGAGGGAGAAGGACTTGGTCTCTCAGAGGGCGTGGGGATGGGATAGAGGGTCTTCTGGCTGGGGGTCGTGGTACGGGCACAGGTGGCAGCGGAACAGAGTGGAGCAGAGACCCAGGTGGCAGGCAGCCCAGGGGGCAGCGCTCCCAGGCCCCGCCCCCACGTCCTGTCTCCCTGGCCTCCTCCTCACCGTTTCTCCAGGGAACCTGAAAAGCCCAGTCCCTCCAAGGTCCTCTCGCCTTGTCTGACCCGCTCCCCGCAGCTTCTCAGCAGCAGCTGGAAGCCCACGACTCCACCCCCGTCGCTATTTGATTACAGGCACCGAGGGGCCCTTATTCCATCCTGGCCCGATCCAGATGTGCGAGTCATGCTTTTGGAAAGATCTGAGGAAAATCCCCAGCTGACTTGGACGTGGACCTACTCCCTGAGGCTCCCACCCAGTGGCTCACTGCGCGGAGGCGTGTGTGGCCCTGGAAGGACAACGCCGGCCAGGATGCAGGGATGTCCATGCACACAGTCTCATATTCTTAAAAAAGAACAAAAGAAATAAACAGGGATGCTAAGGTGATGTGGTTTTAGAGCAATTGTGTTCTAATTTTGATATTCCTAAGAATTTCCTCCAGGGATGGTCAAAAACGTGGATTCTGGGTCACCTGGAGGCCGGGGAGGGGCCACGAATCAGCATTTTAAAGAGGTCTCCTGGGGATCGGGCACACAGGTGGACAGTGCCTTGGGAGACCCAGACGCAGGTGAACAGCACTCCAGACCCTGAGCAGAAGCCCCCTCCCACTTCCTAATGTGAAGCAGGAAGGGTTTCCTTTGGGTGGATGTCGGAGCAGACAGCCCAGCGAGGAAGCACAAAGGTGGCCCCCAGGTTGACTGAGAGAAAGGGACCCCTCTGGGATGAGGATCCATGAGGAGAGACCCCTCCCTCACCAACTAGCAGGCCAGTGTTGCATATCGGGTGATTTACCGAGGGTTTCAGGATGGGGCCCTTGATGGTAAAAAGTCCTTTGGGTCCATATCCAGCAAAGGACAATTCATTAAAAGATGTTACCCAAGCGGGGCGCAGTGGCGCACGCCTGTAATCCAAGCGACTTGGGAGGCTGAGTCAGGAGGATCTCGAGTTCAAAGCCAGCCTCAGCAACTTAGCGAGGCCCTAAGCAACTCAGTGAGACCCTGTCTCTAAATAAAATACAAAATAGGGCTGGGGATGTGGCTCAGTGGCCAAGTATCCCTGAGTTCAATCCCTGGTTCCAAAAGAAAAAAAAAAAAAAGATGTTACCCAGAGTTGCAGTGACCAACCTGCATGGAAGATCAGTGTGCTGCCAAGAGGAGGAGACCCAGTGCCCTCCCAGGGCACAGGCAGGTGGGGCTGACTGGGCCCCCCGAGGGAGGGAATCCCAACTCCTTAAACATAGGTGCAGGGAACCAAAGGCCACATGGGTTTGGGCGAGGGGTGGGGTTGGGCCAAGAGGCAGGCAGGACAGCACATTCTGAACCTGTTACCCCTTTAGCCTCAGATTACCCCAGCCATGGGCTGGGGGTGTAGAGGGAGCCAGAGGATGGGGCTGGGTCCCCGGGAGGCCAGAGGGCAGTGGTTCTGAAGAGGAGACAGAGGGGAAGTGTGTCCTTCCGGCCAACGCCTGCAGCCAGACACACCCACTGCTCAGAAAGATGGCCCCCATCTTAATGGCTCAGCCAGCCTGCAGCAACCACTTAACTGCTCCAAGCCTGGCCTCGGAGCCTGGTGGGTGAAGAGGTTGAATGCCCACTTGCAAGTTTGCTGAGTGCTGGGATCCAGCAGCTACGAACCCTGGGCAAGGCCAGGCGTATCCCAGCTCTCTACACACTTCCTCTCTCCATTCTCTGCCTCCATCTTCAAATACTCTCACATCCACAGGGTAAAGCCACCCCCCTGCCGATGTGCCAGACCTTTCATCACCTGGCCCTGCCCGCCTTCTGAAGCCCCATCTCCACTCAATACCCCAAACACCTCCACTCCATTCTCACTACACTATTTCTATGTTCTCCCTGTGTCTTGGCACCTACTGTCCCCACTCCTGAAATGCCCTTCCTCACCTTACCCCTGAGACTCCCAAACTCCCTGGCAAACCTCTTCCTTCTCCTTCCGACTCAGTCCCAACCCCCATCCTACTGTCCCCCAAACTCAGGTCAAGCTCAGCCATGTTCCCACTGTCCCTGGTGGCATCTCTCCTGTGACATCCATGCCAAGGTCATCACTGACTGACGTCTGTCTGTCCTCCAGAGGCTGAGTGCTCCCTGAGGGAGGACCAAATGTTTCTCTCCCCCTAGGGCCTGGTTCCCAGAGAATGCCATTCACACGTGGTCTATGTGAATGGAGCCTCTTGGAGTTCAATGCTAATTGGCATGGCTGTACAGGATGGCCCTACAGAGTACAGAGCCTGGCACGTATGATAAACGCTTCACTGAGACAGTCTTCTTCCACTGCAATGCAGTGGAAAAGGGGGCATTCTAGGTGGACCCCAAGCTATTCCTAAAAGGTCAGGAAGAGAGAGGTGCTATAGCCAAAATATCCAAGAGTGGCACTTTCGTCATATTCTACAGTGGAGGTCCTTGTGAATTGGCTGAGCGGGCTACTCCATGGCATCCCCCGTGGGCCTCCCAGGTATATACCAGGCCAGCAGACGTTAACTTTCCTAAGCCAAGGACCTCTTGGGGTATCTGATGAAATCCTAGAATTATCTTTTCTAATACACATGCACGCACACACACACACACACACACACACATTTTGCACATAATTTAGGGAGCTAATGGACACTTCTAAATTCTATCACTCCCAAGTTAAGATGTACTCATCTAAAAGTAAGGGTGCAGCTTCTGGGGTCCCTCTCTGTCATCTAGGACATGTATGAAGGATTCCATGCTCTGTCCAGAAGTGAGAAAGCAACAGGACAGAAGCCTTTCAGCTGGCAGAGCTGAGAAGCCTCCCGCCCAGAGCACCCCAACAGGTTTTAACTGTCTTGGGGTTAACATGAGGAGGTGATGCAGACCGAGAGGACCAGAGAGCACCATCATGGCCCCAGCAAGACCTAGGTGCGTCCTGAGACATCCTGGCAAGGGCACAGGGGCCTCCAGGACTCAGTCTGTGACAATCTAGCTGGGCCAACTTCCCACCCATGCCAGCCAGCAGGAGACTGAGGCAGCCCATTATCACCACCATTTGCAGACAATTCTGGAACTTTCTAAAGAGAATGAGCTTCCCCAGGGGCTCCAAAGATTGGCAGAATTGGGGCTGAAGAGAAATCCCCAAGCCTCTGAAGGGGACCCACCCAGAGGACACACAGACTCTGACACAGGAAGGTGGCAGGAGGCAGGTGCTGCCCAGGGATCCAGGTCACTCCGGGAGGAGGCCCCTGACACAACATGACAGGCAAGGAGACAGGCAGTTCAGGCGTGGCCAAACAGACACCTGTCTTTCCCTGTTCAACAGCACACTCTGGAAGGGACCCACGGCATTTTCAGAGAGCAGACAGAAGAGAACGAGCTCTTCCCTGAGCTGCTATCAGTCTTTTCACAGGTGGCTCTGTCCCTGTGCAAGTGACCTCACCAGTGTCACCCATAAGCCAGCCTCTGTGGATCCAGGGAAGACGGGCCAACTGAGCTTCTCCTGGCCACCTCCCCATCCTGCTGAAGCCAAGAAAGAAAGAGGGAGAGGGAGCAGGGAGGCCTGGTGTCTGAACAACCCCCTCTGCATTCAGCCTGAGGCCCTGACTCAAGAAAGACAGCCTCCAAGGAAACCCAGCCCCCTGCCCATCCTGCTGGGCACTCTCCCTGGGTGACAGACGGACCTCAGAGGGGCTCCCAGAGCATTTTAAAAGCCTTGGAGCTTTTGAATAGAAGGGCCTTAGGGGATCAGTCCATCCCCTAAACCCTTCCCAGTTTACAGGCCAACAGTGAAGCTGAGCAGGCTCAGGACCCTCAAGGTCACCCAGCAGGGAAGTGCCCAGCCCAGCGCACTCCTGGTTCAGTTTGCAGTGCTCCTGACCCTAACAGCGCTTCAAGGTGAAGACGGACCCTCTGGATAGGACCTATGGGGCTTCACTCCAGTGATGTGACCCATGGGCCCCAGAACCCTGTCAGGACTCAAGGCACCATTCCCAGATACCGGCAGACTTGAATGCCCTCCAGAGAGAGGGAGTAGGGGCAGAAGACCTGATCTTGATGGTGACCTTTATTTCCCTGGTGACCTGAGGGAGCAGGACCTGGAGGGTAAGCAACCTGCCCTGGTCACATGCCAGCCCAGGCCTGCAGAACCAATGCCAACTCTCAGGTCAGCATCCCGGCTCTGGCCTGGCCTGCAGCGCCCAGCCCAGGGCTGACACCGAGCCTGGGGCTCTGCTCCCCACCTCGCCTGTCCGGGCACCAGATATCACAGGCACACTGGGATGGCAAAAATAGCTCCCAGGCCCACAGCAACCCAGTCCTTCCTGCCAGCCAGGACGCCTGGCATTCAGAGAGCCCTGGCCAAGGGGACAGTGGAGCCGCCAGAGCCCTGCCAGTAGAGCGCGGAAGAAAGCCGTGAATGGGAGCCCCAACGGAGGACAGCGGAGAACCCTCAGCACTGGGTGCCCCAAATCTCCAGCCACAAAAAGGCGCGTCCTGACTAATGTCTCACCAGACCACCCACACTTCTGCCACATCCCTCTGCCTACCCCGTTCTCACCCAAGATGGACCTCTGCCCTGGACACACGGCCCTCACCACCCAGCTCCCCTCCCCTTACCTGTCCCAAGGAGCAACTCCAGCAGGGGACAGCAAGGTCCCCCACATCCACATTCAAAGGCACCCGGGGGGCCACAGCCCTGCCCAGCCTCACACCCTTCCCTGGTCGGGCGGAGGCACACCCAGGTCCCTGGGGCGAGGAGGCGTCCCCACCCTGGCCCAGCAGACAGCACACAGGACACACGGCCAAACAGCTGCCCGCAGCGCTTACCCCGGACGGAGAGGGAGGAGGGACAGAACTGCCGATGTGCCCTGGTGCCTGAAGTTTCCAATGATCCCTACATGGCTGCAGCTCCCTCCAAGTGCAGTGCGCGGGTCCTCCCGGCTCTGGACTGTCAGGGTGGGAGGAGTCAGCGCTCGCAGCCGGCCCATGTGCGTGCACACACACACACACGCACACACACACCCTCGGCTCCGAGCGCGCTCTCCCCCTCTCGCTCGCTCTGGCTCGTAGGAAGCCAGTGGGATCAAACTCTGTCTGTAATTTCAGCCAGCTGAGTCCCCAGGGCTTCACTTATCATCCTGCAGCTACGTAGCTCTCGAATGACATCACAGTGGCTTCCCGAGCCTCCAGGCGGCAGGGAGCGGTGTCCAGCCAGCCCTGCTCCTGCCCGGCCCAGCCCCAGCCCCGGACCCAGGCAGCCCCAGCGCCCCAAGGACGTGAGGGAGACAGACCCTGGGAGCCAACAGAGGCCGGGCCTGAGCAGACGGGAGGCCGGAGAGAAGGAGCCCTCCTGTGAGGGTACTGAGATTTATTTCCCCAAATTTTCCACATTTTTTTCCCATTCTCAGCAAATGGAAGGCGGAACAGATGACAACAATTTTCCAGCTGCTGAACAATAAGGTGGAAATCTTTTCTGCCCCCCTTTCTTTCCCTCTCTCCCCACAACAGGGCAGAGTCTGGAGCCAGGACACTTCCTTGGCTTAGAAGAGGAAAAACACAAAAAGTAAAACCCGGAGCCCCCGCACTTCCCCAGAGGCCTCTGGGAGGGCCAGGAGGCCGCAGCCCCACCCCACTGCCAGCATCGCTCTCAGGGCAAGGCTTTGAATTCGGCCCCACTGACCTTGACGCCTTGGGAGGCCTAGCTCTGGGGTGCCAGGGGGCATCTCCAGGTCGCCTGAGAGCCCGACTGAACGGTTGTTCCCATCTGTGGAAACCCAATGGTGGAGAGGAAAACTCTTCAGGCGTCAGAAAGTTCACCGCAGCCCCAACCAGCCAGGTCTGAGGCAGACGGCTCAGCCCTCCCTACACAGGCAGCTGCCCTCAGCTTCCCACTGTGATCCCAGCTGACAGACAGCACGACACACGTCTCAACTCTTACTTGCATGTTGTTGGAGACTTATCGGATCTCCATAGACTCTCCCATCCCATTTCCAAGAACTGATAGGAGGTGAGCTGGGGTCACCAGCCAGACCCCAGCAGGTCTCAGTGACTTTGTCTACCCTTGCAGGTCACCAGGAGGACCCCAGTTAGCCTGTGACACCAAAGGGCTTCTGCAGCCCAGGGTTGCCCAGCCTCGCCACCCTGAGTGTCACAGCCAGGAGTGGCAAGAGGTTCGGGAGCAGGAGCCAGCCAGGTCCGGGCCACCTGCATCCCCGACTTGCTCGCCTGAGCTCCAGACACCTCGCCCTCCATCCTCCCCTGTCCCCCCCAGCATCTCTCTGGCTGCTGCTTCTTAGGTAAAAGGGAAAAATAAGGGAAAGAACAAAAATGTTCCCCAGGCCCGTGTGAGGACCACTGCCCTATCATCACCGATAAGATGGCCAGGGGAAGGGGCAATGCAGGGCCAAGACTCCATTGGGTTTGTGTTGTTTTTGCCACACCAAAGATGGAACCAGGGGCCTTGCTCCTGCTAGGCGAGGGCTCCTCTGCCGAGCTGCACCCCAGCCCTCCACATTGAAAGAAACCCTAAGAACCGGGTGAGGAGGGAGGGGCAGGAAAAGGGCCCAACGCTCCAAACTGAGAAAGAAGACAATTTGGACGAATTCTTGTATTGATCCCCTCACCTCCCTAGAGCCTTCTAGAACTAAGCAACAAAGTACAGGCTCTTGAAAGCATTAAGGTACCCCAGTCCACAGCCTGCCCCCACCAGCCTCACCCGCAACACTGCCGCCTAGCTTTCCTTTGCATATGACCGTCATAGTTACTTGCCCATCTGTATGCCATCTGTATTACTATTTTATAAATTTAAAAAATAATTTTAATTTAACTTAAGCTAGCCCTAAGCATCAAGATCCATGATATCACAGATTTGGTGTGAAACGTACATACATTTTTTCCTAATATGCAATCACATAGATACACCTAAAATCAGCTCATATGTAATAAGCAGCCTGACCCATGTTCCGTCCCTTACAAACCCCACCATACAAGAGTGCCTAAAAATGGTGACCCCTCTGGTGGTTCCTCACCACCGTGCAAGTACCGGAAGCTCCTGTGGGGTTTCATAAAAACCCTGATCCCCTGACCCCACCCAGACCTACAGAGACTGAATTGTCAGAGGCGGTGCCTGGGAGTCTGAATTTTAAAACTCTCCCCAGCTGAGCAAGATAGGCAGCCACGTTTGGCAAAATCTGGTCTTCGCTGAACCTAAATACTTGTAGTTGTGCCATCTGACTATCTCCCCAAAAGAGCCCATTTCACCTTTTGGTGGCTGAATCAGGTGGATTTTAACATGATACAAGAAAAAAAAAAAAACTGACCCAATGCCCCACATTCTGCAGTAACTGTCCTTACGGGGCCCTTTGGGGTGGCTCAGAACGGGGCAGATCCCTTCCACGAGCGTCCTTCACATGAACGTGGCTCCTTTGATGAGTCACCCTCCCAAAACCCGGCCAGGCACCGGCTTCAGACACCCAGTGTAGAGCTCAGAGGCTCTTTGTTCTCTGAAGTGAGGAACCCGCACACCGTCCCTGTAAGAAGCACAACGGCCCCATCAACTCCTGTGTTCTGGAAACCATGCTTTTGACCACACAGCCTAAGATTATACCTATCCCTTTTCACTCATGCCAGTTCAGCATCTGCCAGGAACACGGTGGCCAAGAGCATGGCACCTCTGTGACCCACATATATCATAGCAACGCTTAAGGCTTAGGACACATAAATTGACATGCTCCTTCTCTGCTAAAAAAAAAACCCATGGCATCAAATGTCCAGCAAAGAGAAGAGTCTTAGGAAATGGCCCAGACTCCAATGGTGTGATGTCATTCAGCCTACACATACTGGGACTATCTCCAGAGCACCCCTGTGCTCCCAGAGACAGCCCTGAGCTGGGCAGTTTTATAAAACTCGAATTCTCAAGGCAGGCAGACCTGGAGACCTTCTGGAACTTTCTCGGGCACCCAGAATTCCTTGAGATCCCAGATTTGCTACCACATGGGAAGCCAGTCCAGGCCATTTCCTAGAATCACCACATCAACCCAGCGGACATCCTGAGCTCACCCAGCCCGACCCCCACCCCAACCCCTATTCTGTCCCTCAGCTCTGGGAGGGAGAGTTTCCCACAGCCCCAAATGGTCAGTGCCAGAGTCAAAACTGCTACCCAGGGCTCCCAAAGGGACATCCTCCCCACTGTTAGATCTGGGCCAAACACCCTGACAAGGATGATTGGAACGGTACCAGGAGTCCCAGCACTCAGGAACAACAAAAGCTCCAGGTCCAGCCATGCAAAAAAGTGGAGCCCTGTAACAACTCCCAACTACAGGTCAAGCAGATTCTCCACCCACTCCAGGTGTCCTCCCAGCCAGCAGAGGACCCACACTGAGGGTCTCTCCTGGAAGGAAGGAAGCCCAATCTCCCTTGGCCAGCCACTTGGGAGGCTCAGCTCCTCCCTGTGACGTTCTTTCACATCACAGGCCGGTGTAGAAGCATCCTCCTGAGCTAGGCTCTTTCTCTTGCTCATTAGGAACCAAATGGTTGAGTGTTTTGATTTCCAAGGAGCCCCGAGCTAGAACAGGAGCAGGGAGCAGGACGCAGAAGAGCTACCTCATAGCCCACAGGTGGGAAAGGTAACATCAGCAGAGAGAAGAGGGTGGAAAGGTGGCCCTCACCCAGGTGACGTGCCCCCAGGAAACACGTGGCCCTGTCTGGAGGCATTTTAGGTTGGCACATCTGAAAGGAAT
The DNA here is from genome assembly GCA_020662805.1 of Glaucomys volans. NCBI lineage: Eukaryota > Metazoa > Chordata > Mammalia > Rodentia > Sciuridae > Glaucomys > Glaucomys volans. The sequence goes on along the minus strand of JAJEJO010002908.1, from coordinate 145,500 downwards.
ACTAGTGGCATCTAGTGGGAAGAGCCAGGGGTGCTGGACCCCACCTGCAATGTGCAGAACAGCCCCCACAACAAGCAATCATGGGGCCCAAAATGCCTACAGTGCTACAACCCAGGAGCCCTGAGCTAGACGGAGGGTGGAGGGAGCTCGGCAGGGGCGAACCTCAGACTCCTCATCCCCGAATTCAATCCCAGCTGGTCACTAACTAGTTGCTTGACCTTGGGCAAGTGATTTCGTCCTCCCGGGCCTCTGTTTCCAAAGTGGTGACATGAGAGAGGAGAAGGAGAGAAGCCTCGAATCCTAAAACTCCTGGTTCTAAGGGGAGCCACCAAGGAGGAGAAAGGCAAGGTCAGAGTGTGGGCCACCCCAGAGGGGCCCTGGCAGCCTGTCAAAGGTCCAGGGAGGAAGGAAGGAAGGGCCACTGCCTGGGCTGGGCCCAGCGCCATGTGTGTGTGATGGGAATATGTTCCCAGAGTCCCCCGGGACCTTCCCCCTCCTCCAGCTCAGGGGACCTGAAAAACTGGAGCTCAGGGCTGCACTCAGGGCAGGCTGCAAGCACCCCAGGGCCCTGCCTTCCAGGGTCCCACAAGCCCTGACTCAGAAAGGCTCAGAGCATGTTCCCCAAGAGCAGGACAGAAACCTGGTGCCAAAGGGTCACTCAGGAAGGGGCCTTTCAACTCCCAGACAGATGTCCCAGCTGGACCAGGGGCAGGGGGAGATCCAGTCACCACCCTCCTGCACCTCCTCATCCCCATTGCTCGGGGTGCAAGGCACCTCAGTAGCATCCTTGCTGCAGAGCATGGATGGAGATGGGGAGACACTGCAGGACTCAGGGAGCAGAGAGGAAGCAGAGAGTGGATGGAGGCCGCAAGTTTTGAGCTACGGCCTGATTTCCGCCACTGCCCTTCAGGAAGCAACTGAGGCTTCCTCGAGACGACAGTGACAGTCCGCTCATGTCCCAGAGAGGAAAGCAGGTATGGGGAAGGAGACAAGGAAGCACAGGGTCTGTCAGAGCTTGGAGGTACCCACAGGCAGAAGGCAATGGAGGCCAACAGCAAGATCGCCTGCCCAACCATGTGAGTCCGCCTGCCAGAGGGATCCCCTGGGAATGGCATGCTTTCCTTCTGGGAAGCTTCTGGGGAGGGTTCAGAGCATTTCTGGAGAGACAAGACACTGCCTCGGGCAGGCTTACCAGTCACACAGATCTCTACGCTAGGGGCCATCTCCATTCCTGACCCCAGAACAGGCCATCCTTTTTTTTTTTTTTTTTTTCCTGGTACTAATGATTGAACCCAGGGGCACTCCACCACTGAACCACATCCCCAGCCCTATTTTGTATTTTATTTAGAGACAGGGTCCCACTGAGTTGCTTAGGGCCTCACTAAGTTGCTGAGGCTGGCTTTGAACTCGCGATCCTCCTGCCTCAGCCTCCCAAGCCGCTGGGATTACAGGTGTGCGCCACCACGCCCAGCAAGGCCATCCTTTAATACCAGTTTCCAAACTGGCTGTGCAGTGTGGCTGGGGTCCACGTGGCTCTACGTGTGAGGGGAGGGAGCGTGCAGAGGGGGCTCCATGGTTCCTTGCAGGAGAGAACACAGTGGTGGTCTGGGTGGTCTGCTTCCTTTCTCAAAGAGGTCCATCCAGGGACAGCTGGAAGTGACCCTCCCAGGCCCACAGAGGCCACCTACCCAGAGCACAACACTGACAGGGAGACAGGAACCAGGTACCGGCTCTGGTCCTCTGCACCCGGGCATCCCAGGAGGAGTGTCTGTGGTCCTCAGAGGCTCTCTCTCAAGTCGTGTTCATAGAAAGGGGCAGGGAAGGGAAAGATCTGAGAAGCTCGGAGCCTTCACAGCAAATCTGACCTCACTGCCCCTGGAGAAGGAGCAGAACAAACATCAAAGGAGCCGATGCTGCTAACAATTCTTTCAAAAAGCAATCAAAGCACCTCAAGGCAGAAGCCTCAGACAGGAAGCCAGGGCATTGACCGCTAGAAAGACATGAAGACTGGGTGATCAGAAGCTGCCCACCCCCAGCTTTGTGGCTGCTCCCCAGACCTCAGGGAGAAAAGGGCCTGGGATGCAAGAACCAGCCCCGCCCCACCTCCTGGAGAAAGCAGGACTGAAGGGCAGTCCAGGGATCTGGATGCACATGTCCTGGGGGAGTCTTGTGAGTTCAAATAATGCTTGAGCCAGAAAAGGGAGGCAGAAGAAAGGGAGGTTGGGGCAAGATGTCAGAAAATGCCAGGACCTTGTCAGAATCCTCTAGAAGTTGTCTTGTCCTCCAGTGGTCACTCATCCCACCCAGACAGGTGCATGAGATGGAAGGACTGTCCTCAACTTCAAGAAAAGCTAGACTTGCCACCCATTCCTGTTTCCAAACCCCCCAAGACAAGAGCATTCTTCTGGTGTCAGACCTCCAGGCCTCCTGCTGAGGCTGAAACCCAGCCTCCAACTCTGCCCGCACATCTCTAACCGGCTGCTGGATAATAAACTGACCCAGAGAAAGCGTAGTCCAGCAGCAAGAGCAGTAGCCTGGGAATCAAGGAGCCAGAGTCCTCGGGATGAGCCTGGGCGGGCCTCAGTTCACTCCTCCGGGCAATGGGAGAGTACAACCAGATCATCCTAGTTGTACCGCCCAGCTCTGGGTGCCCAAGGACCCAACTCAGACAGATGCTCAGCCAGGCACTGCCCAGACCCTGGAGCCTATTTCTCCTTTCCTCCTTGCTTCTGCCTTGGTGACCCGAGGACCCAAACTCACCCAGTGCTATTCCAGCAGCAGCCAGGGAGCCCCTGGGGTTGGACAGGAGCGGGACTTACAGGAAGTCTGTAAATACACACCAGCCTGCAGAAGTCCCCAGGGCCATGCAGGGCAACCGAGGCTGATTTATTTTCATCAGTGAAATGCTGAAACTCAATCCCTGAGCAAGCTGACCCTGCAGACGGCGGCAGACACTCCCCAGCTAGAGCAGAATTAGCTAGCCCCCGACTGCAGGCCTCGCCCCGGGACTGCAGTGGGAGGCAGAAGAGGGAAGGCCAGGGTCGGCCAGCTCAGCCACGGTGGCTCTAGCTCCCGCTGACCCGGCCTCTCTCCCCTCTGCCACTGGTCTGTAGGGTTTCTAGGGTGCAGAGTTGGACAGGCAGGCTTCCCATTTTAACTCGGTTCCTATTCCCAGGTCTCTCAAATCCCAAGATGCGTGGGGCAGGAGGGCAGGGTTCCTTGGGACTCAAGCCATTGTGAAGAAATGGGGAGAAGTGCCATGTAGAGAAATAGGAGTATCAGAGCACAGGTTCCAGCCCCACCTGGCTGTGCAAACACTGGTAGGTAACCTAACCTCTCTGTGCTTTTTTCTCCATCTCTGAAATAGGAATAAGACTAAGCTCACAGGAGAGTCACAAGGAGTTAAGGAAAATCTGGGTGCATTATAATAGCCCACATGGGGAGGATATACATAAAAGTTGGGGAGAGGGGGACAGATTTACTCCTTGTCCCTAGCCAAATCACCGGCTGGGAATGTCGGTTAACACAACCCTGATAGAGACCAAATTGGAACTTTTATTAAAATTGCATGTGCAAGCAGTATTCCACCTCCCGATTCCATTTCTAGAACTTTGACCTAAAGGACTTGCACAAATAAAAATGGTGTTTGTACAAGGTCATTCACAATAGCATTTGCAAAACAATCAGAAGTAACCTAAGTGTTCACATTAATCATATACAGTTTAAAAATGACTTGCTAATGAAACCCAGTACCTATGCACAGTGGAATATGATGTAGTTGAACAAAATGAGAAGACTGTGTGAGATTATAGATAGACCTTCACAACGTACTGTTTAATGGAAAAGCTCAGGGTAAAAGCCAAATCCTTGCAATGACTACCAGACCCTAAAGGATCTGGTCCCCATTACCTCTGACCTTGTCGCCCATTAGGACCTCCATTTCAGCCACATAGTCCCCTTGCTGCTTCCCAAATGTCTCAGGTGGGCTCCTGCCCCAGGCCCTTGGCACTTGTTCCCTTTGCGGAGAATGTTCTTCCCCGAGTATGGGCTCCGCCCCTCCTCCAAGTCTTTGCTCAAACTGTCCCCTTCTCTGAGAAGCTGACCTTGCTTTTATAAAACTTCAACTCACCACCCAATTCCCTATTCCTAGTCACCCTTATTCTGGTCTACTTTTCCCCAGGGCATTTATCACCTACTAACATACCCTATCGTTTATTTATTACGTCTTTAATTTTTTTTTTTTTTTTGGAACCAGGGATTGAACTCAGGGACACTCGGCCACTGAGCCACATCCCCAGCCCTATTTTGTATTTTATTTAGAGACAGGGTCTCACTGAGTTGCTAAGGGCCTCGCTAAGTTGCTGAGGCTGGCTTTGAACTTGCGATCCTCCTGACTCAGCCTCCCAAGTTGCTTGGATTACAGGCGTGGGCCACCACGCCCGGCTACGTCTTTAATTTTTTGTCATCTGTCTTCCTCCATTAAAATAGAATCCCCACAGGGCAGGGACCTCCATTTCACTACTGTCACGTCCACAGCATCCAGAACAGTGAGCAGCAAGCACATAGTAGACACTCAACAAATGTTCACTGAGTGGACGAGTGGTCGCTGAGGACAGTCCGTGGACCAAAGGATACAGACATTTGGGTTTTTTTTCTTATTTTCTTTTTCCTTCAATATAGTTGGTTCAAGGTTATGCCTCTAATCACATCTTTCTATCCTGCATTCTGATATGTGTTCTACAAAGGGGTGACAATGACCCACAGGCTGGCCATCAGGGATGACCAACACCAGGGAGGCGGGAGCCCTGGAGATTCACCCTCCACACCTCAGCGGAGGGAGTGGGCATACCCGAGAATGGAGCTGGCGTCCGGATGGTGACCAGGGAAGGGCTCACAGGCACACCTGGGGTCGGTGGTGGAAAGGACCCTGGACTTGCAGCCAAGACCCTGGGTGGGAGCAAAGGCAAACTGACTGACACCCTTTTGCCCAAGGTCAGGCAGTGGTCCTTGGAAAAGCAATGCTGAGCAGTGACCTCCCACATGACAGGCACCGGGGGGTGTGCCCACTATGATCTCATTTAATTCCCAGACCTGTAAGGCAGGACTGTCCTTCCCATTTGCAGGTGAGAATACTGAGGTTCAGAGAGGCTCGATGACTTGCCCAAGGTGAACAGAAGGTGAGACAGAGCTGGGACGTGGCCCCACGGTCCCGAGCCCATGCTTTCAAAGTGAAGGTACCTCCCGGCCGAGCTGCCTAAGGACCCATCATCTCCCAGGACATGCGCCTCATCGCTTCTCAGGCACTGTCCTTCGTTTCAGAGGCCGCCTATTGCAGAAGCTTTGTGAGCCCAGTGACTTTGGCAGGACTTTGAAACATCTTTTGCCAGGGAGAGGGGCACAGAGAAGAAAGGCAGATTTACAGGGGATGAATCATCCATGAGCAGCAGGGAGAGTGGAGGGAGGGGACATACAAGAGAAAAGGACTGATCGTTTGCCAGATCCCAGATCCACTGAAACCAGTTCCTGCAAATGGCCTCAGGACTGTCCATCGGGTGGCAAGGACGGAGGGGCTGTGCTGGGCCTCCCCCAGAGGCCCGAGGGGGCAGGAGAAGGAGACTCAAATGAGCCCGGCTCCAGGAGGTTGCTGCCTCCTGAAGGCTGGTGGAGACCGGCTCTCGAGCCAGCCAGGCCAGCGAGCGATTGAGCTTTTCCCAGGAGCACACCAGACCCAGCAAGGCTCCTGCCAGGGAGGAAGAGGGCCAGGGCACACCAAGGCAAGGAGGGCACCCAGGCCTGGCCAGGTCCAGCAAGGAATGCTCCAGAATAATCCAGAAAGAGAAGCTTCCCCACCCAGGGGGCTGGATTCTGATGTGGGCTGCCAGCAGGCCACACTGGCAGATGGTGGGCACAAAGGCCCATCCTGGAGCCACACATCCCACCAGAGCGGTGGGGTGGCGTCGACCTGGCCCTGCCTGGACGAATCTGAGCCTCCACGGCCCCTGCTCAGGGCCCCGGCTGGAACGCGATCGGCCCCGCGTCTGTACTGGAGGCCTGTCAGACGGCCAAGGACCAGGCAAGAATCAGGCTCCCGGCCGTCCACGGCACTTCTGAGCGCTCTCCTCTCTTACTCTCCTGGAAGAGGCTGCTCTGTAAACCAAAGACAGAACAGAGGCGGGAGGAAGCTCCTCGCCCTCCAGCAGCACAGAGGCCCACAGCCCCAGGCCTGGCCAGGCTGACGTGGCCCACTCAGCTCTGGGGGAGAAGGACCCCAGGAACGGCCCCACCCAGAGCGGCACACTGCCTGTCCTCACCTCCCGGCCTCTGCTCACACTTGCCTGCGGGTCGCCAGTGTTCCACTAAAATCCTGCCCGTCCCCGACAATGGCCAGAGCACCTGTAAGAAAGCCAGTCGGACCTAATGGCTGGCTTTCCCTCTGACCTTGAGACTTTGAGTCATGTCCTGATGCCACCGTGAATTTGAAAACAACTGTCTTCAGTGCCATCTCTCCTGCCAGGGCCCATTCACAGGCAGCCCCCCTCCAAAGCCATTTCCTCCAAACACCAGGACACCCAGGAGCCATGGCCCTTGGCCAGGACCCTGCCCACTGGGCTGATGCCCCTTTCTGACACCACCACCACCTGCTTCCCTGTCTCCATGCAACACCCAAACATGACTTTCCAGATCCCAGGAAGAGCACGGTGCCCACCACTTATAGTAGGTGATCAGTTAAGTATTGGGGGAAAGGAGAGAGAAGAGGAGGGAGGGAGGGAAGGAGAAATGAAGGAAGGAAAGCAGCTTTTGTAATTAAGAAATGCATTTGATTAATGGAAGCTTAGATGTCTTTCCTTGGAGATGATTAGAGTCGCGGTTGGTCCTGCTCCATCCAGCTCCTTGGGGCTTGTCTACCCGTCTGGCAGGAGCGGAAGAAGGGAGGGTGGCTGAGGGGGACAGGCACGCCTTGCCCTCTCTCCCGCCTCCAGCTGGGTATCTGAGCAACCAGAGGGCAGCGTGTGCCAATCCAGCTGCTGGCTGAGAGCTCTGGATCCGCTGCGGTGGCTCCAGCCTCCCACCTCCACCCGATGGCAGAGATTACCAAGGACCAAAGGCACATTCACTGGGGAGGAGATTGGCTTATGGCCCTCCACACACAGAGACTGCGCCCCGGGCCAAGCCAGCGGAAGGTTGAGGGCATCAGGACAAACCTGGCCCAGCCCTGAGCAGCCTGGAGCAGGTGGCCAGCAGAGATGCTGGGTCAGTGGTATCATCTTTACCCACAAGGTCAGGCTGACCTTGCATCTGAATTAGTCCACTGAATCAGGAGAGGCCTCCCCTCTTAGGAAGGGGAGCTTCCTAAGGAAGCTATTCCTCCATTCAAGTGTCCCACACCGAGATCCACCCCCTTGCACCCCAAAGTCTCTGCCCAGAGGGCAAGCCAATCTTCCTGCCATAGTCAACCCCCACTCTCACAGTTGGAAGTACTACCAAGTGGCTCACTCAAACCTCTCCTGCTGCAACCCAAGCCCTTTGTCCTACATAATCTGATAGATCAAGGGCAGAAGCTTTCAGTAGCAGCTTTGAATTCCTCCCTCCCTGCCCTCCCCCGCCCCCATCTTGAAGTCACAGACCAGAAAAGCTGGCCACCCCAGGATTCCCAACAAAAATCAGCTTGACGCTAAATCCTAGGTTCTCAACACCCACGCTAGGAGCTCCTGTGGTGAAGCCCTCTGCTCCACCACAAGCAGCCGGGATCACTCTGGGGCTTCGCACCCTCTCCCTGAACTATCTGGTCCACCTGCAGCCCTGCACACCTACTGGCTTCCTACTCTGAAGCTCAGAAGGAAGAATGTCGAATCCCAAGAGACTGCATCCAAGGCGCACACTCCCCACGCCGCACATCACCACCGCCTCACCCAGAGTGGGCCTCCCCGCTGCCTGACGGCTGCCCTCTGGAGCCCAGGGCCCACCTCCAGGGCCTCGGGGCTGCAGGGAGGTAGGGCCACCTGGAGCGGGCTCAGCTGCAAGGCAGGACTCAGGCACTTTTTTGCTGCCTGTCCACCAGGATCGGAAACAGACCCCTCTCTGTGCGATGGGCAGGCTCTCCAGGCCAGGCCAGGCACCAGCCCTAAGGCTGCAAAGAGATCAGGCCCAACAGCCTAAAGCAATTCAGGCTCTAGATGAATAAGCCTGTAGCTCGGGATCATGAAATAAGAGGTGGCAGTGCAGATCCCTGACTCTGGTGCCAGACCCCCTAACCCCCACGAAGGAATCCTGCTTCCTGATTTCCATTAATATGGAAGTATCTGGGTCTCGGCTATGAAAGAGATTCCAGAGCAAGGAATGCCCAGTTCAGCAGTGAGGTAGGAGGCCACCATGCAGACCAGAAAAAGAGGTGCTGGCATCAAGAAAAGGAGACCACCATGGGATGGGGGAAAGAGCAGATCCCATAGGAGTTTGTTGCCAGAATATATAAAGAACGCTTGTAAACTTAATAATGAGGACAACAGAAATTTTTTAAATGGATAAAGGATCTGAATAGACACTTTTGAAGATACATAATGACTGATCATGCAGGAAGAAGTGTTCCATCTCAATAATTGTTAGGGAAATGCAGCTCAAGTCCATGATCAGATACGGCTTGGCATCCACTAGACAAAATAACATGGGTTGGTGAGCAGGGGGAGAAATGGGACCCTGATCCACCACTGCTGGGAAAGCGCACCGTGCGGTCACTGTGGGAAAGAGCCTGGCAGGTCCTCAAACAATTAAATACGGTTACCGAAGGACCCTAGCTAGGTGCCCAGGGGCAGTGACCACCTGAGTCCCCACCAAACCGTGTGCACAGATGTCCACAGCAGCATTCTTGGTAACAGACCCAAAGTGGGAACAACCCAAACGCTCATCAACGGATATTTCATGTACAGGTGAAATAGATCACAGTGGAATATTATTCATCAATACAAAACAAATGAAGTACTGACGCGCGCTGCAATACGGATAGACTCTGAGAACATCAGGCAAAGTCAAAGAAGCCAGACGCAAAAGACCAAGTGTTCTATGACTCCAACTATGAGAGACGTCCAGAAAAGACAAATGCATAGAAACAGAAATTAGACTAGGGCCGGGGGCAGGAATGGAGAAGGATGACAGTGTTATGGGGGTGATGAAAATGTTCTAAACTATCTACCAGGTTAAATACATGAATATCCATGATCATGAGGCTCATTTTCAACAGGAGTTTTGGCATTATGTCAATATGGCTGTTACCATTTTCAAAGAGGATGATGGTCAAGACCTCTTCTGTGGCTCTAAACTATGTCCCACACATACAGACAGAGGCACAAAAGGAAGTGGCTGGCCACCAGAGGGGTTCTGGAGAGCATGTAGTCTGGTGATGAGTTCTGCCTTGCTAGAGGGCCCTCCCTGTCTGGAGACAGACAGGAGTGTGTGGGAGCCCAGAGCCCAGCTCACAGCCAGGGAGCCCAGGGACTCCACTGGGTACCACGATCCCAGCTGCCAAGACCAGGAGTGCTGAAGGCCAAGTGGAGGAAGAGCCGCCCGGGCTGCCCCATATCCTGTCCAAGAAGGCCATCTGCAGCCACCAAGACTCCAGCAGAAGGAGGCTAGAGGGAGACAGGGATGCCTGGGCAGAGAGGGGGTCAGGATCTGAACAGAGCTCCATGCCTCCTCCAGGTGAAGGAATGACATGTGAAGAGCTGGGGGGGCAGTCACTCAGTGCCTCCAGAACCTTCCACTGGCAAAGAACTCGACCGTCTCTTCAACCATGCCTGTCTCCACATAGGACACACCCATGCAACCCTGCAGTGGTGCCAGGCAAGCAAGGATGTTCCAGAATGTTCCTCCTTTCCTCTCTTCCTAACCCTGAATGCATAAGTCAGGAAGAGAGAGCAAACCTACTGTGTGTCCCCTAAACACATACACACACAGACCCACAGGGCTGGGCAGCAGAGAGGAGCTGACAATGGGAGGAACTAACTCTGAATGAAGGGCCAAGTTCACCGGCACTGGGTGCATCTATTACCCACCAAAGGTTCTATTATTACCTGAGTGACCAGAAAAGGGACGGCACCTGCACTGATGTCACTCAGGGGCGGGAGAAGCATACAGTGGGTTTTAAGGAGAGTGGCAAATGAAACCAAGTAAGTGGCTTTGCAATCACTTCCTGAGGTTGTGTTCGCTCGACCCACTGGCTACGGCACAGTGTCCATCTGGAGGTATTCGCAAGGATAAGCCAAGAGAACGTACAGCCAGTGGCACCCGTACCCAGTCATCTGCAATCCCGTCACCGCCTCACTGCCCAAACCATCACTGCCATCACCACCACCACCACCTTCTCATCACCAGGGTTCTAAAGCTGGAAGCCCCTCTGGTCCACCCCCTTCAATTCACTGATAAAGAAACTGACAACCAGAGGGGGGAAATAACTTTTCCAAGGTCACAAAGCAAGTTGATGTCAGAGGCAAGTCTCCCGCCTCAGATAGTCCCCCGAGTGTAGCGGGCAAGGGGGATGTGGGCATTTCCTCAGGAGAAGACTCACAAAATCACGTGCATCATCTCTCCTCGAGGACAACAGTGATCATAGACACAGGTTGTCACCCGCAGAGCATATACCAATGCTGTACTGTCTGTGTTCAATCTCCTTGAATCACAAACAACAATCCCACAAAGAAGGGACTGTTCTGGTAAGCACTGTACAGAGAAGGCATTTGGGTCTCAGCGAGGCAACACCACCTGACCAAGGAACACAGCGAGAAGCAAGAGCTTGCAACCAGGCCTGCAGATTCTAGGTCCACAGCTGTGGTCCCTACAGTAGAGTCTGTTCACCTGATTTTCAGTTTTCCATCTCCCATGCACAGCTTCCCTGTCCCCTTTGACTTGTTTAGGCCAGTGAAATGTGAACAGAAGGGAGTGTGTCTCTTCCTGGCAGAAGCAGTGTGGAATTCACATAGTCCTCTTCCCATGGGTGGCAGCAATGAGGAAACATCCATGCCATGAGGCCATCCTCAGCCAGGGTTAACTATGACGAACATGAATCGAGAGCCCTGCCTACCACCCTGGACAGGTGGCATGGACAAGAAATAATGCTTAAGTTGGAGAGAGCCACTGCAAATGGGGCCTGTTTGTTACTGCAGCATCACTGAGCCTCTCCTGACCAATGCAATCACTAAGTTATTTCTTTTGCACTCGAGTTCATGAGTTGGGAAGGTCTGAGAAGGTCCGTGGACACCCAGAATTCAAATCTTCTGCCTGATAGGCCAATGTCTGTCCATGCTTGTCTCTACCACTCTGTGTACTCTTCGGTTTCTGTCTCCTCACTCTGCCTGTGTGCTCTCTCTCTTCCCCTCCCTCTTTCTTAAAAACAAAACAAAGCAAAAAACAGAGTCCTTGGATGAGCCCAGCTCAGGGGAAGTCACCACAGACCAGGGATTCCTGGCCCTAGGAAAGAGACTTCCCTAGAGACAGAAGAACCAGAGGAGGAGTAGAAATGATTTCTCACAGACCCTGAGAGCTTGGCCACAAAGCCAGGACCCCTTGTCACCAGCCTCTGCTGTGTTGGGACTGCCTATGGGACCCAGGAAGGGCTGGTGGGCACTAGGGTGGCAAAGCCCAGGTGGGATGGACCAGCCAGGGGTCTTACTCCCTCCTGGCTGTCCTCTGGCCTGAGCAGCCACCTCTCCATCCCTCGCTGATCCAGCACCAGCCCCTAGGCCTCATCGTTTCACTGACCCAATGCCTGAATGGTCAGGGCACTGGATGGGTGGCCACAAGGCTTGGGTCTGATCAGGCTCTGGGCTTCTCAGAGGCAGCAGGCAGCCCACACCCTCTGCCTTCCGAGAAGGCCAGTCCTGCAACATTCTGGAGGAATTTGGAAACAACTCTGTGCAGCCGAGGCAAAAATGCCACCCCAATCCCACCCATGGGGCTCTGGGACCCAGGTATGGGGCTTCAGAACTCAGGCCAAGGAATTAATGGGGCTTCTGGAAGCTGCAAACGGTGGTGTCAGCCAGGACACTGAGCTGGCAGGCTCCAGACCAAATTGGAGAGAGGCAGAGGCAGCCCAAAAGGAGGAGGCTGGTGGGTGCCAGGTCCCTCCCCAGATCCACCCCAGACCCTCACCTCCTCCCTGTCAGGACCCAAGGCCAGGGCATTCAGCTGTGTGGGACCCAGGAAGCTCCTTCCCAGGTGTGACGCACTGGATTGTTCCCCTCAGAGTCACACGCTGCCGGCCTGACTCCAGTGACTACAGTTGGAGGTCAGGTCTTTAAAGAGGTGATTAAGGTGAAATGGGTCACTAACATGAACCCCACTCCAATATGGCCATTGTCCTTAGAAGACATGAGGACACAGACACACAAGGAGGGGAGACTCTGTGAAGACACGGGGAGGAGACAGCCCTGATCTTCCCGCTTCCAGAACCATGAGAAACCAACTCCTGCTGTTCAAGCCCCACTGCAGCCTGTGACAAGCCACCACCCAGAAAATACCCAGAGGGCTCTGCTAGGAGAGAAGGCGGGCCCTTGATGGCAGGCGTTCCTCTGCCCCCAGGAGCTGTGGGTCTAGGCAGAGATCCTTAATCGTGACCTTCTATCTCTTTCTTTCTATTTCACCCGGGATTGAACCCAGGGCATCATGCAAGCTAGGCAAGCGCTCTACCACTGAGCCACCGCATCCCCAGCCTTCTTTCTATTTTTAGACAGGGTCTCACTATGTTGCCCAGATTGGTCTCAAACTCCTAGGCTCAAGCGATCCTCCTGCCTCAGTCTCCGGAGAAGCTGGGACTACAGGCACGCACCACCACGCCCCGAGAATCTCCTTCTTCAGCTCCCTCAGTTCCCCCACCCTTCCAGCCTAAGCACAGAGGAGCCAACCAGTCCACAAGCATCCATCACCACTGCAGCCTCGGGTCACTACCTAGCAGTACAATGCTCCCTCTTTTTTGTGATTCTATTTCCTGGACCTGCCCTGGGTGGTGGTGGGTCCCCATCATAGAACTGGACAGCATCCTAAAGGAGTCCCCTGGCACCTGGTGGGGTGGGAGGCTGACCAGCTGAGCTTCAATGGAGGAAGGGATTTGGAGTCCAGCACTCCTGGATCCAAGCGTCAACTCCGGCTCTTCCCACACGGCCCTGGCCTCCACGGGTCTTGACCATAACAGTGGAGTCGATACAGCCTGGGCTGAGTGAATGCCAAGGGGGCTTCCATCATGGGGCAAGTCCCTCGCTGTGGCAGGAGGGCATCAGACAGGCTTCATGTTCAACCCCAGCCACACCAGCCAGGGAGGTCAGGCTCCTGAGAACCAGGGGTCCCCACATGGACTCTTCCTCCTTCATTTTGCCATCAAGATTGATCAGGAATGCACAGAGGAAGTGAAGGGGGGCTCTAGGTGTTGCGACGACCCATGGCCAAGTTGAACTTGGAGCTCAGGAGGAGGGAGCGGCAGGTAGTTACGAAGAGGTTCAACAGAGCAGTTCCTGAAACAGTCAGGTCAGGGTCACCAGGAGCTCTGAGCTGAGTGTGGCCAAGAGAGGGGCCAAGTGCCAACGCAGGTGGCTCAAGGAGACACAGGCCAGAGATGATATCTGCTCTTGGTCTCATGAGCTGGTGCCCCGCCTCCTCCCGTGAGTTACCCAGTGGGTTCCAGAGGACCTGGCTGGCCTCTCCTGTCCTCTTCTTCCCCCGTCTTCCAGCACACATGAAACAGAAGAGCGGGGGTGGCCACTTCCAACAATGACCCCATCTCACCTTGGACAATCCTCTCCATCCACTGGAGAAGCTGGCCCCTCCCAGGGCACTCCTGAGCACCCCTCTTAGTGGGGCAAAGGTGCGGGGAGGGGAGGCCCAATCAGTCCCTGAACTGAGCCCTCTGACACCCACAGTGGGGGAACCTGTGGTCTCTGGGTGCTACACTCCACGTATCACCCAACTCGTCTAACTCCTCCTTCCTCCTGAGAGGAGGACAGCGGGGGCCTGTCTGTCCAGGAGTGAAAGTGGGGTTCAGAAAGGAGCAGACCCTCACCCAACCTCAGTGAGGACCACAGTATTGGCACAGAGCCAGATGCCCAGCAGGCCCCCAGGGATGCCAGCCACCCTTGGATGGAACCAGGGTCAGCACCGTGGTTGACTCCAGACCCACAGCTGCCCCAATTTGCCTGACAACCTTGAACTGCTTGCTGAACCCATCTGTGCCCCAGCTTCCCCACCAGGGCAAAACAGCCCTCCCCTCCTCACAGAGACAGCCCCGTCAAGTTCTCAGCACCAAAGCCGACCCAAGGAAAATCCACCTCCCTCTGAGCCATGCGGGTCTGCAGGCCCCTGAGGCCAGTTACCATTGATGTGTCAGGCACTCTTAGGAAACACCACAGACCATCGCTCCCCACAGACGTTCAGAGACCTGTTGAGTGGTTCCCATTTTACAGTTGAGCAAACTGAGGCCCCAGGAGCCCGCATGTGGGCACAAAGAATTTGAAGTCAAGCAGTTTGTTTCCAGGGGCTGAAATCTTAGCATCTATACTAAACTGCCTCTCCTGAAAGCCATTGCAAAAATCCCAGGGAGTGTAATACTGTCCCAAGTTTGTAGACATGGAAACTAAGGAAACAGAAAGGCTGAATGTTGAGCAAAGGGGTGGGCTATGAAGGAGGGGGCTCACCCAGTGCCCAGGGCACCTCCTGTCAGCCTGCCCAGCCACCCAGGACCTCTGCAGGGAACAGTCAGACCCTCTCCAGTGTCCTGAGCAAAACCTGAGTCTCACGTCCTAGACGCATGCTTGGGGACACTGAAGCAGAAGGAGTCACCACAACCAGGGGGATACACAGGCCTCCTGCTTCCCTCTCTCAACCACCAGCCAGAGGAAAATACTTCTACCTCTGGGAGGCCCCAGGGAGGCTTCCAGAAATACCACCAACCAGGAGCAAGACATGGATCCAGCCACTGCTCCTGCTGTGGGACTGGCTCTGGTCGACTCTCTGGGGCAGCCAGCAGCAGAGCGCCCCCGGGTGGGTAGAGTGGGCTCTCCCTGGTGATTGTCCCAGCCCTCAGCAGGCAGGGCAAGGGAAGGGGGCAGCAGCGCCCCCTTCAGGCAGAGCAGCAGCTGCTCAACCTCCCCTCTATCCTGATAGGATAAGCTGACCTTTATCTCCATCCCCCTGCCCTGAGGGAGCAGACCCGAGGGGCGAGGAGGCAGAGCCAGGGCAGGAGAACAGTCAGGGCTCCCAGGTCAGCCCCCGCGCTCCTCCCGCCTCCTCTGGCTCCGTCTGCTCTCCTTCCTTCCCTCAGCCTTGTCCTCCCCACATCCACTCTTTCTTGCCTTTAATTATTTTACCTTTTATTTGCCTGGCACTTTATAGTTCACGAAATGTTTTTACATTTATCATCACGTTGAATCTGCATCAGCAGAGGCGGGAAGCATTAAAAATTCCTTCCAATTGCCAAGTGTTCTTGTTAAAAATGCAAACATCCCCAGGACGACGGACACGGAGGCTGGCGGCCCTCAGTCCTCAGGGCTCGTTCGTCTCATCCTCTGCTTCCTCCTTGGCCGCTTGGCACAGAAGGATGGGGTGCAGGGAAGGGGAGAGCTTGCGGGGGACAGCCCAATGGGCAGGGAGGTCTTGGTGAAGTCTCTGGCTGAGGACGCTGGGCCCCCAGCAAGGAGAAGGCACCGGGAAGCGGGCAGGGAACTCAGGTAGGTAGTGAGGAGGAGCCGCCAGCTCTGCAGGGCTCACCTGAGGACTCGCCTCCTGAGCCCTCGATTCTCCGCCACTCCCTCCCACGCCCCAGCTCTCTGACACCGAGGGCTCATTCCGATTCCTCTCCAGGAGGCTTCAGAGAGGAGCCACCAAGGCAGGAGAGATGCCACACAGCAAGGAGAGTGGGAGAAGGGCCATGGGCCTTCATTCCCTCGCCCAGCACTGCCACGTGGCCAGGCTTCCCACTGGCTTCCATGGGGGAATGGAGGCCAAGGAGTTGGTGCTGGTGTTCTTTGAAAGGGCACACTGTGCGTAGTGGGGATGAGTCAGAAGGTCCCACCTTTCAGAGTCTCCGTCACCCCAACAGACAACTAACAGGGGAGGGGCCAGACGATGCCTCCAGCTCCAACATTCTACAGTCCTGTCACCAAATCAGGAGAACAAGCCTGGGACCAAACCCCAGGCAGGGCGTGGCAAGAGTTCCAGAGGCTCCTCCCCCTCATGCATATTCAAATGAGCCAGATAAATAAATAGAACTCCCACACAACTCTCCAGAGCCGACCTGAGCTGCAGCGGACCATGTGACATAATGTTAGGTTTTGTAGCTAAATGAGCCCGCATTGATTTCAGTTCTGCAGCTTCCTGTCCACACTTCAGAGCCAGTGACTTTCTTGCCAGCTCTTGAACATTTTTGTCGGCCCTTGATGAGAGCTCGCAGGCCCCAGTGCTGCGTTCCTGGAGCCCCGACCCCAGGGAACACTGGCAGCCTCAGCAGAGGGTCTAAAGGAAATGTAGCAAGTGCAGTCACAGCTTCACATCAGGCCACCTCCTCCAAGGAGCCCCCCAGACCTCTCCCAGGAATCCAAGGCTGTGTGAGCCAGGGCTGTGCAACCTGGAGGGGCCGGAACACGAGTCCCCACCTACCCTCCATGCCATCGTCCCGATGTCCACTGAGGTTGTCATAGGAATCCCAGCGGATGAGGGGGTCGGAGGTGTTGTAATCCACAGATACACTGGGCCCGTTCTCCAGGTGCTCCATGCCTGAGGGGTGAGGAGGGGGGCGGGCGGGGAACAGAGGACACAGGGAAAGAGATCAGCAGCTGGAAAAACAGAAGGCCAACAAGCTCCCCAGGCTGCTCCCGAGGGACTTCTCCTGTTCTGGAGCACGGCGGGTGGAGCGGTGGCTTAGGCGGATGGAGACCCAGGAGTCTGGTTTCTTGCATTCTTGGAAAAGCTCATACCAGGTCAGAGGGGTAAGTCAGGACAGGGCGCTGAAGAACGCAGACCCCTAGGACAGAACCCAGCAGCCCGCCCAGGTATCTGCCCTTCCCAGAGAGGAGGGCTGCCCTGGAGGCGGGAAAAGGGCCTGGGACAGGCTTGTCTTGTGTTGCCTGGGGTCAGAGACAGCAGGGAAGCCACAGCCTTGACTCTGGGAGGACGCTGGCTCCCAAGGTCAGGCACCTGCCCCGCCTTAAAATGCTCTCCACTCTAGGCAGACACTGACACAGGGAGGCGAGTTTCTTCCCCATCCTAGAGAGAAGGCTCAAAGAGCATGGCTGCCAGACTGGCCTTCGAGGGTGAGCCACCCCTGGCCTGGCAGTCCTTCCTTTAGTCTATCCAGAGTCCCTCTCCTATAACCTAACTTCATCTCCTCCCATTCCGTTCTCAATTAAGATGAACAACAACTGGTCTCCATATTTAGAGTTGAGAGGCTTAAAGGCTATTATTAAATGGCCTTCAGGTTGAATCACCTCAGTTCACATAAATATCATCCATCCAGCACCTTTGAGTGTTCCCCTTGGCTATTCCTTCCATCCAGTTTCTGAATATAACAAAATGATGACCTAATGGAACCAGAACAGTTTATCCAACCCAGTGCCTCTCTGTCTGCTTTTTTATTTTTACTTTCCAGAGAGTAAGTCACTGGTACATGTTTAGCTAGGGGTCCACTCTGATACTCAGATCCTTTACTGCAGGTCTACTCTTAATCACGGGTAATGTGGTCATTGTAGAGCAGACCAGTGGGAAGATGGTGGGAGTGGGATAGGGACATGGAAAGATGGAGGGAAGGGCAGCAAGAATGGATTCTAATTTGATGCATACCTTGAATTTTCTCTGGTCCATAAGAAAATACAAACTCTACTTTGCCATATTCTGGAAATCGGTCATCTGAAAAAAAAAATAGAAGGGAAAACAAAAATGGGCAATGAATTCCCAAAAAGGGCTCCATAGATATTAACCAGAAAAACCCGTTTATTTTTAAAAACTATGTCATACCCATATACATGGTTAATAACATAATAGCATTTAATACGTATCTAAACTTACACATATGCACATGTGAAAATACACACGGCACTGAAATCCCACGCCCTGCCCACCCTGGCCCCAGCCCTACTCGCCTCAGGAAACCCCTTCGACCATTTCTATTTCTTGTGCTACAAGGAAGTTACCTTAAGATTCTAAATACTACCTGCTATTCATGCCACTGGTTCTAGCTACCAATTTTAAATCATCTCCCTGGGTTCACCACTATGAAGTGGAATGATCTGGCTTCCACCACTCCCACCTCCTTTCTTCTTGAATCTGGTTTGCTTATCATTTCTGTTTATTCCACCGTTTACCTTTGAAGCTATATTTACTACAGTTCAGCCTCTGCTTCTCGATCTGGGACCTCCCTTCCCTCTGCCTCTCCCCAAGCTCATATTTATTTTATCAGCCACCTCTTTATTTTTCCTCCTCAAGGCTGACAGCAGTTACAGTTTGTTCTGTAATTATTATAGCACCGTCTGGTTTTGCCTCCTGGCTCAAACACGAGGAGAGCTCATCTCACAACCATCCTTGCCCTAAATGAGTTAGACTTTACGGAGGGGACCTGCCCTCCTGGGAGGCCCAGCCTCTCTATGTGCTCTGCCTGAGCCCAGTCTGGATGCTGATCACCATCGACTGCTTGTAGGAAGAGGATATAGCAAGGATATAGCTCTGTGGGACCCACCATGCCAGTGCCTCTGTCTGCCAATGCAGCCTCGTGTCATAGGGTCATGTTTGCTTGTCTCTCCCAGGAGACTGTGAGCTCCCAGAGGGCAGTGCCTACTTCTCTTTGAATCCCCAGGATTTAGCACATGCCTGTCATGTAGACTTTGTGGGTGGGCAGGTGGGTGGAGAATGGATGGATGGATGGATGGATGGATGGATGGATGGATGATGAATGGGTTGGTAGGTGGGTGGCTGGAGGGATGGATGGGTAGATGAATGGGTGAATGGATATGTGCATGGATGGATGAATGGATGGATGTATGGATGGGTAGACAGGTGGGTGGTTGGAGAGATGGATGAGTGGATGAATAGGTGAGTGTGTGTGGATGGATAGATGCATGGATGAGTGGATGAATGGGTGGGCAGGTAGTGGGTGAATGGATGAATGGGTAGATGGATGGATGGATGGATGGATGAATGGAGGATAAGTAGATGAACGGGTGGA
>JAJEJO010002908.1:62328-126307 GCA_020662805.1 Glaucomys volans | reverse complement strand
CCTGCCCACTCCTCCTTCCCTCCCTGCTGCCACAGCCTCTCCACCCCTGCTCTTCTGCCCTGTGGGGTCACTGTCCCTTCTAGAGCTGTCTCCCCAAGACTGACAAGCATGACATGGTGTCCTCTGATTCCCCAGCACTTAGTACTGAGCCTGGTACAAAACAGATGCCCAGCCAATATTGAAAAAATGATTGCCAATAAGACCAGCTGGGAGGACACGGTGAGGGAGACGTGTGCAAGCCCTAGGGGACTTGCCAGGGACTGGGGAGGAATTTCCTCCACTTCTACTACAACTTGTGCTCCTAGCCACTCCAGTCTCAGCTCTCTCCAAATTCTCTCTCCATTCCCTCCTACGGACACCAAAAAGATCCTGTCAGACCAAGTAGCTCAATAATGGTGGCCCCCATGTCCACCATATTTCCTGAATCTGAGGTCTCCTCCCCACCCCAGAAGCCCCACCTAGCCCCACCCTGGGGGCCCACCTTTGAAGGCCTCATCAAGGTCCTCCTTCCCAAAGACAACTCCCAGGTCATGGAGGGCACAAGTGTGGAACTGCACCCGGAAGATGACGTCTCGGCTGGGGCTCCGGAACTTCTTGTGGTAGCACTTCAGCTGGGTGGGAAAGAGGCAGGGGTGGGAGATCAGGTCTCAGGGAGCCTCCTGGTCTGCTCAGCTGACGGAGCCCAAAGGGTCACCCCAAACCCAAGAAAGAGCATTCACCAACACCAAACAGGGACTTAGAACTCTCTGGGGAAGATTCTAGGACAGTAGAGAGGTAGAGGCCAGTCTTGACCTGTGGGAACAAAACTGTCCTGCCAAGAAGATCCTCCAGACAGATGGGAATGAGAAAGGAAAAGCAGGTTTGCAGTGCAGCAGAGTGCTGAAGTTAGAATTGAGGGGGTCCTTGTCCCCAGTAGGCAGCTAGGTGGTGACACTTCACACTGACTGGGTTTCCCCAGAGATATCCCAGAACAAAAGGTCAGCCAGGGAAGGATGACAACACCAAGGCAGGGAATAGACCAGGACAGGACTGTTTGGTCTTGAAAGAGCCTACAATTCCAAGTCCTGCAGCCTACGGGCAGTGGCTGTCCTGTCCCTAGAGAAGGAGCGGGAAAAGAGAAAAGGGTAGGCTTGAGACGGGGGCTGGCACTCACCAAGATGTCTCCCTTCAAGAGTAGTCCGGGCTCAATGGTGATGCAGATGCTGGTCTGACTGTCTCCTGGGATGTTGCTAAGGGACAGCGAGGGGCCGAGAAAGAGAGGGCTGCTGGCGGGATGGAGACCGTGTGCTCTCCCCCTGCCCCCCTGCACAAGCCTGCTGGGACCTCCCTGGCTTCCTCCCTCTCTCTCTTGAGAAGTCTACGCAGCCTCCCTTCCCGCTTCCCTGGTCCCCACCCTGGGCCTTGGCCATCCCTGGCCTCCGGTTCCCGTGGAATACTTACTAGATGCCAGACGTGTACACAGGTTGCATGGCCTGGTAGATGCGGAGAAAAGGCCGGCACCCTGTCAGGGAAAGGTGATGTTAGGGAAGAAAGCAGAAGCGGTGGGAGGAGGAGAGAGGAAGAAGGG
The DNA here is from genome assembly GCA_020662805.1 of Glaucomys volans. NCBI lineage: Eukaryota > Metazoa > Chordata > Mammalia > Rodentia > Sciuridae > Glaucomys > Glaucomys volans. The sequence goes on along the minus strand of JAJEJO010002908.1, from coordinate 124,740 downwards.
AAGGAAGGAATGGGGGAGGACAGAGAGAAACAGGAAGCAACAAGGGGGAGAAACACTAACTTCTATTCATAAGGCATTTTAAGACCATAAGAAGTTGCCACTCCAACATCATCTGCCAGAAAGCATTGCAAATACCAAGCCCATTTTGCAGATGAATAGACCGGAGCTCAAACAGTTCAGGAAGTGATGTGGGTGAGACTCCAGTGCAAGCCCTGGACCCTGCGGCTGATGTGCCTCTGCCCCACCCCAAGGCTGCCTCTGAAGGGAAGGAGACCCAAGGCAGGAGGGAGTTGGGGAAGCGAGGCCCCAGGGGGGGCTCGGGCAGGTACCTCCTTTGGACTCAAAGTTGGGGATGCCGTGCATGATCACATGGTGCAGAAACAAGGGCTTGTTGTTCATTTTGATGGAGCCAGAGAGCAGGCCGCTGAAGTAATGCACGTACCTGGGCAGGGAGAGGCAGTTTCAGGGAGAGAAACCTGGTCTTCCTTCTGCAGGAACGTTCTATCTTGCCTCCCACCTACTCTGCACCCCCACAACGTGCACCCCCAACCCAGGCCTCCTGGTAGCTGAGGTCTGTACCCCAGGGTGGGCCTAGGTGGCTGCTTGGAACTCCAGGCCAGGAAAACAGCAGGTAAAGGACACCTGAAGCTGGGTCAGGCAGGACTATCAGGCCACTTGGCGTTCTCCTGCGCCCCCTAGCGATGAACATGAGCATCTCTTTCCTGCTTCACTTGCTGGACCAAAATTCCTCCGGACTCCATGACAGAGACAGACATTGCATTCCTTAGCACGAGGATGCAAGCCTTGTGCACAAGGCAGGCTGCCCAAGCAGCAAGCAGCCCTGACAGCTCGCACTGAGCCAAACCAGGCGATGTCTACCCTCGCTCCCTGGTTCTGCCTCCTCAGCCCCAGCCACCATCCACGAGCACCAGCACAGAGCAAGAACTTGCCCACGACAGTCCTTCACTTTGTATCACACTACAGTGTGTGGAGTCCATCAGCTCCATTACTTCACTTGATAATTGCAATAACTAACTTGAATACATACCCCTCTCTCAGGTCAGCATCCCCTGTTCTTTTAACAAAGATCTTGTGGAAGAATGGAAGAAACTAACCCACCTCCCCTTCTTCTCAAACAGAGGGGGGAAAGCAGGTCCAGAAGGGTTGCTGGGGACACACAGCAAGAACACACAGCGCTGGGGGTGGGAGGGAAGAGTCTGGGCTTCACTGCACCCTCTAAACTGGGGGCAGATGTGACCACTGACTGGGCAGCACATTCTCTTTTTCTGACTGGCCAGAGGACACCAGGCTGAGTCAGAGAGACCCACCAAATACATCCTGAGGCTCCACAGGAGCCAACAGGGCGTCGAGGGGGTGGGACAGGAACTGCATGACCATGACAATGCTCCCTCCTGTCTCTTGGCTCCTTGGCCCACCTCCAGACCAGTGGGCCTCTGTCCCTGAGCCTGGGTGGGGCCACCTTGGACTACCCAAGCAAGATAATCTGATGGGCAGCACCAGCTCCTATTCAGGCCCCTGCCCAGCCCCCAGTCCCATTATTCAAACCGGAAACCCGGAATGGCGGGTTCCCATCAGATCTCCCAATCGTGCCAACAGGATGTGTCTGTGTGCTGGGGACAATGAGTGTGGGGGCCCGTGACAATAAATGGAGGAGCCACAGGCACGGCCCCTCCCTCTGCCCCTCCCACTCTCCTCTCCTCCAACTGCCTAATTCCCTGTAAGTGGCACCCCAACATGGCGGGAAAGCAGCAGCTGCACTTCACGTGTGGGCAGATAGGAGGCCCCGCCCTCAGCAGATGCAGGGGCAGATAGGAGCCACGGGCAGACACAGATAGTGTGCACATAGACACGCCCCACCGTCCCCTGCGCAAGCACATATGGAACACTCTGGAACAACCCCCTGCTGAGAGTAACAACAGGCCTCGCTGCTCAGCACCAGAGGTGCCGTTCTCCACCGCCAAGCACAGGGTGCCATTGTGAGAGCACACTTCTCCATCAGTGTCCCTCATCCTTCAAGGTCAAGGGCCACACCAGGACCAAGACCAGCTGCAGCCATGCATGGGAGCCAGGGACTGGGGAGCTGGTCCCTGACGCCTGGCCAGAATCATCTGCACATGAAAACATCCCATCTCTGATGGCTGACCCAGAGGCTGGCCTTCAGCTGTTCTGTGATGATTGGGAGGTGCTGGGATGCCTGAGGACACGCTTGCTTCTGCTTGGGCTTCCTACTGTGATGGCAGGAAGTCGTGGCAGCACTTCTGGGCAACCAAGCAAGGTGGGGGTGATGGGGCTCATGCTGGGGACCCTCAGCATGAATTGGCTGCTTAGGTCCAGGACTGCAGCTGTAGTTCCAGGGGCCAGTAATGCAACCAGGATGCTTTGGCCTTGCTGTGCCCTCTGCTGGATCCTTTCCCCAGGACCTCAGTGGATGGCTCCTTCTCCCCCTCAGATCCTGCCTCCTGCCACCTCCTCGGAAGGCCCCTCGCCCTCCAGCTCTCCTCAGGCTCCAGCTGGTTGTCTATCGCTTCCGAGCACTTATCACCATCCAAATGACCTTTGGTTTGGGAACTTGGGTGTCAGCCCCTAGAATTTCAGCTCCATGAATCCTTGCTTGACAAATTCACAAGGGCTCGTGCCCTATCCTCAGCGAATAGGACAGTGCTGACATGTCCCAGGCAGGTGGCAGGCTGTGACTCCTGGCCTCATAGCGGAAGGGCTTGGTCTCACAATCCAGGCTCCAGTTTGGGCTTGCATTTGCCACCATCCTGGCTGCAGCCTCCCCAAAGTTCACCTGACCTTGATGTTGCCCTTGCCCTCCTATGGGACCAGGGGTCACTGGACATGCTACTCCTGCAGCAGAATCCCTCAAGACAGTGGGCAGCACACCCAGAGGCCCCACCCCAGCTCCAGTGTTAAGCTGTAAGCTTCATGTACAGTCCAGCTCTGCCTGGCCTCTCCCCTGGCCATGTCCCCTCCCTGGGCTCGGGCTTCTCATCTGTCAAGGAGGATGCCCTAGACCTTCATATGGGAGCTAAGCATTATCTCAGTTAGGGCACAAAATCACCCCCTCCGGGAGGTACTCCAGGCCGTCCCCATCAGAACAGCCCCATTCCCCTGCCGCGAGCTCTGGTCGCTGCAGGGGTCCATTCTCTTCCTTTTGGGACTCATCGCTATCTGGCATTGTTTTGTGTGTGGTCACATATTTAACGTCCATTTCTCTCAACAGACCGCCAGCTCACTAAGGGAAGAGACCAGATGTCCCCGTGCATGGAGCTGGAGCACCACACCTCAGTTTTGCCAGATGAATAAATAAATCCATCCCCACCCGCTTCTGCCTGGGCTATTATGAGATTCCAATGTGACCACATGGTTCAGGGCCCTCAACGAAATATTTCAAACTCTCCCAATAGAAGGTGGCCCTTATCTTGGTTCTCAGTGACCTTCCAGGATGGGCGGCAGTGACATCTTCTTCCTGGAGACTCATCCACACACTGAAGCAATCCTGCCACCAGGGCCAGGAACAGCAGGTGCCCTCGTATACCAGCACCTCCTATCCCCAGACGGATGCTCTCCTGTGATGGCCTGCCCTCTGGCCAGGCCTCAGGAACCAACTGCCATGCCAACCTGTGGGCACACTCAGGCTGGCCCAGAGGCTCACCTGTGTCCCTGAGCTCAATGCACTGCAGACTGAACACGTGTGCGTGACTCACGCCCACCTGAGCAGCTGCTCTTGTGTACCCTGGGAGAACACAGGACTCCCCGTGGACAGAAAGTGCACGCACGCAGGAGCGGGGCTGCCAGCCCTGGAGACCCACCTTCTCTGCGATGGCTGCCCAATGGGCACGATCTTATCCTCATAGAACCGCTTCATTGCAAACCGATCCAGAGCTTGGTCCGCACTGTGGGGAGAGACAGGGGGTCAGAGAAGCCAGCTCCACCTCCCAGAACCCCTTGTCCTCCACTCCTGCTCCCCTAGGCCTGCAGAACCCTCCAGCAGCCCTGGTGCCCGGTGGGAGAAATACCCTGGCTGGGCTGAGAAGCTTTCAGGAGAAGAGTGCTCCAGCATCTGTGCGTCCTGCGTGGTGCAGGCTCGGCCTGGGACTTCAGAGCCAGAGGCCTGGGAGCCGTATCCAGGCCTCCGCTTACAGGCCCGTGTGTCCTTCTCTACCTCATTTCCCTCACCTGTCAAGTGAGGCTGATGGTTGCATCGTCCTCAAAAGTGTCATGGAGCTTAGGTGAGGTGACACCCATACGGGGTGCACAGGTGGACACATAGAGGCCCCCGGGGCGTGTCCCTCACTAAGAAAAGGTGCAGCTGGGATGGGCTTCTCCGAGCCACAGAACACGCCCTCCACAGGACAGAGCGCTCAGAGAGATCGTTTTGAAATGAAAAGACAGAGCACGCAGCCCCTCTGTTCTTGAGTCTCCTTGACTTCCTCTCCCTCCTAGAATGAACCCCAAGGTCCTCAGCAAGGCCCACGGGGCCAAGTGGCTCTCTCTGTTCTGGACCTCCCATGGCCCCTCGTTACCTCTCATGCCCTGTATCAGATCCTCCCACCCGGGGAAGGCAGCGGTCCTGGTTGGGGGGGTGTCCTATTGCTGATGGTCAGAGGACGGGAGGCTGGGCGCTCTCACCTGGCAGAAATGTTGCTGTAGTGCATGTAAGCCGCGATGACAACGCCGATCCGGCCCTGGTTTCCCTGGAAGAGGAAAGGGGCTTTATTTCTAAGGCTGGTCCTGCTGCCCCAGGGCCTGTCCAGGAGCCTAGGTGCAAGGGCTGGGAGAGGGACGCGGCTCCGGGGAGAACAGGAGGAGGGAGATGCAGGGAGGAAAGCGAGGGGGAGACAAGTCTCAGAAAAAAACAGGGGGAGTAAGTGGTATCCCCCACTTCTTGGAGGTGACCCTTGAATGGAAAATGCACACTGATGGACTCGAGTGCTCACACAACCCAAGTCATAGGCAGGTATGCGCACTCCTCCAAGGACAGTCAGCTATGCTCGCTCATGCGCACACCCCCAGCCCCACCCCCACCTTGTTGTGCAGAACGACGACGTTGTGGGGGTCTGCGTTGAGCCAAGTGTCCATGGCCTTGCAGATGCTGCAGATCTTCTCGAGGGCCGGGGTATGCAGGTCGGGCCAGCCAAATTCCAGTACCTGAGGCCAGAGCCAGGAGTGAGACTCAGAGGAAGCCCTGGGAGTCACACAGGCACCAGGGCACTGTGCACCAGCCACCAACACTGGGTGGCCCCCAGCAGCCCTACCATGCTTGTCCCTCCCTGCTTGTCAGCTCTGCTGGGAGGCTAGGTATGGAGGGCAAAGGTCAGCAGCCAGGTTGGAGGCCGGAGTCTCAGCTCCAGAACTTCTCATGGGCAAGCAAAGTCCCCTCTCCCCGCCTCAGTTTCCTCATCTGTGTGCCAAGCAAAGGCTTGGAGCCGAGGACCCTGAGGTCTGCAGCACGTGACTCTGACCTCGAAATGTGCGGAGGAGCCACGAGTGTAGCCCTCGAGCAACTCCGGCACCAGCAGCCCCGAGGCCTGGCGCAGGGCAGGAGAAGGAAGGCCAAGCTTTTCTCCAGGCCTGGCCATGCAGACCATCCACTGAGAGCCAGCCGAGAGCGCTGAGGGCACAGAGGGCGGACCTGAACAGCAGTGTCCAGCTCCCCAGAACCTTTCTGAACTCACAAGACTTTAAGTAAGAGAGCTGGGAAGGTCTCACGGAGCACACCTAACCCAGACCATCCACCTTCAGGGGTGCCATCTCAGACCCAGAGAAGCCTGTCACCTGCCCAAGAGCACACAGTGACAGGCCCCAGAATGCAGAATGGGAGCGGACATTCCTGGTGACACCCCACACAACCCATGGAGCAAACCAAGTAATCCCTGCATCACAGCTGCAGGTCCCAACGGGATGAAATCTGCAACCCAAATCTCACAATTCCAGCCCCGCCCACAGGTCCCATGGGCTCCCAGGGGGCAGACCTGGTAGAAAGCCACCACACCAAGCTCTGCCTTCCGCAGTTGGCATTAGGGAAGCAATCAATGCGTCACTGTCCTCCAGATATGAGATGGCACTCGAAATTTGAACGAGTGTTTCAAACTGTCATTCCTCCCAAGATTCCAATGTGGGAACCTCAGGAGAGGGCCTGTTCTCCTCCTCCAGGCAGTAAGTCACCCCAAAATGACCCTCAACTCACCTTGGCATGGAGCTTCGTGATGTCTGGTCTCCGTTCAGAGAGATTGAACAGCTGGAAGGGGACAGAGAAAGTGCCCTGTGAGGAGCAGAGGGTGGCCAGGAAGCCCCCTGGTTTCACAGGGAGGGCGGTGTCCTTGCCACTCCTCTCAAAAGCCCACTGCACCACCAGGCCATGCATCGCTGAGCTCCTGAAGCCAGGGGCTCCCTGGACCTCCTGTGGCACTCGCACCCTCTCTCCTGGGATGGAGATTCTGTGCACCCATGATCACCCACTGGCCAACAAGAGCTCAAGTCAGGTCCTCAGGGAAAAGGGAGAGAGAGAGGCGGTGTCCAGGCATGGCCCTCCATGCGGACATCCTGAACCCAAGGTGGGATGGGGTGGAACAGAACCCGGGGTGCCGAATGATAGCTGTGCCACCTCAGTTTTCCACTTTCCAGGCTGACTTTGAGCCTCATCCGGTGACGACGCAACTTCCTGTCACCAGACACCCAGGGGTGCAAACCATCTTGGGTGGGGTGGGCCCTCACACACTCTTGACACGCACCTCCCAGCACAGGCCCTTCCATGCTGACTGCATCCTGTGGAGACCCCGGTCTCTGGCAGTGCTGCCCCACCCCTCAGATATGCCCACCTCCAGCCCAAGGCTGGGGAAATCCACTGTCGCCTCCTGGGAGAACAGAACTTAGAACCAGCAGGAGGGAAGGAGCCAGGACCAGCACAGAGGTGCACAGAATCCTGGACTCCCAGAGTGAGGAAGGGTCTCGGTGGCTCTCATGCCCTCCTGCACTCATAAAGGAGCACATCTTGTTATATCAACCATAGCTGCCTCTCAGTGAGGACCCACCTACTTCCAGCCCTGTTCTGATGACCCTAAAAGGGAGAGAGTGTTAGTAGGCCCATTCTACAGATGGGAAGCCTGAGGGTTAGAGCAGTCACATGACCAGGATCACAGAAATAGCACAGGGTCAGAATTTGAAGCTGGGCTTTCTGAAGTTTAAACTCAGGCTCTTAACAAAACTCCAACATAGCAGGTAGATGAGCTTCGACAGTGGGTTGAATAGTGCCCCCCCAAATTCACATCTCAGAACTTCAGAACGTGACCTTATTTGGAAACAGGTCCTTTGTAAATAGTTAAGGATCTGGACAGCAGACATCCTGGATTTAGGCTGGGCACTAAATCCAATGACTAATGTCTTTACAGTAAGAGGAGAGGACACACAGAGACAGGGAACAGAGCCACGTGAAGGGACAGAGGACAGAGTGATGCAACCAGTCACGGACAGCCAGCTAGCGCTGGGAGCGCCAAAATCACCAAAGAGGTAAGGAAGGACTTTCCCCTGGGGACTCAGAGGGACCGGGGGCCCTGCGGACACCTTGATTTCTGATTCTGCCCTCCAGAACCGAGAGAACTGATTTCTGTTGCTTGAAGCCACGCAGTTGGTGGCCGTCGGTTACAGCAGCCCGAGGACACTCGGCCTCCCCCACCCCACCTCTGCTCCCCTAGCACCCCTTCAAGGCACACAGGCCTGTGGGTCCAGCTCACATGTACCTCCCTGCAACATGGACCCAGGGCCAGGGACAAGCAGCCTTTCTGCACTAGAGGACACTTCCCCAGTCACCCACATGTCGGGTGAAACCTGAGCCAGCCGTCAGGTCTCCAAGGACACCTGTAGCCACGACTCTGCCCTGACTTCTCCGAGGCACCGATGCTGTCAGTGCTGGTTCTGCCACTGACCCTGGGGCCTTAGGCAAATACCCCACCTCTGCTCCAGCAAAGGTCCCCTTTCCAGGGCTGTCGTGAAGGTGAAAGCAGTTAGACCTGGGGCTGGCTTGTAGCAAGTGCTCAGTGACACAAACTCAGGTTGTTATTCTCTTCAAGCACACACGTGCACACATACACACACACACACACACACACACACGCTTCCTTCCTGATGTGACACTCTGGCTGTAGGCACACTCCTTAGAATGGACTCGGGCTGGAGAAGGAGTGATGACTGGCCACGTGAGATCCCAGGGCTGAAGGCAAGAGGAGGCGCTGGCCCGGGGTGGGTGCACAGGACACTAGTGGTGACGAGGTGGCACCCAGATGGAAGGGCAGAGGGCACCAGACCAGTGGGCAAGAGGCCCTGTGCTTACCAGGTAGCTGCCTGCATGTTTGGACTTGAGCATCTGGGCCACCTCACGGAGGTTGTTCCGGAAGTTCTCCTCGTTGGCTGTGCTGGGGAAGGACACAGCAATGATCCTCTCGGTGACATACACCAGGTCCAGCTCACAGCTGTCCTCCATGGTCCGGCTCACACTCATGTTTCTAGGGAGATGGTAGGAAGATGGGGGCCCATGTCAGAAGCCACCCCCAGAGCAAGCCTCAGATAGTTGCACCCCAACATAACACGCAGGATCCCCACATCCAGCCCAGGGAGCATGGCTGATCCCCAGCCCAGGGCCAAGGCCAGAGGCCTCCCCTGGCAAAGCCTATCTGAGAATATCAGACAGACAAGCCAGGCAGGGGCTGGCAAGGACCTCAGGCAGCATGACAACCAAATGGTGAGGACACGAATTCCAGGTTCCCAGCAACCTGTGATTCCAGAGTTCAGAACCAGGGCCTGCCAGTCAGGAACCCAGCACCCCAGCCCTGCCTCCCCACACGCTGTGGCCACCTGGCCAAACAGAAAAGGATCCCCAAAGGATCTGGGGATTTCTCCAGAAAAGGAAAGACAGCCTGGGCAGGGTGGTCCCCAGTATCCTGGACTGGAGTCTTCTCTGCGGGAGCTCTGGAGTGGGGGAGCCCTCTCAGGGGAATGGGCAGCTCAGGTGACATGCTCACCTAGGTTCCAGGTAAGCCAGACCACAGTGCACATTCCAGCCCTCCCGAGGCAGGCCGGCTCCTGTCCTTGGTTCCCTGGCTCTCTCCCCACCTCTGCTCTCCTGTCGCCTGCCAGAGCTGCTTCTCGGCTGTGGCCTCCCTGTTTCTAAGAACCCAGGAAATGAAGGGAGTGCTGCCATGGTGGTGGAGGTTCTTAGAAGAGGTGGGGAGACCCCTGGGCTGGGCAGCTGGCCCCCACTGGGCACAGGGTAAGGGGAGCAGAGGACTCCCATCTTTACACATCGCCTGGATTCTCCCAGGGGAAGGGCCCGGGATGCACTGGGGAAGCCCCTGTGGCCTTGGGGGACACCCGCACCCTTCCATGTGCACCTGGCCACCTTCTGGGGTCTCACTTGCCTCTCTACCAAGGTCAGCAACACTTGCATTCCATTTTGTCAACCTTCCACTACAGTGGGATAAAGGTGACACTGGCCAGGGCATGTCAAAGGGACGGGCCTCTGGCACTGGGGAATACGAGCCCCAGGACACCACGGAGCCCAGAAGAATCCAGATCTCCAGGAGGGTTGATCAGGTCCCAGTTGCTTAGGTGGGGGTGGAGAGGGGCCAGCCGAGGATGCCCTTCCCTGGTGGATGACAGGGAGGAGACCAAGCAGTAGACAGAACCAGAGGCCAGGGGAAAGGTCCGGTGCGAGCTGGACCTCAGAGCCCCGCCACGCCTTGTTCCTACAGTAAGCTTCTCACAGCAGCCATTGGGGGTGGGGCTCAGACCACAGGACACTGCTGACCAAGGACAGCCTGAGACAAGAAGTCACAAACACATACACCCCAAATGGGGATATGAAAGCAGGGAGCCCGGAAACTTTCCTCCCCACCCTCTGTCCTGGCTCCAGGGAAGAGACTGCACTGTCAGAAAAATGTTGAAATTCAGCTCCTCTGTCCAGCTTCTCCTTCAGCATGGCAGGAGAAGGAAGGGGGACACGGTAGCCATAGGCACGAGTCAGGTGTGGCCCATCTGGGCACTGGCCTGCTGGAGCTCAGGCTGGTTCCCAGGAAGGACGCAGATGCAGAACAGCGCCACCATCTGGGAAAACTCAGAATCGCACCCAGGCTGCCCCAAGTCAGTTGCTTCCAGCCACAGGGGAGGAGAGGATCCTCTAAAGACCCACTTCCAGCCCGTGGGCAGCCGGCAGCTGAGCCACAACCACCAGGGGATTCAGCCACCTACTAGAGCTTGCATTCTCACTCATCTCAGCAGCTTCAGGGGTGAAGGTGAGGCAGAGAGGGTGGGGACCCAAGCCAGAGAACCTGGGCGCAGGTAGATCAGTCTGGATAGGTGAGGCACGGCCCCTAGGCACCCCTTCCCAAAGACCCCTTTCACCAACGTCCCCACCATTGGAGACCCCATCTGTGGACAAGGAGATCTGGCAGAGGTCTTGATGCCAGAGGTCCCCACTCCCACTTCTGGGTAGTTGTGTGACCTTCAACAAGTCACCTTATCTCTCTGAAACTCAGTTCTCCATCTGCCAACTGGAGAACCTTGCAGGGCTGGTGCAAGACCCAGATGAGCTCATGCAGGTAAATAAGGAACGAGCTCAAGGTCTGCTTAGTGCTGGAACACAAACGTGATGCCTGCCAAGGCCAGCTACCTGCATCCTCTGGCTCTGCGACTTCAGTCTTGGGACCCAAGGGCAAGACTTTCAAAGAACACCACAGTGACCCCACTACCAGCACCCCTGCCCCTTTCCCCGGTGAGCCAGGCATACCTGACAGGCTGCAGATGGGGCTGGACACTCGGGGTGACTCTAGCAGAGCCCTGGGAAAGAGAGAAGAGACCCAGCATTACGGGGGGCAGGCAGGAGGCAGGACGGGAGCAGCCGAGAGCCGTCCACGGGAGCAGACGGGGCAGCGGCCAAGCACACAGCCTCTTCTCCTTCCTCTGCCAACATTCCAGCCCTGCCACCCTGACGCCTCGGCAACACAGCACCCTGAAGCCAAAAGCATTCAGTGCCAATCCACGTGAGCCTGCCTGCCCACGTGCGAGAAGGGACGAAGGAAGAAGTTCCCGATGCTGAGAAGCACACCCCTCCCAGGCTGGTGCCACCTGCACTGGGGACACACTCAGTTAACACTCACCGGGACACCCAAACGTTTCCTGCCAACTTCCCAGACCCTTGCAGAGGACTCTAAGAACACAGACTGCCTTGAAATCAACTGGAAGGAGGAGAGGACGGAGCCCCGTCCAGCTCCGAGCCTGTCTTCCTGACACTGTCACCCCCACAGCCTCCCCTCCGTGAAAGCAGCAGCATCAAGTCATTCAGCCAAGAGTGTTGAGACAGAACGGCCAGGCAGGTCGCATTCGAACACCGCCGAGGGCCACAGCACTGAGCCACACTCCTAAGAACGCGGCGCCTGTGACCGCAGCTCCCCACTCCATTCCTGGGTGGCTCACTGTACACAATTAGGCAAGTGGACCCAAGTTGGTGCCCCAAACCTCCCAGGGCAGGAGAGGTCACAGCCCCTAAAAGCACAGCATCGGAGCCCCTGAGACCCCAAGATCTGGAGCCAGGGATCTAGTGGGCAACCTCAGTGAAATGTCACAGTGAGATGGTGCGACCCTCCAGGGCGTGGGAACACAAAGGAATTATGCATATGAAGCACTGTTCTTAATGGCTGGCACTCAGATGACAGTGGGGGTTCCAGCTATTGTTATTATATGAAAGGGAAGTTACCCAGGGTAGTTGCCACCATCCACCCTGCAAATCAGCATCCTGCATCCCTCCCATCCTCAGAACCACCTCACAAGATGCAGACCCAGGACACCCAGTGTCCAGGTTGCACGATACCCACGTGCCTCCGCCAAACCCACCCTCCCTGACTGCCCAGCAGCAGTCAGCTCTGGGAGGTGGCAGGACCACAGTCTGCCAAGGAGGGAGACATGGAGAGCAGAGTGACTCACCCTCAAGTCCCTGGGAAGCTGATGACCAAGCAGGATTCATACTCCAACCTGGGGCTTCACCACAGGGCCCCAAGCCCAGGAGCCCCCTTTACCCTCTGCTGGCCCTGCAGTGCCTAGGAGGTGGCCAGTGGGCTCTGGGGCCAGCTCCCAGCTGAGCCCAAGTTAGGGCAGCTTGCTGAGAGGAGGGCTCTTCATCCAGCTGCCCCAGGCCGGGGAGAAGGCCGTGCCCAGAGTGCCTGCCTAGCCAGGGTCGCTCCAGGCTCTGAGCAGCTGGGCAGCCACCGCAGGCGCAAGGACTGAAGAGCCAAGTGGGGCTGTGGGGCGGAAAGTTCCTCAGCCTCCGCAGCTCTCTGGCCCCAGGACTCGGGTTTGCATGAGTCAGGCCGGGGGGTGGGGGTAAGAGGGCCATGTTGGGTTTTCAAGCCCCAAACCAGTGGGTTCCAAACCTCCCCACCCAGAGGAACGCAGAAATCCAACACTTCATCCATCTCGTTTCGCTGGTCCCTGATGAGGAGTCCCTGACTCTCCCCAGGCCCGGGCCTGGCTCCGGGCCCCAGGGCCACCCTGCTATAAATAACCCCTTGGGTTTCATCTGCTGCTGATCCACAACCACTTTTGAAGGAAGCCACCACAGCTGCTTCAAACAACTGGAAGCCACAGCGTAGCCAAGGCTTGAGGTGTGGCCAAGAATGTGGGTCCCAGCATGGGAGCCGGAGGGGGACAAAGGGGTGGATGGAGACGGGCTTGGTGAGGGGACTGGGGAGCCACGGGGAGGCTGGAGCCTCCAAAGGCACAGGGGCAAGAAGGATGAGCAGGGCCAGAGACTGGCTCCTGTTTCCCCACCACCCTCTTCCCAATGTTACGACACTCCACATTCCTCAGCCTCCCCGCCCCAAAAAAGCCGGGGAAGATAAATAAAAACTTGGCCCAAACAGAGTCTGGCCATGCCGCCTCCAGAGGTGATAAGGCAGAGTCCAAGCCTGCTCTGCTCCACCACGCATTAGGGAAGGGAGGCCGGGCAGGAAGCTGCCCTGGACGGTGACCCCACTGCAGAGGATGGGGACGAACAGCTGGACTGTCATCCCCTGATGAATCACTGGGCTGCCTTCGAACCAACGGGGCTTCCTGTTTTCTGCAAGGCGTGGGGGCATGTGACCCTTGCTGGCAGCGAGCAGCCCTGCACGGGCAACACGTCTGGGTGGTGGCACACACAGGGGCCCAGCAACCCGGAGCCACAAGAGGGCTGGGGCTGGGGCAGTAAGGCCTCCGCACATCCCATCTCCAGGACACCCAAGCCACCTCACACGGGTGGGGCTGGAGACGGGCATCTCTGGACGCACACCTCCTCACGTAGGCTGTTACGGAGGGCTGGGGACAAGTCCAAGCCTCCAGGCATCTCAGACCTCAGATCATCGTGGGCATTCCCCTGTCACGGACCCCACATGCATGCAGGCCATGTTCTAGACACCAGGGAGCGGAGGCGTTAGGCCCCTGACCTCAGGTCTGACATTCTACAGTGAAGACGCTCATTAACGGACCCGCTGTAAGAAGGGGCTGCTCAGTCTCCTTGGCACGTCTGTAAAATGGGTTCAGCGTGGTGCTTACAGGGTCTCCACCTACTCCACTCAGAGCCTGGGGAAAGCTACCAGAGGATTCTGCCCACTTTATTTTGGAAAGGAAAGTAAGTTCTCTGCCTGCCTGTAATCCTATTCTTTCCCTCTCTGGGGATCTCAAAGTCCTTAACTCAAGTGGCTTTGAACTTCTTTCTAGCTCCTCCCAAGACACAGACCAATAATAGAACTTTTGATCCAATTCCCTAGGCACCCCACAGAACCCTCCCTCCCCTACACTAATCTCCAAAACTCTCTCTCCTTTGCCAAAAGGGCACCATGAAAGGAGATTCCGCAGCCTCCCCAAAACAGTGTCTTACTTTTTGCACTATCAGGAAGTTCCTTCAGGTATCTAGCCCTCATCCTTCCTGCTACAGACTCAGGCAACTCTTTTTTGCCTCGGTCCTCACTCCAGGCAGGAACTGGTCCCATTCAGATACTCCTGGTTGGCTCAAGGTCGACCACCCGAGAGAGTCCTTAATGTGCTGCCTCTCTCCTGCGACACGGCAGGGGTGGGAAGCTCAGCCTTGGGTGGGGTTGGTTTGAAGCAACGTCCCTGTGGGAAGAGTCTGCCCTCCCCTGAGGTCCACGGCCCATACACAAAACATCTCTGGACCAAAAGAAAAACTGTTTCCTGACCCCGAGTCCCCAGGGGCATGGTTGGGAGGGGTGGAGAGGTCCCACCAGCAGCCGGAGACCGGTGACCACCTGCCTAAGGGCCTGTCCTGGCTCCGCATCTCCTGTGGTGGCTGTGGCCACCCTTCCACGCCAGCCCCCTGCAGCCCCATCCCTTCCTCTCTCCTTCCTGCCCACCGGCCTGGATTTTTCCAAAACAAAGTGCGACACAGCGCACCGTCCACACACTGTGCGCGCACAGCTCTGTGGGGGGAACAGCCATTCCTGCGCTGGGCCTGGGCCGAGGGCCAGAGGCCGGGACGCAGCTCCACAAACAGACACATTAACACAGCGGCAGGTTCCGCCTCACCCTGAGAACACAGAGCCCGCGGGGGCCCCGGGGCCAACCCGATGGTCAGAAAGGGTGACCGCAGGTGTCCAAGAGGAAGGTGTCCTTCCTCCCTGCAACACGCAGGCCATCCTCGGGTCTGCCCACTTGCTGACCTTCCAGGTGTTCCTTCGACCAGACCAGCGAGACTCAGGGTGCCCTTCTCTGCATCCAAACGAGACAGCACCCTACCCACCCCACACAGACACACAGGCACATTCCTCCCAGATCAACAAAAGGTTCTCCTACAAAAATAAAAAGCCTTCAACACTCAGTGGTCCCATAGGAACAAGGTCAAATATAACCTTGCACTTGACAGTTCTTCATGATGTCTAACCTCTCTCTCACTGCAGCTGTCATTTACAGGCTCTCTCTGGCCCGGGCTCAGGAAGCAGGGGGCAGCAGCTCTAGGACATGGCTTCCAAGTGTGCCCAGACCATTAGTTACAAGACTTGGTTCACAGGCTACGTGCCTGTCCCCTGGCCAAATGACAGGAGTGTTGGATGACACCAGATCCGAGCAACATCCCACAAACGGATGAAGTGGCACCTGGGACCTCTGTTCCCTCCCAGGGCCTCTGTTTCCTCATCTATAAAATGGGGTCAGCCTCTATAGAGGAGAGTCAAGAGGATCTGAAACACCAACCCAGCTCCTGGCCCTGAATCAGAATAGCAGGGCTATAAGAATGGCTGGCATTTATTGAGCACATATTATATGTTTTGCTCCCTGAAGCTAGTTCATCCTCACGACATACTAATCTCCCCCGACCCTCCAATCCAGGAACGACACAAACCTGGACAAGAGCCCCTCCTCAGTACAGTGTCCATGATGGCAGGAAGCACACACACCTTGAATGCAGCCTTTCCCTGCAGCTGGAGATGCATGCTGCGCTCCTCCCCGAGGGCCCGTGCAGCCTTTGGATAACTCTGTCCGTCCGTGTATCTGGGCACGCAGGCAGCCCCAGGGCAGCAGGGTAGTGGCCCTGGGCTCAGCGCAGGAGTGTGGCCGCCCGCAGGAGCTGCCTCCCCCGCCTCCCTCAGCACCTCCCTCCAGGCCCTCCCCACCGTGGGTCAGGCAGCTGTCAGATGATAGGGCCTCGTGCCATCAACAGCTCCCCCGGTGCCAACCGCCAAAACCACTCCCTGTTCCTCCACAGAGCAGGCGGTGAGGATGGGGAGGCGGGCGCTGGGGCCCACTGGCAGAGGGGCAAGACAGATAGGAAAAGGCCACCTGGGGCCAGGTCTGCCCTGGGGCATGGGGAGAAACAGCTCAGGGCAGGGTCCTCGAGAGCACGTGCCCTTCTCTGCTTCCATTTAAGGACTTTACTATCTTTGTCCTCTTACCAAAATGCAAAGCAGGAGGACCCCAGGGACCAGCTAGTCCTGCTCCCTCCTCATCAAGCCACATGGAGAACTTTGCCATCCCAGAGACTCCTGGCTCTGAGGAAGCAGACCTCTAACATTCCATCCCTTCTTCTCATCCCTGGTGCCTCTTGCTTTGCTGTGGCCCATGCTGCGCGTCCCTAGCCAGCTCATGCCAGACGTGCCCCCCACCCAGGAGTCCTCATGGAGCCAGGGACAAGCCTGCTGTGGATCCAGTCTAGATGCAGGCCAAGGCCCGGACTGAGACCTGGCCATGAGCGAATGGGCCTGCTCACAGTCCCAGCCGGGCCCACCCTTCCAGAAAGGGCGTGAGACAGACTCACATAGCATGACAGGTCCGAGATGTTGTCCACCTCCCACCCCATCACCCCAGGAGCCAGGGCCTGGTCACTTCCTTCTCCCCCTCCCACACTCACCTCCTCTTCCAGACTTTTCTGTGAGTTTCCACCCCGGGAGGCTCCTTCTCCCTGCAGACAGAAGAAAGGCCATCAGAGAGGGCATCCTGGTCAACCCTGCAGGGGGTGCCAGGGGTGAGGGGTCGGCAGAAGGGCCCGGGGAACTGGTGCTGTGTGGTGAACATGTCTTCGTCACTAAGGCCCCTCAGAGCTAGCCGAACCCGCCCCTTCCATCCTGCAACGCTCCTGCTATGACTCCCATTTGCAGAAAAGAAAGCGGAGGCACCGTCCATGCCCTGCACACAGGAAGAACCTCCATCTCAAGTCCTCCGACTCCACACCTGTGACTTCGTGCTGGCCACTGCCAGGAGACACCTCGCACGGTCTCCCTCAGCTTTCCCACAGCAGAGGCCCCCCACCTTCCTCCCTTCCTCTCCCCGCAGCCTGAGGAAACTGTCTCTCTGCTAAGTCAGAAAGTCCTGATTGGAAAGGCTGCCAAGCTTCCTCGCGGGCCGCGGGTTCAATGCAGAAGCCCACATTTAACCCCGGCCCTGCCTCATGGCCTCCTCCCGCCCCCCTGCCCGATCCCAGCAGCCCATGTCTGAACACAGGGATGGGCAGATGCTTGCCTCCCAGGGTCCCCAGCATCCCCACTTCTTCCCTGCAAGAATACCAAATCTACCCCAGAAGGATGTCCCCAGTGACATCTGTTTGATTTCCACCAAATCAGCCCATGATTCCCAGCCTCCAGGTCTTGCCCAGGTGACACACAGTACCCAGCCAGCCTGCTGTCACTTACTGTGTCCATTACATTCTTTAGGGCACTCTCAGTGGTGATGGGCTGTGGACAAAGGCAGAGAACAGTGTGAGGCCTCAGGCGTACTGTCCCCAGGGCTGGTGGCTGCAACAGGGACCTAGCTATCCCCAGGCTCGGGAGGCAGAGCTTGGAAAGTGAAGAACAATCCTCTTGGTATTGGAACCACCCAGTTCTACAAACCTTCACCAAGGACCCCCGCCAAGTGTCCTGTGCTGGCCTCTGACCCACACAGCCACTGACCCCCTCAAAACACAACCAGGAAGAACTGCACGGTGCTGCTGTCCCTGACAGCCAGGCACCTTCACCTACACGACGTAGTCACAAGATTCCAGGCAGATAAGGAACATGGCGGACTCTGAAGCCCACTTTACAGATGAGAAGTTCCGCAAGTGAGCCCAAGGCAGCAGCTCTGCAGGGGGCAACAGGATCTGCACCCCCATCTCAGGCTCACACTTGGTGCCCTCTGCATGAAGTCACAGTAGCCTGGGACAGAAACTTGCCTGAGGCTGTTTCTCCAGGGAGCTTTCAAGACCCCCACCCTCGGTCCCCATAGACTTCAACCTCTACTGCTCCATCTGACCTGGACCCTCCTTGCCTGCTCCCACATCTTCTCCTTGGGGCAGAGTTTCCTCCTCCAGGAAGCCCTCCCAGTCCACCCTGATAAGCGGAGGTCTGAACTCCAACCTGCCTGGTTGGCTGTGCCACTTCCTGGGTCCTTAGGGATGAGTGATCTCACCAGGGGATTCTCTACCCGTTTCCCCAACAATCATTTAGTGATTCTTATTCTATCATCAACCAAAAGAGATTCAAAGGAACATTTTTACCAACTCATTTGAAGATTCCCTGGTGCCAGAGACACAATTGGTGAGCAGTGAGCCCCAGTCACACCTGCGGACCCATCACCCCGGAGCCATCCCTCCTCTGCCCAGACCAACAGAGGAGCTTCCCACCAGAGCATCCTCAAAGTGGCCTCCTGGGGCTGCACAGCAGGAAGAGGGTCCTCTCCTGACCACAGTGTCTAGGGCTCCATCTCCAGCCCTGTGAAGGGTGACGGGTCTTTGACTCACGCAGGATGGGAGCCCAACAGCCGAAGAGGAACCTCACCATGGCAACAATGCACACAGACAGAGTTGAAGACAGTGTCTCAGAACAGGAAATGCCTGTCCCCAGGCCCAAGCCCAGGACCCGAGGGATGACTGTTCATGACCACAGGGGAATGGACAGAATAACTTCTGAAGGTTTGGGATCAGGGAGGAGCAGGGGGCACAGGTGGGCATGAGAGGCAAAGCAGGCTGAGCCGGAGGTGGCAATGCTCCTTCTGGAAGCATCTATCCCTCCTGCCTGCAGATGGGAGCTGAGGCCACAACTCCTCCCCAGGGGCTGAGGCTTCCTAACCAACCAGTCAAAGGCTGGGGCAGCTTGGGAGGTAACAGAGACAGGATCCAGGCACACAGTAGGCACATGAGCCACTCCCCACCCCCAGTGTACCCAGTGAAGTCTGGGGATGGCTCTGGAGGAGAATAAAGATGCCACCTTCTGCCCCCTCCCAGCTCAGCCCAAATCCGAACCCCCTAACCACTCACCTCCCAGAGTCCCCTCTCCTAAACTACAGACCACTAGGTAAGCGGCACATGGAGCCACCAGCAAGTCCCCAGGGCTCCCTGCCCCTGGCTGGGCAGCAGCCTGAGCTCTTGGAGTCACCTGCTGAGCCTGGGTAGGCTGTGCCCTCTGCCTCCTGCCAAACACCATACCACACACCCCTCCACTAGGGGTCAGCCCAGCCCCGGGGGAGTCCTCAGCCCACCTGGCCCCCCACAACCTACAGCCTTCCTCTTCTTGTCCAGGGCTCTGTCTCACTCACTTGGAGACCTCAGATCGACCACAGTGACCAGACTGCCTCCGCTCTGAGCAGCTCTGGTCCCCTGGAAGAAGGGGGCTCCTAAAAGGCAGACTCCAGAATGTTCCAAGGGCAGAGTCAACATAGGATGGGATGAGAGGCCAGAGCTCCCCACACCATGGCCCTTGCTGACTACTCAGCTGCCTCGCCTCCATAGAAATGACGTGGGTGGGTGCAGAAGTGATCCAAGTGCCTGCCCAAGGTCCCTCCAGTCCTAGAAGGGTCCCTCTGCTCCCTCTCCTGGGTAAGAAGTCCTAAGGGGTCAGCTCTCAGCAGAGTGTGAGCCAGAGTCTCAAACTTAGGACTGCCTGGGGGGCTGCTGACCCACGATGTCTGGCTCCCCCAAGCTTCCCAGTAAATCAATGGAGGGACTCGGAAATGTGCATTCCCACCAGGTTCCCAGGTGACTCCAAGAACCTCCAGCAACCAGCAGCCCATCTGGGGCCACACCCAGATCCCCTGCTGCTAACTAGCTGGGCAGACTGAGACTGTCACCTTGCCCCTGCTGACTGTCTAGAGTTCTTCTGTGGTGACCAAATGGCCAGGCACATAAAGCCAGGGGCAAGGGACTCTCAGAGCATGTTGGCCATCGCTACTGTTTTCCATCTCACCCTTGGGGGCACCCCACATGCCCCAAAGCCACCCTGACCCTGCTGCTCTGTCCTCCCAAGTTTGGCGAGGGGCAGGCAGGCGGGGGCAAAGTCAATGTTAGAAACCGCAGGCCGCAGCAGAGAAAGGCTGCTTGCTCTTCCTGCCAGCAATCGTCTGAGCACCAGCCCCTCTGTCCCCACCCCTTCCCCTTGCCAGCTGGAGGCCAGCCACTGGGTGACACTTGCCAGAGATCAGATGCCTTCCACATCTTTCTGAGACATGCTTTCGGAGAAGCTAAAAATTTCCAAAAGCCCCTCCCACCCTGTACACCGGAGCTGTCCCGCAGTGTGACCCGCCGGCACCACGGTGGGGTTGAAGCCTGCTCCTCTGCCCCCAACCCTGCCAGCCTAAGGGCTACTGGGAACAAAAACGCAGGCTCCCTCTAGACCACACCCGGGGCCCTGCAGGGAGGCAGGGGCCACTGCAAAGCTCTCGGCCACCCAGAGCTGGGGTCATCAGAGCAGACCAGAGCTCAGATGGCTAGCAGAGCCCTGCCTGTCACCCTGCCTTCAGCCACAAGCCAAACACACACACACACTTACCCACTCCCGTTTCTCCCAGAGCGCATCGTTCTCCAGCACACTGTCTCTTCCTCACTGACCTCTTTAGGGTCTGCCTCTCTCACTAAAATGTAAGCTGCTCCCTGCTCCTCCCAGAGCCCAGCACAGCGCCCCGCACGCAGCCAGCCCTCAGTAAACAGCGGGGTGAATAAGCTCCTGGCTGTCTTCCCTAGCACCTTCACTGACCCCACAACCGGCAGGCACCCTGGGGGTCCCCTGGATCCGAAGCCCTTGACCTCCATCTTTATGTAGTTTTTGGCTGCCCACGACCTTTGACCTGCCCCTTGCTTAGTTTCTACACCCACCACTCAGTACATCAGCTCGAGAGGGTCTCGAGACATCACCCCTCCCTCCTCCGCTCCACAGAAGGGACGCTGAGATGCAGTCTCTCCTGGTGAGGTGTGTGGCAGAGCCGGGCTGACCCCAGGTTGGCAGAGCCCCCTGCCAAGCTCATGGCACTGCCCTGACCCTGAGTCGCCAGCCAACCTACAGCAGGCTAGCTGGAAGGCAGGCGCAGATGGAGCCCGTGGAGGAACAACACCCTCCCAGGATCTGCCCTCCCACTCCTGGGACCAAAGCTGCAACTTAAGGACCCCAGTCTTCCCCAGGAAGACCCACCAGGACCTTCCAGAAGCCCCTGCCTCAGCAGACCAACCCAGAATCCACCTCGGGGGCAGGTGGCAGGGCATGGAACTAGGGCTACCTAGAAGCCAGTCCCTGCTCTTGGGGAACCACCTGTTCTAGGGTCTCGAAACGGGGAGTCTGGAGCAAAGTGGGCCTAGAGTGGCAACTTAGGCACAAAATTAAAGCAGGTGTCCCTTTCAGGTCTCGCAGCACAGCTGCCTATCCTGGAAGCGACACTCCTCAGATCTTGCACCCACCGAACCCCACTTCCCTCCCCTCATCCTGGCCTGGTCTACAGCCGTCTCTGCATAAAGTTAAGCAAGACAGCAACTCCCCATCCAGTGCTAGATGCCCAGACACCACTTCCGCCTCCACTCGCCCAATCAGCAATTCCCATAGTCACCCTGGGAGTCAGTATTGTCCCATTTTGCAGATGAGGAAACTGAGGGTCCCAGAGACTAAGTAACCTGCCCAAGGTTCCTCAGTCCCTTCTACTCTCAGTCAACTGCCCTTCTCTTGAGAACAAGCTTTCTTTCCAAGAAGCTAAGACTAGCTAAAGTGTTCCCTGGGTCTCGGGTCCT
This sequence comes from Glaucomys volans, assembly GCA_020662805.1. Taxonomy (NCBI): domain Eukaryota; kingdom Metazoa; phylum Chordata; class Mammalia; order Rodentia; family Sciuridae; genus Glaucomys; species Glaucomys volans. The sequence goes on along the minus strand of JAJEJO010002908.1, from coordinate 103,223 downwards.
CAGCGGGAAGAGGTTTCTCCCTACTTCCCGAGGAAGAGTAGGAAACGGGCCACGGCAGGAGCCACAGAGATCAGAGAGCAGAGACCACATCCTGAGCCGGAGGACTGCGGAGCCGGGGGCTGGATAGGGGAAGCGGCACATCCTTTCCTCAATTTTTTTTTCCAAAAAAAGACACGTGCCCTCTCCCTGCATGCACTGCCCCTCCCCCACTGTGGCGACACAGGCCCCTCCTAGGACTGCTCTGAGGACTGCCTGGGGGTTTCTGCAGTGGGACCCACGGGTGGCCTGCAGAGAGGGTGGGCTGGGAAAAAAATGTGTCTGTGGGAAGCTGTTTTGGAGGAAGGAAAAGGCCGGGCATGGGGGGGAGCCTAAGTCTGGGGCGGGGGGGCGCAGAATGCGGACTCAGCCTCCAGAGGAACATTCCGTCCAGAATTCCTCGCGCCCTCCCCCTCCTCCGCCAGCTCTCCTTACTCTTGTCCCTTGGGAGGCCTGGAATCCAAGCAGTTTGGGGGGGCCAAAAGGACCCCGTGACATCACATCTACTGCCATGGCGATGACCTGTGAGGTCACCGGGCGCTGCCTCTCAGGAGGGACAGAGCTGGAGCAGCAGCAGGCCGGGTGGGGGGCTGGCCAGAGTGGCCGCAGATCCAGGACCCGGAGAAAGTTATTCCAGGCTCATTTGTTCTAAAAATAGCACCTCAGCAGATGAGGAGAGGGGGCTGAAAGCAGGAGGGGGCGGGAGGGCACTCGTGGGGCACTCAGAGTCTGGCCGCGGCTGTGACGGGACGCTGGCGGGGGGCCTGTTTCGTGGCCCAGCACTCTCAGGGCGACCGTCAACAGTGATCATGACCAGACACTGGGTGCTCTGTGCCCACCTCCTCGGGGCATCACCTCCCCACTGCCACAGGGCCGGACAAGGAGCACTTTGACCCTCCTCTGGCAAACTGGGTTTCTGGCCAGCTCCACGTGAGCCAAGGTCTGTCCTCAGAACCTGCCTCCCTCCCTCACTCCACCCTGAGGAAGTGGGAGCCAAGGCGAGGGGCTGGGCCGGCGAGGGCAGGGGCTGGAGGGAGGGTGCTAGACAGGCAGGGCAGGCCACAGAGGGTGACCAGGAGGCCAACCCCAGAGGGCACATGAAGCTGCTGCAGGGCCCCTCTGCTCCCAGGCAGGCCGAGGCCACCAAGGAAAGAACAGACCCAATGTGATCAAGTAGAAAGCTATGCCTGATCCCCACCCGGGGAGGGCCTGGGCAAGCCCACTCCTGTCCTCGGCGCCTCCCCCTGCACCTCAGAGGCCAGCACCCAAATCCTGGCGGGCGCTGGGCAGCCCAGGCACCTTCGCCAGCCCTGGCCCAGGGCCAGGCTGGAACATTCTGTACTCCCTCTTGCCACACAGCCCCCCTGTGCGTCCCCCGCCCTCCTTCCATGCCCTCTGGCCCCCCTTGCCTGCAGCCTCTGCAGCCAGTCCTGGGCATCCGTACCAGCCTCACCTGGCCTGGCCTGTGCTATGGCCACACACCCCCAATCCCCGCCTGGCCACCCACAGCTGGCAGCAAATGACCAGCCCTAAAATCCTGCTCTCGTCACTTCCCCACTCAAGGACCCATAATGGCCCTTACTGCTTAGCACATCAAGTTCAAGTTCCCCAACCTGGCTGCGGCCTCCTCCATAATCTGGCCTCTTCCCTGGCCGCCTCCGCTGCCTTGCCCTCTCTTCTCCACCTTGCAGCTTCTGCTCACGGTGGCTTCTGCACACCATGCACAACACACTCGCCCCAACACCATCCCTGCGCTCACTGGTCCCCCAACCCCAGCCAGGGCCACCTGTGTGACATATGAGGCTACCCAATCCCGTCATCCCCCAGTGTGAGCAGGCTGGCCAAACACATTCACACTGGACTCGCCCAGCCCCGTCAGGTAATTATTTGCACCCAGACCCTACCTGTCTCTGCTTCAAATCTACCACCTTCTGGAATGCCCTACCTCCTCCTTCACATCTCTCTTTTTTTGACTCAGATGTTAAATGGGCCTTGCAACAGGAGGAGAACCTGCCCAAGCCAATGGTTCTTCCCTGAACCCCAAGGTTACCTCTGCTCAGAGGCCCCGAGTTGGACACTGATTAACGTCCACGGTACTGCTCTCCCTCTCCAATGGAATCACAGGTTCCCTGAGGCCCACATGGGCTTCTCCCAGGGTGGTCAGCATGTTCAGAGAGACCTTGACCTCTGGGGACCATGGCCCTTCACAACTCAGCTTAAGGGAAGGGCCTGAGGGAGCCTGAGGATGTCCCCGGAGGCAGCTCCCACAAGGTGGTGTCCTCACTGGGCCCCACACCCAATGGGTGTCCATCCAGTGATGGGACATTGGACAGCCCGGTGGGCCATGTTCATCCTTAGGAACTCTTCTCTATGCCCAATCTTCTCTTGCTCATAACAACCTTCCAGTAGAACCTACTAGGCTCCAGTGCAGGGTGCAACCAAGGATAGGTTCACTGGTCCCGCAGCACACTCCCACCTGCCTTCCACTCCCACCCCCATGTCCCATCTCTGGACTAAGCAGCCCAAGGGGTTGCATGAGGTGGGCTGTCCAACCTCCTCCCCACATGGGGGATCCTCTGAGAAGGCAGAGCCCAGGGTGCCCCTCCCCCTTGGAAGCTGGTCTCTGGTCAGGCTTCTCTCCTGGCCTGCCTCCGTTTTCCAGGATTTCCCAAAGATGGCTGCCCATAACCCCCTCGGTGCCCTGGGATGAAATGCATCTGAGCCGGGCGCAATGGCGCATGCCTGTAATCCCAGCAACTCGGGAGGCTGAGGCAGGAGGATCGCGAGTTCAAAGCTAGCCTCAGCAACTTAGTGAGGCTCTAAGCAACTCAGTGAGACCCTGTCTCTGAATAAAATACAAAATAGGGCTGGGGATGTGGCTCAGTGGCCGAGTGTCCCTGAGTTCAATCCCTGGTTCCAAAAAATAAAGAAATGCATCTGGTCGGAGCTCAGACTGAAGAGACTGCCCGCCACTGTCCCGAAGCATTCTCCAATACCCTTAGCACCACTCCCTTCTCTCCTTCCACGGGGCAGCAAGCCTGCTGCCTTCTGGTCCCAGATCCAACACTGGGGACCTGGGGAAAGCTGTTTTAGAATCTTAAGGCCTGTGTGTTTCCTTTAAAAAGGAGCCCTGGCAACTTGGGCAGAAAAGAGCATGGCAGCCCCAGCGTGTTGATCAGCAGCTGGCACACAGTAGGTGCTCCGGAGCTATTTGTTGGTAGGATGGATCGACTAGATGGATGGACAGACTGACTCTCTCCCAAGGCCCAGGCCCACAGCCAACAGAGAAGCTAGCTATGTAGAAAGAGGGGAGGCCCAGCACCTGGCAACACAAGGCCCCTAACATCAGGAGCAGGCCCTGGGGTCCCTGGGAGAAAGCAGACCAGGGGTGTGCTCCTGATCCAGCCCCGGCCACCACTAGCTGTGTGACCAGGGACAAGGCACCTGCCTTTCCTGAACCCCAGTTTGCTCCACTGCACACTATGTTCTTCCTGCCTACCAGGATGGACTCAGGCCGGCCCAGGCTTCCACATGAGTCACCAGGGGTCCCCAGGGGTCTCACGTCAGGGAAAGGGCTTTGAAAACTGCAGGTGCTATGCAGATGACAGTGATCTCGTCATTATTAGTGGTTAGGAGGCTGGACTCTGGTGCCACACTGCTGGTGGAAATCCCAGGCCCCTCTGCGTAGCTCTGCAGCCTTCAGCCTCAGCCCCTCATCCGAGATGTGGGGATAAAGCACAGAACCTCCTCCTCTGAGCCACCGTCAGGATAAAAAGTGTTTATTTTTAAAAACTTGCAATATAGTTCTACAAAAGAGTTAGCATTTCACTGCTGGGATTATAAAAGCCCCCGCTCATATATGGGGAGAGTTCCAGGATCCCCAGCAAATGCCTAAAACCATGGAGAGCACTGCATCCTATATATACATGAAAAACTTTCACCTTTCTCTTTAAAGGAAGCACTTCATGGCTGTCTTTTGGTATGTACAAATTACTGGCATCTTCTCTTGTGCTTTGGGGCCTTTATTAAGGGAAAAAAGGGCCACTGAAGACAAGCACTGCAACATCGTGACAGTCGACCTGATAACTAAGATAGCTACCACCAAGTAACTACTAGGCAGGTAGCTTATACAGCGTGGATACACTGGACGTAGGGATGACTAGCATCCCTGGCAGGGCAGAGCCAAACATCAAGGGATTTCACCATGCCACTTAGGACAGCATCCAATTTAAAAATGTGAGAATTGTTTCTGGAATTTTCCATTTAATATTTTTGGTCCTCAGTGGAGTTTGGGGAACTGAAACCAAGGAAAGTGAAACCTCAAATAGGGGAGGGACTGCTGTATTACTGTGTGGGCCAAACCAAAGCCAGTCTGACAGTCCCCTTCCTCCATTCTCCTCCTCCCTCCCAGACTCCCCATCCCTACCTCCAAGTCATTCGGTAAGGACATTCTTCTGCACCCCTGCCATGGGCTGGCTTGTGCAAGGGAAGCAGCCTGCACACTGTTTCTCTCCTAGCCCAGGTCTCCTGGACTCCAGGCTGCATGCACAGAAGGATCTGGCATCTGATGACCTTGGTGGCCACTCCATTTGGCTTTTGTCATGAGGAAAATTCCTTTGACTCTTACTTTTTCAAAAGTTGAAAAAAGCTGCTTCAGCTCTTTCCAAGGATCAGGAGTACCACGGCCAACAAGCCCTCCCCCAGCCTGCATCCTGCCACCGGGGACCCCACAGGAGGGGGCAACCCTAGGGCCCTTCTACCCAGGCACTTGGGCAACATCTGTTGAGTAAGACGAAAACAAGGGTTGAAGATTAAGCCACTCTGCCCTGGCTGGCCTGGGCACAGGCTGGAAAATGTGTTTGGCCAGCAGCGCCTGAAGCTGGGCTGAAATTCTGGGTCCAGAAATGAGGGGTGCTAATCCCAGGGGGGTAGGATGGACACAAGACCAGTGAGAAGGCCGAGGGAGAGCTGGGGTCATGGAGCCAGGGAGAAACAGGACAAACGATGGACAAACTCACCGCTTGAGAGAAGGAGGAGGGGCAGGGAGGCTGGAGAGCAGCCTGCTGAGCCCGAAGGGCAGGCAGAGAATGGGAGAGGAAGGAAAAATACCAACCCGCCCTTCCTCCCTCCACGAACCTGTTCAAAGCACTTGACCAGGAGGAAACAGGTGCTGAGTGCTCTGGGTCCGGGCAACTTTCTCCTGCTGTCCCCTGGGCCACCTTCCCATCTGGGGACAGCAAGAACTTCAGCTAATGCCGCTGTCCTGATGCAGACCCCACACAACTCCAGGCCCCGCCCAGCAGGCAGCAGGGACACAGGAATCATGGCACTCCAGCTCCCAGGGCCGCAGACCTACCCTGCGCCCTCCAGGAGGCAAGTACAGAGCACCAACTGTGTGCAAGGGTGGACGCAGAGACCAACTGAACATAAAAAAACCCTCGTCCTCAAGAAATTGACCTTCCAGGGTGGCCAGAGCCCCTTACAATGGAGATAAACAAGTAAAGCACACAGTGAATCGAGGGTGATGCATCTAAGGGGCAGCGAAGCAGGGAAGAGAGATGGGCTGGCTCTTGAGGGAAGAGGGGTGGGGAGGAAGAACCCTGCACCAATCTGCAGGAGAGCATTCCCAGCAGAGGCAACCGCAAGTGCCAAGGCCCTGAGGCAGAATCGGGCCAGGTGGCTGAAAAGGGAGGAGGGGAGACACCTCTAGAAGAGATAAGGTGAGAGGGACCTGTCACAGGGGCTGGACAGGCCAACAGAAGAGCCTAGGCTTTTCCTCCAGGTGAAGTGGGCAGTCCGCGGAGGAGTTTGAGCAGAGATTAATTAAGTGGCTAATTGCTCAATTTATTCCTTTGACAACCTTAAAGTGGGTACTATTCCTACCTCCCATGCTGAAGAAGGGAAACTGAGGATTAGAGAAGCTGAGCTTTGTGTTTGTGGTCATGCACTTGAACTTAGGGAAGCAGGAGAAGGGCCTGGGGAGGAGCAGGGAGCAGGATCCAGAGACGAAGTGGAACTCCCTGGCTCTGAACCGCTGAGCGGGAGTCGGTTCTGACTCGGGTGGGGAAGCCTGGGAGCAGGCGACTCCACTGCCCCACCACCGGGTGGCCGGTCCAACCTCCTGGGGGGTCGCAGGCCCCTCGCACAGGGGGGGCCCACCACAGAGGTGCACAGAGTCCCGGCCTCCCTCAGGCAGGCGAGCTCTTCCTGGATCCTCACCGCACTCCTCAGCTGGAATGCCAACCTATTTATTCCCTTTTGTCCCAACCCCTGACCTTGCCTCCCATAAACAAAACTCAGGAGACTCCCAGTGGCCACACATCTGGCTTCACTTGGTGGTCCCTAACCCTGGACCCTAACCTCCCCAACCAGCCAAGGACGTTCTGTTCTCGGCCACAAGGTGGTGGTTCAGCCAGAATGAGGAGAGACGCGGGCTCCCACCTCCTGCCTGCCCTCCGCAGGCTCCCACGGTGGCCCTGTGTGATCCCAGAGACATCTGCCTCTGCTAGGTCCAGGCCTCTGCAGCCGCGGCCCCCACGGCTCCTGATGTTGGATGACCCAGCAGGCTCAGTGTGACTAACACTTCACATCTGGAGTACAAAGCCAGGCGGCCGAGGCCCCGGGGGTCTGACCCGAGTGAGCCAAGGGGAGGGACCCTTCAGGGAAGGCAAACAGCTGGGCAGGGCCTGGGTCAGGCAGAGACAGTGACACTGGCCTGGGCCCACCAGGAACAGGGAGCAAGGGCGGAGAACGCACCTCCACGCTGAGAAGGCCTTGGGAGGATCCGTCCAAGCTTCTCCCGGGCAGAAAGGACAACTAAGGTCCAAACAGAAAGAGGGGACCATCCCACCTGCACATAGCGAGTGGATGTGGGGACAAAGGAGGTTAGGTGGCCTGAGTGTGCATCCAGTGTCTGGTTGCTGGGCGAAACAGCTGCCACTGCCCTGTGACACCCCAACATCAGCATCCCCTGAGACACCCCACGCCAGTCCATCACCTGGTGCATCCATGGTGCCCCTCCATGACACACAGGCACACATGGGGACCCCCTCCTCCGCAGCCCAAGTGGAACAGAAGGACCTGGGAGGCCTGGAGGGCCGGGAGGAAGCGCTGCCAACAGCCCCAGTCAGCCCAGCTGGGACCAGTCGAGAGCAGGGCCCTCTGCTCAGCCCACGGCTCACAGGGGTCCTGCCCCCGTCCAGCCTGTTCTGGAAGCCTCCTGGGGGAGGAGGTGGGGACATGTCAGGAGAGCAGGGAAGCAGAGTCAAGCCAAGGAGTGCAGGGGTTGGGCAAAGGGCACTGGAGGTGGAGCTGGCTGGATCCTGCCCTCCATCCCCTGCCTCCAGTGAAGGGCTCTTGCCCAGGACAGGCAGGTTGAGGAGACTGCCAGGGCACCCCCTGGCCCTCTAAGCCCGGGGACAACAGGCACCTGGCCAGGCCTGAGACATACAAGATGCCCTTTTATGGGTTTTTCCAAGGACGTGGCGTCTCAAAATTGGAAATAGCAGGCCCTGCATCTCATCAGAAGAGAGCTCATGACTCACTTCCTCCCCGGCCAGCTTCGGCCAGGGTTGCCGACCCTTCCCCTCCCCACCCACTGCCCCGCACTCGGGCTGCCGACACACTTGGGGCTGGCAGGGGACGGGACGGGCTGTCACTCACCACCAGTTCATGGTTGGATGGAGGAACGCAGGGGGCAGCCACCTGTGGGAACAGCAGAGAACGGCAGGTTAGCATCTCTCGTGGGCGCAGACCACCCGCCTCCTGAGGTCACCCCACGCCCCACCTCCACCTGAGACCCTGTCCCTGCAGGTCCGCGCTGACCCCTCCCTAGGCGAGGGCTCTTCAGAAGGCCACCAGCAACACAGTGAGAGTTAAGTAACGGCACCTGGGAAGGGGGAGGGGACGCAGATGGCAACCCTGAAGAAATGGATGTCACAATGACAATGATGCCAAAAATATCAGACCCGACGGGTGCGGTGGCGCACGCCTGTAATCCCAGCACCTGGGAGGCTGAGGCAGGAGGATCGCGAGTTCAAAGCCAGCCTCAGCAACTTAGCGAGGCCCTAAGCAACTCAGTGAGACCCTGTCTCTAAATAAAACACAAAATAGGGCTGGGGATGTGACTCAGTGGTCAAGTGCCCCTGGGTTCAATCCCCAGTTCCAAAAAAAAAAAAAAATACCAGACCTGGAAGACTCGGGTCCACGTGCCAGCATTCCAATGGCAGCAGGCTATGGGGTCGGGAGCAGGGTTTCTCCAGAGTGTGGCAAACAGTTTAAAAACCCCGAGAAGCCCTCTAGAGAAGGAAAAGTCACCCCTGGCTTCTGCCCGGTGCCAAAGTATCTTCCCCAAAGCGAGAGCCGCAGGAGGACCCCGACTCCGGCCAGGTGTCCCAGAGTGTGCGGGAAGCAGGCTGGCCACGGGCCACCAGCTCTCCCAAGGAAAGCAGCGCAGCTACTGAGCCAGGGGACCCGAGCAGGGCGAAGGCACCTCCTACGGCTGCCATCACCCTCACCCTCTTCTCATCTTCCTCTCCAGTCTGGAGAAGGCCATGGCCACTGGGCCCCAGACGAGGAGGAACTGGAGGGTGAGGGGGCAGGCGGGCACGCACCCGGACCCTCTCCCTTCCCGCCACCCTGCCAGGCACCAAGCCATCACCCTGACATCAACCTGGGCATTCATCAGAGACGCGGGTGTTCCTTCTTCCAGCTGCGACACATTTTTCTTGGAACTCAGAGCTCAACCTTGGCTCCAGTTCCCGACCCGAGCACCAGGAAAGGGGCCCACACCAGGGACTGAGGGGAGCTGTCCTCAGGCATGAGCGTGCCTGGACACGAGCCCTGGGTGGCCAAAGCGGGGGCAGCGGCCTCCCCAGACAGCGGGCAGAGGGCAGCCCCTCCCGGCCACCACCCATGCTGCCTGAGGCGGAGTCCACAGCCCCGCCGGTGCCGGCTGCGCAGGCCCCCTCCACCTGACCCCGTGCGGCCAGCCCACAGGGCTCTCCAGACTGGACACGCCAGCCCAGATGAGTGTGCCCAAGCTCTGTTGGGTGGAGGTGGCCAGAGGGAGTGTCCCTGGGTCCTTGAGTCAGTCATGTGACAGCCAGGTCACTCTCCAGCAGAAGGGCCTGGTTGAGTCTTAATGTTGAATCCTTTACTCAACAGTACTCCAGGGCTGTTGGGAGAATCGGATGTCCCCCCTACACACACACATATCTAATAGTTATTGAATATGTCCCACTGAGAGGCGTTATTACAAGTGCTTTACCCATGTTGACCCACTGAATTCTCTCAATAACTCAGTAGACACTGTTATATCCTCAGTGAGGGCCAGGGGTGGGGCCAGAGAGGTTAAACAACCTACCCAAGGTCACACAGCTGATAAATGCTTGGGATTTAAACCCAGGCAGTCTGATTCCCAGGACAAGATGTAAAATGGACCTTATCAATCAGGGCCCCACTTTCAGGAGAACGAGGAGGTCTGGGGGAACTGTTCCCAGAAGTCCAGGGCTCTCAGGACACCCAAGCACAAAACCCTGATGACTGTTTTAGAGGAGGAACCTAAGGGAACTGGGCCAGGGGCTGGGGTGGAGGGAGACGGGGGCCGGGGGGTCCCCAGAGCTGCCTGTGGCCTGCAGCACTCCCTGCTGCCCTGCCCACCAGACAAGGTCTCGCCACAGGGGACAATGCTGTCCTTGCTCGCACAGTCCAAAGCCCACTGTGAGGTCAGGTTTCCTGTCCTGTCAGCCCCAGGTCTTCTCCCCAGACTCATCTGTCACCAAAGGTCCTCAGGTCCCGGGGGAATGGGCACAATGTACAGGCCACGCCCTTGCTGTGCTCCTGTCTGGGAGGTGGACGGGCGGTGGGACCCTGCCTGGAGGACCGCGTGCAGGACAGGGGCTGCGCGTCCTCCAGGTCCTGGCCCCTTCACTGAGCGGGAGGCCCCCCCGGCCTCCATCTAGAGACCAGGCCCTGGGGAAGCGAGGGGAGAGAGGGAGGGTGCGGCAGGGGCCTTCTTAGACAAGCGGCAGGGTCTTGTTCCAAACCCCCACTAGGGCCAGGGGCAGAACTGGCCCTGGTGTCCTGACCGGCCCTGTTCTGCCCCAGCAAGGCATCTCCAAGAACCTGGACGCAAGGGTGAGCGCTGAGCATCAGCCCGAGCAGAGGGCCTGACGCCTGGGCAGCCTCAGGGCCTGCAGCCCCTCAGGCCTCCTCCACCCACCGCCAGCCGGATCCGGGCGGCCTTCAGGCCAGGCTCACTCTCTCCTGCTTCTGAAGCAGAGAAATGTTTCCTTAAAAGGCTCTCTCCTTCCCCCCAGCGACCTGGCCCCTGGCCACCCTCTCAGGAGCCCGGACCTTGGCAGGGAGCGCCAGGGCCCCTGCCACTCTGCAGCCTGCGCCCCAGGGCCCCGCACACCTGGCATGAGCAGTGGATGCCCCGTTGACCCTTGGAGACCTGAGCTAAGAAGCTTCCTCCTCCAGGGCAGCCCCCACGGGGTCTGCGGGGGCCCTGGGTGCCAGCCCTGCCGTCTGCCTGCCTCCAGGGCTGGCAGCACAGGACTCCAGGCTCGGGACGGTGCTGCTCTCCCTCCCGCAGGCCTCAGTCTCTGCAGCTGCAAAATGGGGATCATTGTGGTGCTCGGAGTGGCTGGAGAATTAAAGGAATCAATCTGCGCGAGTGCTCGCGCCCCGGCTGTGGGGAGCCAGCAGGACGGGTGCAGCTGCTGCCGCTGGGGCTTTATTATCCTCTGTCATTCAGAGTGGAGAGAGGACCTAAGACCCTCTCGGTCCCCAAAGTCAGGTGATGGACGTGTTGGTCAGCAGAGAGCAGCATGCAAACCCAGCTGTCCTGCTCTGAGATGCGCAGACTCTCGGGTGATCACCTGTTGCCACAGAACCGGCCACAGGGACGGTCCCAGGCGGCTCCCGAGCGTGCCACGCCTGTGCCCAGCCCTCAGCTCAGACTCACTTGATGCCAGCATCCCCATTTCACAGATGGAGAAACTAAGGCCCAGACGGTGAGCTTAGTGAGCTGTCCAGCACTGCAGTGGAGCAGCCTGACTCTGCAGCCTCCTCGGTGGAGAGCTGGGGTGCGGCGGGTGGTGGGGGTCCCCCAGGCCAGGGCCCAGGCTGGTTTTATCAGCCCCACCCACCAGGATTCGCTCAGCTTCAAAGGCCCCGGGACATCAAGCCAACGAAGGGGTCTGAAAGTGCTGGGAGGGGGCCAGCACGGGCAGGGACCCTGCATGGCCTGGCCTCTGTCCCCACCTCAACCTCATGCTGGTCCTGTCCCTGTCAGTCAGGACTCAAAGCCACACACAGGAGGGGGGCTCCCGCGGGTCCCTCCAGCACGTGCCCTGCTCTTCCTCGGGGCCTCCACACCCTCTGTCCCTGCTGCCTGCGTCACTTACCCCTCAGCTCTGCCCGGCTGGGTCTTCCCTGTCCTCTGCCTTTCACTTAAATGCAGCACCCCTGGGCAGCATTCCCATCCCGGTCCCTCCACACACACACACACACACACACACACACACACACACACACACACCTCCCCCTGCACCCATGTCACTCCTTCCAGACCTGTGACAATGTGTAACTATGGATGTGTGCTTCCTCGCCTTCCATCCTCCCTCTGCAAACCAAGTGCCATGAGGGCAGGAAGTTCACCTTGTCATCACACGAGCCCCAGTACACAGTAGGTGCACACTAAATGTCTGTTAAAAGAATGAGGGTGACGTCAGGTCTGAGGAAGGCAGACACCGGTGGCCACTTGTGGTAAACATCACCACATTCGTGAAGCACCTGCGACTAATCCCGTCCTGTGCCTGATCTCTGGGAGTCAGCCCATTGCTCCCATCCCACAGATGAAGAAACCGAGGTTCCAAGAGGGCATGGCACTTGCCCCAGGTCCAGCAGCCGGGAATAGGTGAAATCTTGCCGTTGGCTTCTTTGTGGAGTGAGAAACCCACACGTCTGCCCAGCACAGCCCCTGTCCCCTCACCACCCTGCAAGGGGCAGGACCTGGGCCACAGCTGAGTGGCCCTCCTGCCCTCAGAGCCCCAACTGAGACCCGAGTTCTCAGCCTTGGGGTATTAAAATCCCATGCTCCTGCCCAGCACTGGTCATCCCACCCAACAGGGAGGCTGAGGCAGGAGGATCACAAGTTCAAAGCCAGCCTCAGCAACTTAGTGAAACCCTGTCGCAAAATAAAAAATAGAAAGTGGGGGATGTAGCTCAGCAGCAGAAAAAAATCTCAGACTCCTGAGCTCACCCAGCCCTCCGGAGAGGTCCCTGTGGCACACCAGCTAGTCCACGGGGTGGACAGGACGGCCTGGCCACCACACCAGACCCTGCCAACCGTCCAGCACTTCCTACGAGTGTCAGTGGAAAACCATCGGCTTTCCTACCTCCCGCTGGCCCCCCCCCACCCGCCTTGTTGCTTAACTATGCAAATGTGCATAATATGAAAGTGACCCGCGGAACCACTTTAAGGACACGATTCAGGGGTACTAAACACGTTCACAATGGCACACGCCCTGGCCACCTTCCACCTCCATCCACACCACGTCCACTCTCCAAACGCCACACCCGTTAGACGGCAAGTCCCCGGTCCCCTCCCCCAACCCCACTGAGCCCCAGCCTCCTCTGTCCCTGTGAATTCCCATCTTTGAGGCATTTCTTTGGCTTCTGTCCTCCAAGCTGCTTCCCCACACGGGTCATGGAAACTCTAATTCTCCCACTCTCTGCCTTAGAACTGGCCACAGAGAAATTCCCTGACCTGCCCTGTCAGAGAGGAAGTCACTGAGACCCTCCTCATTCCAGAAGGCTCCTGCTCCACACCCTGGAGGCAGGGAGGCTGCAGGAGAGGCCAAGAAGAGTCTGAACAGACAGGCCTTGCTGGGTCCCCCACCCAGTCCATGAGCCTCTGCAGTAAAGTCCCCACAAACACCCAAAAGGACAGGGTTCCAAGAGCTTCCGGACAGCTGCGGGACCCTGGAGGGTGGCAGGCCCCTACCCCCACGGCCTCTCTGTCTCTCTTTCTTAGTAAACCGCTAAACCTACATGTTTCCCAAGTCTTGTGGCCACTGGAGCAAAAAAATCCACCAGGAGGCCGGAAATCTGAGGTGCAGCCAGTCGGTCAGAAGCGCAGGTAGACAACCCGGGGACCGGCCTCTGCGGAAGGGAGAGGGTCCCCAGCCTGTGGCAGCTGACAGTCTCCAGGCAGATAACGCCAGAACTGGATTGGCCCGGGGCCACCCAGCCGGTGGGCCTGCGGAATCCGTCCTTGCTGCTGGGGAGGAACCCCACACCCCGAGGTCACAGAAGTCCTCCGTGCCAGCCACAGAGCGAGAGCTGAGGCCAAACAGGACCGTGTGCTTTCTGACGCGCTCACAGGAGGAGAATCACACAGCACTGGCCCTCTCTGTGCCTGGCTGATTTCACTCAGTGCTTTGGGCTTCATTACGACCCCCAAAGTCCACAGGCTGACCCCTCAGCCCACTCTCAGAGCGTGAGGGTCCTTGGCGGGGTCTTTCAGAGGTGACTGGATTAAATAAGGTCGTTAGGGGGCCCCTCCCACCGTGATCAGTGTCCTCGCAGGAGACGGGCACACAGGGACAGAAGGGAGACCCCAAAGACGCAGAGAGGAGACGGCGTCTACCAGCCTTGGGGGACGGGCCTCGGGGGAACCAACCCCACGGACGCCTGGATCTCACGGCTCCGGCCTCCAAAGCGGAGGTAAGGAGACCCATTGCTGTCGTCCAAGCCCCTCGGTGTGCGGCGACCTGAGCAGACTGGACACTGGACATAGGTCTGCAAGAGCCATTCACGCCGCAGCCTGGACCCGAACTGCCTCCGCCCTCAGACGGCGACCACTGCATCCACGGCCACACAATACCACATGGACCCGCCTGCCCGGCGATGGATAGGTGGGCTGCTTCCAGAGAAGTTCTTGCTGGTGTGTGACTCACATCCCTGCCCCAAGGACTCCAGGCACCCACCTCGAATGACACCAGGAGAGAAAGGAAGGAAACCTGGGTCTGCAGAGCACCTACTGTGTGTCATTGAGCTGGATGCTTTATATGCATTATTTTATTTAATCTTGACAAGTTTTTGAAGTAAAGAAAATAGGCTCAGAGAAGTTAAGCAACTTGCCCAAAGTTAAACAGCTAGTAGAAGCCGTCATCAAGCAGAAAGTAGCCACAGTGGCTGCTGGGGGTCCGGCACCCCTCGCTCTGTCCGAAGCCCTTGCATGTATCACCCTCACTCCTCATAACCCCCGTGAGGCAAGTATTCGTATCCTATCCTGTGGGGTCTCGGGGACCCCCTCACAAACCTGTCAGCGTCAGCCTGCCTGGCCCTACACCTGCCTTTCCCTACCTGCCCCATCCTGTCCCCTATCCCCACAGCTAGACCAGCATGCACCACGGTGCCAGCCACTGGAGGGGCACAGAGCAGGGGCAGCCAGACAGGCTCTGGTGCCCGGCTCCGAGCCTGAGGCCCACTAGGGACGTGGACACGTTTTGAAAGGTGGAGACGGGAAGGGGCATTTGGGATGGAAAGACTTGTCAAGGTGGCATGGCAGTGGGGATGTGTGGTGTGACCAAAGACCTGAGAAGTCCCTCTGGCTGGACACAGGGCGGGTGGAGGGAAGGAAGAGGGGGCACTGAAGAGAGCCCAGGAGGGAAGAAGACAGGCTGCAGCCCTGGCTCCAGGCTTGGCCATAGGCACCTGGGAGTGCCCAGCAAAAGAGTCGGCACTGGGGAGCCATGGGAGGCGCTTGAGCAGGGGAGGGCCCAAGCCAGAGCTATGCTCCAGGTGGAGAGCTCTGCAGTCGGCACAGGAGGCGGGGCGGGGAGTCCAGGCTGACTGGGCGACAGCAGCAGCACTCAGCAGGGAAGGGAGGAGGGAGAGGGGGAAGAGGAAGGCAGAAGGCCAGAGGCCAAGCCCTAGGCACCCCAAAACCTCAGGGCCTTGTCCCCACCCAACAGCACACACAGCAGAGCCTGGAGCGCCCACCCCAGCCTCTACCGTCTTCTGGCGCCCAGAGGATGGGACGGTGCCACGCCGCACTCCCAGGGCAGGCCCCTCATGCCACCGCTCTGCCTGCCCAGGAACCTGTGGCCAGGTGGCGGCCAGCTTCTGAGCCTGGTCATGAGGCGACACCAAGGGCTGGGGCCCAGCTCAGGGTGTGAGGCCCGGAGTTTCATCCACCACAGAAAAATATAGAACAGAAACAAGGATGATGTGCACGGTGACCCCGACAGGCCGTCCCCGTGCCCACGGCTGAGGAGGACCAGACCAGCCGCCAGTGCAGCCCAGCACCACACAGGCCACGAGCCCGGGAGCCCCTCTGAGGAGCCCGGCAGCCCCCGGGGTCCCAGCAGAACCCCCTTCGGAACCTGAGGGTGCTCAGCAGATGGGGAGCCTCAAAGTGCCACAGTGACAGCAAGGGACGGGGGCTCAGGGGCACCCAGCAGGAGGCCAGGACACCAGCCTCCCAGCCCAGCCTCCGCCCTGGGTCCTGGAGGTTGCTGGCCCTGCCCTGGCTCCGTTTCCTCCCAGGCCTGGGCCCTCACCGGGGCCTGTTCCAGCCTCTCCAGGCTCCTGGGCCCGCAAGGCCGTTTCCTTCCCTTATATAGAGTTCTGTGAGGACCGGGAAAGGAAGTGGATGGAGTTCCTGGAGGCAAGAAGGGGCCTGTTCCCAGGGACACCTCAAGCCAGGGGGCATGTCCCAGCCCTAAGTCCCCCTCCAGAGCCAGAGCCAGCAGGGACATGGAGGGGCCTGGCCCTTTCTGCGAAGGGACTCCGACCTGGGGCAGACAGGATATAGGGGAACCTGGAGGGCTGACTCAGGACATTGTCCCGGGGGCCCCCAAGGTCCCCTCTCCAAAACCTTCCTGCTGGACCACTGACCCAATCGACCTGCCACTAAAGCACCAGCAGCCTTCCACTTCTCCCCAGGTCCTCTCTGGCCTTGGGATCTTCTTCTCAGGGCCCACTCACTGGCTGCCCTGCCCACCACTAGCCCTGAGGTCCACAATGATCTGAGCCAGACTCTCCAGGCAGGGAAGCTTCTCTCCAAGCAAATACCCCACCACCCCTCAGCACACCCACACACAGAGCAGCTCCCACACCCAACACAACAAACAGCCTGCTGGACGAAGAAGGGGACAGCTGGGTGTGACCAACCCTTCAGGAGCCTGTGGAATGCAGCGTTCAGACAAGCCGTCAGTCAGAAGGTCCAGGAACAGCAAAGGAGTGGGTGGGTGGAACTAGCAGACCCAACGATGGAACCAGAGCACTGCAGCCTGGGAGACAGCTCACGATGGCCCCACATCAATCCGCCTGGAGGCTCACTGGTTCCAGAGCGGCTCTGGAGATCTGCCTTGCAAGGAACCAAACCCAGGCCCCGGAATCCAGTGAAAGAGCCATTCTCATCCACACCAGAACCAGCGAATGCCCCAGTGACTGGAGAGGTGAGAGGTCGAGTGCTAGGCCAGACTCCGGAGCAAATGATGGAGAGCAGGAGGGTCAGAGGAGCGGAGGTCTGGGCTGTGACTGACCCTGGACTCAAGAGTGCAAGACAGCTGGGCACGGTGGCCCTCACCTGTAATCCCAGTGGTTCGGGAGGCTAACGCAGGAGGATGGCAAGTTCAAGGCCAACCTCAGCAATTTAGCGAGGCCCTAAGCAACTCAGTGAGACACTGTCTCTGAATAAAAAATAAAGAAATAAAATGGGCTGGGGATGCAGCTCAGTGGTTAGGCGCCCCTGGGTTCAATCTCTGGTACCAAAAATAGACAACAGAAAAGTGCAATCCAGGGGCATCAGAGGGGTTCTGCACCAGCCAGAAGTCAAGGGCAGGACAAGTGGGCCATGGAAAGCACCAGCAGGGGCCAGCTGGGCCCAGGGCTTGGTGCTGGCCATTTCCTGGGCTCATCATGGCGCCCACCTTCAGCCATCTCCTGGGCCCTGCTAAGCATGGACGATCACCCCACCTGCCCACCTCCAGGCCACCCGAGCTGTCCGAGCCAGAAACCAGTGCCTGCCTCGACTCCTCCCTCCTGGGCAAGCCCTCCCATAAGTATTTCTCTGTGCCACCCCTAGTGCCCCGCATCAGGGTGCCCCAGCAGGCTCCCCCTTCAGTCTACAGCCCTCAGCTCTGTTCTCCGCCGGGCAGCCAGGCCGCTGTTTCTAAGGTGCACACCGAGCTGTCCCTCCTCTGCCTAAAGGCCTGCCCGGCTCCGGGCTCCGCAGCAGAAAGTCCAAATGCCCTAATATGGCTGTCATGGCCCTTCGGGGCCTGGCTGTCTCCTGTCTATCCCCATCTCCTCTTCACAGCCTTTGCTCCCTGTCCAGGTCCACTCTCCTTCCCACTGCCCTCTCTGGGGTAGAGGTTATCAGCCCAATTCACAGATGAGGAAATGAGGCCCTGAGAAGTCCCTTCCTCAGCCCGAGGTCACACAACCAGCAAACTCTGGAAATGCAACCAGAGTTAGGCCTGGCTGTGCTCAAGGCCTTGGCTCACCCCAGGGCCACCTGGCCTTGCCTAACCAGGGGCCACAGGGAGCCTGGCCTCTGTGGTGGGTAGGAGGGAGGTCAAGGGAGGGGACACTGAGGAACCCGGGGGGGCTGGGCGGGGGGCACACATGGCAAATGGGGAAGGCAAAGCCGAGGAGCTGCTGTGCTGCTGAGCACGACCTGCCAGGCCCTGAAGTGGCCCAACGCCCAGAGCCAGAGAGGGGTCGGGGAGGGCGGGACCAGAGGCCAGGAGTCCAGCCTGGAGGAGGTGGCCACTGCAGTGAGAGGAGGTCTGAGCTGTAGCAGAGGGGAGAGAAGCTCTAAGGGACGCAGCAAGATGGTGGGGCAAGGCAGGCAGGAAGTGGGACACTCCAGAGGCCTCTGTGAGAGAGTGGAGGCCGCTGAGCGGCCGCTTGGAATGTCGGCCTCTGAGGCCCAGAGAGCAGGAAAACCCCACCCCTCGGCCAGGCCAGGCCAGGCGTGTGTTCGGCAGAGGCGGCTGGTGGCACAGCCCATGCGCAGAGAAGGCAGCTTCTAGGAAGTTCCTAGAAGAAGCTGGTCAAGGAAAGGGCTGTGGTCTGTGGTCAAGGTTCTGGAGGCACTGGGGCCAGAAGGAGGTGACAGGCACGGAAGCGAGACCACGCGGGCACACCACAGCACGGAGGCAGGAAGACCCAGGAGGAGGGCCCTGCTGGAGGGGGCCTGTGGCCGCAGGGGACAGGCTGTAAACAGAGGTCGTGAAGCAGCCAAAACCACAGGGACCCAGGCAGGAGGAGGGCTGCTGTCACTAGGGTCCGGGTCCATCTGTTTCTCCCAAAATTACACCCAGAGGGAGGCTTCCCCCCCCCTCCCACTGAGGGTTTCTGTCCCTCCATGAGAACTTGAAGGGACAAAAGTCTTTGACCTTAAGCTGTGCTAGAGGAGTGAGGCTGCAAGGGTGCCTGGGAAAAAGTCCAGAGCAATGGGAAAACCCAGGGGACCAAAGGTCCCAGGAACAGCAGCCCACATTTAAAGAAATGCCTTAGATTTTGTTTATTCTTTGGGCTTCCCAAACTGCTATACCAGAGCCCGACGGGGACTAACAATTGGGTAGACAATTCCCAATGTCTACCTACCTCTCTTTAAAAATTTAAAACCAACCAAAAGGGGGAACAGGGTGAAAAACAAACCCACCTACATATTACTCATGAGAAAATCCCATATCCTCAGTGCCTGTCTGTGGCCTGGATCCTCCCAGCTCGCTTTGTCTGACGATCTGACTCGGACAGACACCCAGACAGGTGAGCAGACACCCAGACCTGGTGCGGGGAAGCAGGTTCAGTTCCGCAAGACTGTAGTTCCTTCTGCGGATGCTCGTTTCCAATTTCCTGAACACACCAAGAGGCCCTGGGCTTCCCACGAAGGCAAGAGGCTGGCTGGACTGGAGGCAGGCACCAGCTCAAATACCAATCTTGCCACAGACCAGCTATGGAGACCTTATTTAAGTTCAGTCTTCTCATCTTTGAAGTGGAATAAGGAGCCTACGTTGCAGAGTGGTCGGGCGTGCTGAGAGGACACCAGTGAGAAGGTCCGGCGCACACAGCAGGCCTGGCCAG
The DNA here is from genome assembly GCA_020662805.1 of Glaucomys volans. Lineage (NCBI taxonomy): Eukaryota > Metazoa > Chordata > Mammalia > Rodentia > Sciuridae > Glaucomys > Glaucomys volans. The sequence continues at coordinate 84,074 of JAJEJO010002908.1, read as the reverse complement.
CAGTCTGCCTCTTCAGTTTTAGTCTGATGCACTTCCTGCTCCCCAGAGCCTTCACCTCCAGAGCCGTGAACTCTCCAGTGCTTACCAGGTACATCTCAAGGCACCTACCCCTGACCTCAACCTCGTGACATAGGTTCCATTCCCATCCCCATTTTACAAAGAAGAAACCAATACACAATAGCAGAATGCAAGGAGGGAGGAGGATTTTAAGATCCTCATCTCAGAAAAAGGTTCACACTTCCCAGAGTGGTTGCACCAAATTGGGAAGCACTATGGAGATTCCTCAGAAAACTTGGAATGCAACCATCATTTTACCCAGCCATCCCACTCCTTGGCATATACCCAAAGGACTTAAAATCAGCATACTACAGTGACGCAGCCACATCAATGTTTATAGCAGCTCAATTCATAATAGCTAAACTATGGAGCCAACCTAGGTATCCTTCAACTGATGAATGGATAAAGAAAATGTGGTATATATACGCAATGGAATATTACCCAGCCATAAATAAGAATGAAATTATGGCATTTGCCAGTAAATGGATGGAGCTGGAGACTATCATGCTAAGTGAAATAAGCCAATCCCAAAAAAACAAAGGTTGGATATTCTTTCTGATATTCGGAAGCTGACTCACCATAAGGTGGGGATGGTGGAGGGTGGGAAAGGGGTAGACAAAGGGGAATGAAGAGAAGGGATGGAGGATGGATGGGAATAAGAAAGACAGTAGAATGAATTGGACATAACTTTCCTACGTTTGTACATGAATACACGACCAGTGGAACTCCACATCAGGTACAACCACAAGAATGGGAAGTTATGCTCCGTGTGTACATAATACGTCAAAATATACCCTACTGTCATGTATATCTAAAAGAACTATATATGTGTATATATATGTACATATATATATATATACATACACACACTCGTTTTCTTTTGAAGAGAGGTTCCCCTCTGCCAAGCTTGGAACATACACAACACACTGCCTCCCACCAAAAGACACCCACAGACTCCTAGGCGGCATGAGCTTCAGCATCTGAATGTTGGCCATGGAGGAAACCCCCAACCCCCAGATGGCAGGGACAGATGGCAGGGACAGAATCTGTGCACATGGAGGGCTGGTGTTCGGGAACCCCATCTGCTCTGATGGAGGAGGTAGCACCAGGAGCCCCAGGAAGCAGGAGGTCCCAGGGGTAGGGCAGCCCAGGTCCATGTTGCTCCTTTAAGTCCATCTGTGGCCAAGAGGCAGGAAGCCCCTCTCACTCCCAATTAGCGGGCAGCAGAGTCTTGAAGCGAGGCCAGCACAGAAGGCCAGGAGAGGCCTGGCTGTCACCAGCATTGTTCGGCTCCATCTGACGCATATCCACTCTCCTGTGATGTTTCCTCGTCCCAAGGACCTCGGCAATGCACGCATCTGAGGTCTGAGGCCAGGTCCGGAGCGCAGGCAAGGCGGGTGGAGGCCGGGCTTTCCCCAGCTCAGAACACACGGGAGGGCGGTTCAAGCAGACCAGAGAAAGCGCCCATCAGATAGAGACTCCCTGACCCAGAGACACGGCGGCCACAGCCGTGCAGACACAGCTCGCGACACCCCGAGGCACACACTCTGCCAGATGCAAAGTCACTCCCCGGTGCTCCAGCCCCACCTCCAGCAGAGCTGCACGGACACAGCCACCCACAGGCGCAGGCGGCCTGCCTGCGGAACACGGTGGACTCAGGAAGCCAGACGGGAAACCAGCAGCTGTGAAGGACGGCAGGGGACAGCAGGAGACAACAGGGCAGGGCACTGAGAGCAGCCAGGGGCCGAGCCCACCAGACTTCTGAGTTCCTTTCAGTGTGCACAGGACCCTGGCCACCACTGCAGCCTGGGACTTGCCCGTCCTGAGTCCCATCTAGAAGCAGAGGTGAAGGGATAAGGCAGAGACAGAGCTGGGAAGGAGGTGTCAGGAAGGGACAGACAGGTGGCAGACAGGGGGGAGCTGAGAGGAGAGTAAACAGCCTGGAGGTGATGGGACGGAAGCATGAGAAGAGGAATTTTAGGGGTGCAGGCAGCAGGAAGGACAAAACAGTCTGGGGCTGTGGGACTGCGTATGATCTGGACACCTTCAGGTCTGCAGCTTCGGACACGTGGCCCCTTCCAGCGATGGGTGCCAAGCGGGGCCATTGAAATTCAGCAAGGAGAAGTGAAGGGGCCAAAGTCACACAGCTAGGAGTGGCTGAGCTAGTCTCAAAGCTGGGACAACCAGAGTGCAAATCCTCTGCCCCTTCAGGTAAGTCACCTGGATGCTTAGGAAGTCAAGGGCCTAGGGGGTGTGACCACAGATTGTAGGAGGGGCTAATGAAGAGGGACAGAGAGGAAAGGGAATAGGGCTGGGACAAGTCACCCCTACCAGCCAGGACCCCCAGCTCCTAAGGACAGCAGGGACCAGGGAGCTTAGGCTGCAGTGATTCAGTGGCGGGGCCTCTGGGGAGCATTTCCAGAGCCGCAGACAGCACCGTGCAGCCAGGGGCCACCTGCGTGGGGAGACACTGAGCCATGCTCACAGTGTTACTCACGGAGCCTCTGCAGCCCCAGCGCATGCCTTCCTCCCACTCCATTCCCTAGAGCGGCGGGCTGGACCGCCAGCACATCCCACCTGAGTCATTGGGACAGAGGAGATTCTGGCCAGCTCGCCCCTCACAGCTGTGGCCTCTGCTCGGTTCCAGAAACAGAGTTGGCTGCCTAGAGACAGCCAGAGCCCCAGCAGATGCCTGATGACCCTCAGGACCCCCACCTCACACAGACAGCTCTTCCAAAGGCCCGAGAGCACGGGCCGCTGTCCAGAAAGATCCAGCGACTGGCAAAATTTCAGCACTGCTGAAAAAGAAGAACTCTCCGAACTCCAGCCTCCCCGCACCAGGAAGGACGCTGCAGTCCAGAAAGGGAATTCATCTGCCCAAAGTCACACAGTGCAAAGGGGACCCACGGCCCCCTGGCCCCCTGACCCCCTGGCCTGGGTCCTTCCACAACACTCTGCAGAACCCTCCCCTCCCTCGGGTGGGGCAGGCTCCCACAACCTGTTCTCACCCGTCCTGTGCAGAGTATCTGCAGTCGCACCCACTGGAAATGGGGACATGGAGGAAGGCCATTGGCACAGGGGAGCCGGGGGGTCGCAGCCAGCCAGCGACAACAGGGGGCAACCATTCTAACTCTCCAGAGGGCTCAGGATCGCAGACAGAACAGGCTGGCCTCACCGCAAGGGGTGGAACCAGGACTTCAGAGACTGCAGCCAAGAGGCACAGGGGGACAGGAGGAATCCCCAGCAGACCAGTTGGGGACTTCAGGAGCATCCAGGCCCCCTCCAGCTCACCTCTCCTCCCTAACCCCATCCCGCTCGCCCAGGGATCCAGCCTGGAATCCAGGCCAGGCTGACGCCTCTGTTCCCACGCTGAGTGCCCAGCACAGCACGGCTCAGCGGTGGCCACACATGTGGTGGCAGAGGTACCGCTCAGGACTGGGAATCGTCTGTCTCTAGCACTCTCCATCCCACTCTGGACAGCTGCACTCACAGGGGGAAGAAGCCCCTGCCCTGTGCCCCACCCTCCCTGGCACCAATAACAGTAATAACCATGACCAGGGGTCATGCTGTACAGCCCAGGCTGGACCCCATTTCCTGCATTTCACAGATAAGTGAAGAAAGGCGCTGTCTGGGTGAGTGGCACTGCCACACAGCCTGCCAGAGGCAGAGTCGGGATTCAAACCCAGAGAGCGTGGCTGCAATGGGTGACCTGGACCCCACACCACGCTGCCCCCTGCCAGTACTGCTCCCGAAGTTGCTACCCCTTAAAGCAGCCACCAAGCACCTGGGACCTGCTGGTACCCAGCTTCTGGGACACTCAATATCCCTCCTGGCGCTAGACAGTCAGTCTCTGTCCCCAAAGTCACCAAGGCCTTACAGTTAACTGGGGCGCTGCTGCCTCCAAGACATCCTGACTGGGGGACACCCCGCTCATCCATTCATTCATTCTACACTCTGCCTACTGTGGGCCAGGCCCAGCCAGACAGCAAACGATATCTTAGAAATGTGAGCTGCCTGCAGTCTACCCTCACTCCTGCCTGCTGCATCTCAGGCTCTCAGGCTCAGGTGGGAAGCCTTGCCAAGCAGGGCTCTCTCCTGGCCCAAGGGATCTCCCGGGAAGAAGAGTTCATCGCCTCCTTGGCCTCTCAATCCAAAAGGGGAGGTGGCACATAGGAAGGAAGTCAGGGAAATGAAGTGACATCCATGGGAGAGGATGTCACAGCCCCAGAGCTAAGGAATTTGGACACAGGACTCCAGGGACCAGGTCCTGGCTGAGGGCCTGTCCCCAGACCTCCCCTGCCCAACCCCCTTCCCAAATCAAAATCTCACGGCATTTCTCCCATGTTCAGACTCGCTGTGCTCCCCTCTGATCTGGCCCAGGAAATCCCCCACCCCCAGCTACACCCCAGGTCCTGCCCAAACCTCCCTCACTCACACTCGTCATGTTAAACCCCGCTCACTGCAAACAGCATCTCACGTGGATTCCCTCATAGCGCTAGGAAAGTGGGATATTAACCCCAACCTCCAGACTCAGACACTGAGGTTCAGGCCAATGTCACACAGGGAGCCCGGAGCAGACTGGGAGGGATGCCGAGCTGTCCAGCCCCAGCACGGGTCTGCAGTCATTTTGTTATCCATCTTTGAACACATGTCACCGTGCCCCTGTGCGGGCCCCCTGCCCGCCCCCCACCCCGTACCTGAAGAAGTGTCTGTCCTTTATCCCCTACAGAGCTCCGCTCAGTCCTCAAGCCCCATCCCAGTGGCGCTCCTCCCCAGCTTCCTCCACCCACGGCTCGCTGCAGAGGCGCTCCGGCCACTTCCCTTTGTCTCCCAACAGGCAGCTCGGCCCTGGCCTTCCCAGTCCCATACCTGGCACCTTGCCTGGCACGGGGAGGATGCCCTAAAAGGCTTTAGCATGGACAGTTAGGAGGCCAGCTGGCCTCGGCTGCTGCTCCCCAGGGCGCACACAGGCACGCCCCGGACCCAAGGAGCAGAACCCTGGGGCCACCCAGCCTCTTCCAGCCCAATCCCAGCAGCCTCAACTGCCCCGTCACAGCCCAATGGCCCACCTCGGCCCCCCTTCCTGGCTCGACCAGCTCTGCCTTTTCTGGGAGTCTCAGCCGGTGATTAGGGCCCTAATCAGCAGGACTTCCTGCCAGCGGCTGCCAGAGGTGGGGGCAGGGCTGGGAGGGAGGCAAGGTCAATCCAAGGTGAAGTTCCACAGCCTGGGACCAGGAGAGGCCCGGGGGGAGATGGAGTCAGAGTGGTCCAGTTCCACACCTCCCCAGCCCTGTTTCACAGGTACGGGCCCTGAGGCCTGGCCAGGGAGGAGACTCGTCCAGCAGGACGGGGCCAGCCCTGGACAGGACAGGGTCCCGCAGGAGCACTGCTCTCCCACTGAAGGACTCCCAGGGTGGAGACCCTCTCTTGCACTTCCCTTGAAGCCCCCAGCCACACCTGTCCCCTACCCCAACACCAAACCCAAGTCTAAACCCAGACTGCTCCCCTACAGGGTGGCTGCAGACCAGCTGACTGCCCAGGTCTGGTAGAGGTCAAGGGTCAAAGGTGAGACCCACCTCTAGATGAGCAATGGCCTAGAAATGGGGCAGAGGTGAGCAGGGCCTGAGGAGGGGAGGGCGGAGCGGGCTCCCAGCTGTCCTCGTCATCAACCCAAGCCCATTCTTCCCCCCAAAAACAAAAAACAAAAAACTTAACGCTTTTTACAGCTGCAACTGGGCGGGCCAGGGATCCGGAAATGGAGCTCACCCCCGACCCAGAGCAACCCAGGCCTCCCTGGGTGGGACTCGGGCCGGGTGGAGAGCGTAGCTTGGCAGGGCTTGAGGGCTGACCCCTGCTAATAAAGAATGTCAGGGGCACTGGAAAGCAGAGGACCCCAGAGGGGAGGAGGCCTGGGAGGGTGAGGGAGTGTAGATAGGCCCTTCCCTGCGGCTTCGAAGCTCACAGAGCATTCAGGAAGAAGGAACTGGACTGAAGTCGCAGCATGAGGAATGCCGGTTAGATTTCAGGGAGGGCTTGAGGTACAACTTGCAGCAGTTGTTTAGGGTCCAATTTTAAAATGTAGGTGCCACCCTTAGCTGGGTGTGGTGGCGCACGCCTACGATCCCAGCAGCTCAGGAGGCTGAGGCAGGAGGATCGCGAGTTTAAAGCCAGACTCAGCAAAATGGGAGATTCTAAGCAACTCAGTGAGACCCTGTCTCTAAATAAAATACAAAATAGGGCTGGGGATGTGGCTCAGTGGCCGAGTGCCCCTGGGTTCAATCCCTGGTACCAAAAAAAAAAAAAGAATGTAGATGCCACCCCTATGGGTGTAGGCCATGGTCAAGGCAGCCTGCCTGGGGGCCAGGCCTCTGCCAGGCCTGCGAGCCTCCTATTCAATGACCCCCATGAAGGGGTGAGCTGGGACCCCAGCAGGGCTGGTTTATAATAATGTGCCTTGTTTACAGAGGTGGCAGCTTCCTCAGAGACCTCCATAAACACAGATCTGCGTAGGCTCCCTGGGGAAACAAGGCCCCCAGAGGTCCCCTCCTCTCCCTGCCCGCCCCCTCATTGCAGAGAGAGGGAGAGACGGTTACAGGAAAGGAAGACTGCTCTGGGCTGATTCTAGGATCCCCTGGGGGAAGCCATGCCACTCTCTCCTCCACTCTTCAGTCCCCAAATTCTCCCCACCTCAGGGAAGAAGCTACCAGGATGCAAGAGAAAAGGGCCACGGAGGTGGGCTCCAAGACCACCGCCACCTACAGTGATCGGGCACCTACCACGCACCAGGCACTGTTCAAAGTGCCTTAAATACACTAGCTCCTTTGGCCTTCCTGACCACCACGAAGCAGGAACAATCACTACCCCGTTTCCCAGCGAGGAGCGAAGATCAGTGGGGTTCAGTCACTGGCCAAGACCACACAACCAGCAACTGGACTTGCCATGAGTTGGGCCCTGCCGGCTGGCTCGGGACAGGCACCTCAGCCTTGTGCCCGTGAACACAGCCCTGCTTCCAGACTAACAGGCCCTCCGCAGGCCTGGCCCAAGCCTCAGTCCTCTGGCCTAGCTCAGCAGCACTCTGCCAGGTACAGCCAAGGCACTGGCCTGCCCGCAGGGAGCCAGCAATCACCTCAACACAGGTGGGTACACAGGACACTCAGGGATCCCAGGGAGCTGAGGGCTCCCTGGGGGAGCCGGACCCAGGATGGGACCCTCGCTGTGGCAAAGGTGAAGATTCCACCCAGGCATTCCTGTGGCCCTCATCCCCCGCCTCCATCAGCTCCCCAGGCCCCCGCCCTCCCACACCCAGGCCGGAGCTCCAGGATTGCAGCCCTAAAAGGCAGGATCCCAGCCTGAGGAGCCCAGAGGAGGCAGCGCAGAAACTGGCTCTGGCACACCTACCACCCCTCCCCACATCACTCCAACTCCACAGAACCCAGGCACCTCCCCCGGGGAAAGCAAGGTGGGGACAAGTAGGAGGATGGCCAAGGTCACCAGCAAAGGGACAGGCAGGTCCAGGACCCAGCTATGCTGAGGGCCGTCAGCCTTCCACAGTCCTCCCTTCAGGGATGGGAAAGTGCTTCAGGCAGTTTGGGAGCAGGAAAGAGGTGAGGGCTGGGTGTGACCTTGCATGAGGGACAGGGCACCAGGGAGGTGGGCACTGCTGCAGGGCTGGCGGCCCAGCCACCCCACCACTCTCGTTCCACTTGGCTTGGGCCCACACCTTTGCGTGCCTAATAGTTCTGGAAAGCTAAAAGCTAGCCGGCCAGGGAGCCACCAAGCCAGAGGCCACAAAAGGATAGCACTGGGGACAAAGTAAAGGCCAATCCCTCCCCAGCCTCCAAAAACCACTTTCTCCCTCACCCATAGCCGCACCCTTCTGATTTGCTTTCTGCAGAGCCCAGGAACGGGGAGAACTTCCCGTCTTCTCTGTCCTCCACCCCAAACAGATCCCCAGCTGGGCCTCAGTTCCCCTTTCTGGGATCAAAGAGACTGCAGAGACACCAGGAAAGACTTCCTCTTCAGAGGAAACCAGTAGTGGGAGAGGACCTGCCCTCATTGGAGGCAGGAGGTTGGCTGGGGTGACCTGGACTCCTACTCCTTCATCCTCAGGAGACAGGGATCAGTGAGCATCCACAGAACAGAGGACATGGGAGAGGCAGGCCAGAGCAGGAAGGACGGAGCCCAGGGAGGGTCCCAGGCCCACCCCCGGCAGCCCACCTGGACACTCCTAGCAGGAAGCCCAGCTCCCCAGCCTGGACCTGGGGAAAGCTTCCACCGCGCCCCTCGCCTTGCCACTCCGCTCAGTGTCCACCTCAGGGAAAACAGGTTTGGAGAGAGGCCTGGTGGGAGGGGACCTGCTCCTCCCCACCCCCTCCCGAGAGGCCCTTGAGAACAGTGCCCTTGGCCTGTACCCCACACACACACTATTCACACAGCGCTTCGAGCTGTCCTGACAACCCCACAGAATCTACAGGGGTAGAACCCGAGGCTCCCATGAGCCTGCCCCTGGGATCCTGGCATTACGCCTTTGCCCACCATCTCTAGGCAGGCCTGGCGATTCGCCCCTGTCCACAGACACATTGGCAGGAGTTGAGGGTGAGGTCTGTCCCCTCCATGCTACACTGTGTCCCACAGTCCGCTGAACCACTCCAGCCCTGGAGGAGTTAACCAGCAGGGCAAGGCGCGCTGAATAGGAAGACCTCAGAACTCGGCAGGAAGCAGCTGGAGCAGCCCTGGTGGGCAGCTGAGGGATGGGTGCCAAGGAGGGGCACGGTGCAAGGGCAAAGCTTCGGGCTCTCTGTTCCCTAAGTACTGGCAGGGAGAGGGCCCCTGTGTGTCCATGCCCACGCCCCAGGCCAGAGGCCCTGGCTTCCTGATCCCCCTACTGGTGTCAGAGAATTCCCCGACTCCAAGAATCCCAGGACCTCAGCATCCCAAGAGACCTTAAAGGTCACGCCTCTGACCACATCCCAGCTCAGGAATCCTTCCATGCTGTTGTCCAGCCCCGGCTGCACTGCCCCTGGGACAGGACACTCACTACCTTACAAGGCAGCCCCCCAGCCAAAGCTCTTCTCTAATCCCTATTTCCACCTCTGGGCCCCTAACCTCCATTCCTTCAGCCAAACAAAAATCCATTCTGACCTTCTTGCTTTCTGCTCCTGTGTTAGGAGACACAGGACCTGGGGCTCCCAAGCTCCAAGGCCTCAGCCACAGTCCATCAATACCAAAATGACGATCCCAGAATGGTAGCTTCTTCCCTTGCCTGGTATGCACCCAGCCCAACCCACTCCACCGGACCACCAGGATCCAGGTTTAAAATCCCAGGGCACCGCCACCCCCGTGGGACATTCTACACTCCTCCTCTGAGGGAGGTAAAGTAAGAAGAATGGGATGAGGGATGGGGAAGGAAAGCCAGGGGTTTGGAGATTCCCAGACTGCCTCCTCTACCATCCAAGAATCCTTAGTACCTGACCAAAGTACTTGGCTCCCCACCCCAGCTCTGGTAGCCCTGAGGGTCCAGCCGAGAGCCCCCAGCCCACTCCCCTCAGCTCCCTGCCCTTCCTCCATGGGAAGCACAGTCCAGGCCAAGCCTGAGCTGGGATTCCCAACACTGGTCCTATTTAGGGCTTCCCCACCCAACTCTGGCCAGAGGTGCCAGGCCAGAGAGTCTCTCAGTTGCAGCAAGTTTTAAGGTCCTGGGGGAGAGCTGGGGCAGGGGAGACAGGAGCGGCGGCCAGCTGGCAAGGGTAGGAGTGACTTAAGCCCAAGTCTTGGCCACAGTGGTCCCCACCCCACTCTGGACAGCCTCAGGAAGGGGAGGGGGTGCACCCTCCAGGCCCTCCAGTCCACCTCCGCCCTGCAGAACAGAAGGCGCTGCCAGTCTCCAGAGAAGCCCCAAAGACTCTGGAACCCTAGTTTCTAGTCCCCCACTCCTATTCTCGCCCCCCAGTTGCCTTCCTACCCTTCCCACTCCGACTCCTCCCCAGCCAGCACCCATCTGGTCCCCTAGCCCTATCCCAGCCCCCTGCTGGGAGTCAGCCTGGGAGCCCAGCGGGCTTCTCTCTGAACCCCTCAGTCATCCGCTCCCAGTTTCCTCTTCTACAGAGGTCAGTCTAAAAACATCTGGGCAGCCAGTCCTGGCCCTGGTCCTGAATGGGGCTAGAGGGACTGAGATTCGCCCTGTATGGCTTCTCCAGCTGGGGAAGGGGCGCTGGGCAGGGCATCGAGTCAGAGGAGGGGTGGGGGAGGGGGAAGGCAGCTGCCGTGTCTGTTCATTAACCACCTGGATTAGCCATTTCTGCCCAGAGGGGTGAAGAGGGAGTGAGTGGTTGGCTGGGGGAGGGCGGCAGGGGCACTTGTGCCAGGCTATGCCCATGGGCAAAGGGGAACTGGACCCATGCAGAGGGGAGGGGGCTGGGGAGAAGAGCTTTCCACTCTGCCCCTTCCAGCCTGGCAACCCCTTCCCTGCAGCCTTGGTCAGCCTCCGGGAGCAAACAGAGCCCCAAAGAGGACTGTCCCCAAAGCAGTTCCAGTGGATGGCAGGGGAAGACATGAAGAGGAGCAGAGGCCGGTGCCCCTCCCAGGCTCCTCCACCTGTGCAGCCGCGCGCCAGGCAGGCAGGGAGCAGAAGAGAAGTACCCGCATCCTGCCCACCTGACCCGGTCAACTGTCCCTTGCCACTCCCGGCCTCCTCTCAAACAGCCAACGACACCAGCCACTTCCCAGGCGAACAACACTCCTGCCGACTGGCCACTCTTGGCACATGTAGGGACAGCCGCACCCCAGACATCCCTGCCTGAGCCGGGAAACATCTGGAGACAGCGGGCTGACAGGTGAGCTGGAGGGGCGAGCCCAGCCAGGGACATGTGACAGGGTGGGGCGACCTCACCTTCCCTAGTGTACTTCCTGATTGGTGGTCTTGACAGCATCAGTGCCGACAGGCCAGTGGTGCTGGCCAGCTCCATCCCCCTTCTCTCTCTCTCTCACACACTCACACACACACACACACACACGCTCACCTTTCCGGCAGAGGCGCCACTGGGTGGAGCAGGGTCTGGGCCAAGGGGCTGGCAGGACAGGGCGGTGGGCAGTGGCGGGTGGCAGCTGGCTGGCAAGAAGCTGGTTGCCGAAAGGAAGGCGGTGAGTGAGCGTGGTGTCCGGCGGCCGCGGGGCGGGGGAGCCGAGCCGGTCCCAAGGCCACTGCTGGGAGCGACTGAGCGAGCGGAGGGCGCAGCGGCCGGCTCCCTCCCGGCGGCGCACCGCCTCCTTCCCGGAGTCAGCGGGCTGCCCCCCGCCGCGGCCGCGCCTCCTTTAACCCCTGCCGCGCTACCCCAGCTCCGCCGGCGGCCAGGGCGCGACACCTGGACCAGGAAGTTAACCCCTTTTGGCCACCCGCCTAGCAGCTTCCTAGGGACATGGGGGAGGGGCCTGAGGACCTGGGGGACAGGGCTGGGGAAGGGGGCAGGAAGGAATCAGGACACCAGAGAGGTGAAATGGCCCAAGGGCTGCAGGGCTGGGGCTGAGACGGCAAGCAACCTTCAACTTTTGGACAGGACTCAGCTTTGTGGTATTTCCAAGGCACTTGTGACCAGATGCCAGGAATCGCCCTCCTGGACTTGTTTTTTTCTTTAGCTGTCAGTGTGGGACAACAAGCTCTGCTTTTTATCCTGGGCTAAGCTGGGACATTGGTGATTATATATTCAAAAGTGATTTGGACTGAGCTCTAGTTAATGAAATGCATGCTCAATTGTCTTTGAAATGCACCCAAAAAATTAAGATGAACTGATGGAAATGTCATTGTCCCAAGTATCCTTGGAATACTGGTTGCAGGACCCCTGGGGATCCCCAAACCTGCTGACACTCAAGTCCCTTCTATAAAATGAGATAAACCCGCACACATCCTCCATGTGCTTCCGATCACTGCTAGAATCTCACTGAAGCCACCGCGGGGACGCTCATATTCTTACAGCATAAATGCTGGCTAAATAGTGGCAGTACCGTATTATTTAAGGAGCAATAACAAGAAGAGAGTTTTTACACATTCAAGACAATCACGTTTTTTTCTGAATGTTGTCAGTCGGCGTTGGTTAACTGCACGGATGCAGAATCCATGACTCTGGAGGGCCGACTGTATCCCAAAATGTGAGTTGCAGAATCTAGAGACTATCATCCTTTCAACTTTCTATATGTGCAAAATTTTTTGTAATGAAAAATAATGGGGTTACAGTTCTTTGAAAAACTTGGGGGCATCTTACAAACAACAAAAACTGAAGAAGCTGACAAAGATTCTCTTGGAAGGAAAGGGAAAGTCATTTGCCGCTCTCCTACAGTCTGCCAGGCTCTCAAAAGACTCTTGATTCATCTTCAAGTCACTCTTGTTATCCTAGCTGAAGAAGGTGACGTGAGAGTGGTAAGATGACGTGTTGAAGCCCCGACTGGGACAGGCTGGCTGAGGCCCAGCTCCCCACTCAGCCTTCAGGGAGGAAAGACCCCTGTCTTCCCATCTGGGCCTGGCACCACATCTCTGAGCCTCAGTTCCCCCTGCTGGACATTAAGTTTGGATCCAAAGGTGTGAAGATCTTTTCCAGTTCTAACGCTCATGAATTGTATTTATTCTATTTATTTACTTATTTTTTTGGTACTGGGGATTAAACTCAGGGGTACCCTGCCACTGAGCTATATCCTCTGCGCTTTTTATTTTATGTTTGAGACAAGGTCTCACCAAGTTGCCCAGGCTGGCCTCAGTCTTGTTGATCCTCCTGCCTCAGCCTCCAGAGTTGCTGGGATTACAGGTGTGTGCCACCCACCCAGCCATTACTAATTTTATTAATCCAGCCAAACCTTCCCCAGGCTTCAGGCTTCAGTTTTCCCCAGGAGTGAAAGGACAGGGGGAACCCCAAAAAGGCAAAGTTTGGGAGCTCTGGAGCCAGAACCACAGAGAGATATTCAGCACTCTGAAGGGCTTCCCTGCCCCCCAGTCAGTGGACACAAGCTCTTGGGGATGGAAGGGAGGGACACTTCTCAGGGATGTATACCTGGGGAAAGAAGACATCATCCCCTTTCCTCATGCCTTGCCCACCTCCCCACACCTCAGCAAGATGACCTTATCCCCTCCCAGGTAGAAGAAGAGTTCGGGTTCCCAGACCCCAAATTCCAGCATCTCAGAACCTACGGCCTCAAGGGGTCTCAGTCTCAGAGAGTATGGATGTCTTTCCATCTCAGAGATGGAAAGACAAGGAGAAGGATGGACTCAGGGGTCACCTAGCTGGGTGCTCCCTGCCCTGCTGACCAGCCCAAACCCAGTCTCCCACTCACTGGCCCCAACTCTGGGGCCAAGGTGACACCTAATAGTCACATCCTACTTTTCCCCTACCGCCCCCCACCACTGACTAAGAGCCCCTCCCAGGCTTGGTCAGCCCTGGTCAAGTGAGGGGTAGTGGGTTCTGTGTCAATTTCAGCTCTGTTCCCTCGAGAGGTGGGCGGGGCCATAAGCTCTAACTCTAGAGTTCCACCCACCCTCAGGTCCCCAGAGCAACAGAATGAGCCACCCTCCCCATCTCCTCCTTCCCATCCACACCGGTATTTTCCTGACTCACATCAAAAAGTCCACAGCTCCCCACTGCCCACCACATCCAGTCTCAGCTACAAACAGAACATTCCAGGAGTTCTGTGGCAGCCCCTGCCTCTGGAACCTTCTCTCCCCGCATCCAACCTTGACTTCCATGCCTTCTCATCACACCGTTCCCTCTGCTCCCTATCAGCATCCGGGGCTCCATTCCAAAGCTTCGTGCTCCTGGGAGCCTTCTCCAACTGCACCACTGGGTTGGCACTGCCCCCGACACCCCAGCTCAATCTCCAGTGCTGTGATGCACCGTCGGCTGGGTGCCCGTCTGTATCTCCCACTTGTTGAGCAATGAAAACTTTATCCATGCCTCTCTTTCCCCTTTCCTTCCTCATCAGCACCTAACATAAGGTGGAAACAGTAGATGCACAATAAATGTGGAATGAAGGAATGGTGCAGGAGTGGCCAGGCAGAGGATTGGTTAGTAACTGGATAAAAGAGCATTTTTAAAAACCTCCTATTGCACAAGGCGAGAACAGACGTTTATCTTTGAAGCCATATAATTGCAAGCCAAAAAAAAAATGTTGTTTTTTTTTTTTTTTCCGCTAGCTTGGGAACCATCAGAGTGATGTAGGAAGTCCCAGAGGCATCCCAGCTTCTGCAGGTCTGTGGTAGATCTGGGGGGCCTCAGGGTCACCCTCCTCCAGCTGCCCTCGGGAGCCTTTGGAGGTTCACTCTCCACCCCAACATCACCCCCTCTTTGCCAACATAGACAGAACCACAAACTCAGCAGCTCCTGACAAGCCACCCTGAGGGAGCAAAATGCTAGAGGACTTCTGAGAAAAAGAGCACTTTCCTCCTTGTTCCCAGGGCTGTCTCCACAGCCCGTCACCATCTCTACCACCAGCTCCGGCACTCATGTGTGAACACACACACACACACACACACACACACACCACAGAGGATCGCTTTCTAAGAAGTTTGCGCTCCGCTTCCCATTCCTTGTCCACACCAGCCTCCCTCCTCCCCAGCTCCAGGAGGAACCCCAGTTCCCACCCGCACCCCTCACACCAGCCCACGCCCTTCCCACCCCTCCCTCCCTCCCTCCAGCCCCAAGTGCAGGACTGCACATCTGGTTCCAGTTGTGGTCAGTCCATTCAGGGTAGGCCTGGGGGTTCCCAGAAAACTGAAGAACACCCGTGTTGGCGCCCAGTGGAGCCGGGGGACAGAGGATGGGAGGAGGGGGTCGAGGGTCTGCAGGGAGAGGGGGCGGCAAGCGGTGAGGGGACCAGAACCCAGAGGAGATGGCCGTGCCTGGCTTCTGGCAGGGCTCAGTGAAGGCTTGTTAGCCGAGACAGAGGCTGCAGAAACAGGCGACAGGAAAGGCAGGAGCCCAGAGAACAAGACAAAGAGGGTCAGAAACAGACCCAGAGGAGAAGAAGGAGCTGGGGAAGCCATGAGCCACAGAGAGGCCATTGAGAGGAGCGGAGGAATGAATGGTGCTGTCGGGGCCAGGTGCTGAGTTAGGCGCTTCATGGAAGGGGGGGACATAACAGAGCAGGGGACAAAGGACACAGAGAAGCAAAAGAATAGGGCAAGAATAAAGTCCAGAGAAAGACACGGCCCAGGGGCGTCGAGTCCAGTTTCCCTGGCCTCTCAGCCCTGCACCTGGGTGGTCGGGGATGGACAAGAGTCGTGGGTCACTGGAGTGCCCTCCTGTGCCCCTCACTGGGAGCCCACCTGCACCCAGCCTTTCCAGAGCTACTTCCATGCAAGTCCCCACGAGGAACTGGAAGTGGCCAGGCTTTCTACCTGTCCCAGCCTCAGAGATGTCAGAGCGGTGAAGTCACATCACGGAGCGGAGCGGCTGGTCAAAGGGATCCAAATCCTCCAACTCAAGTCAGGACACAACGGCAAAATCTGGTTCCCAGCTCTCCCTCTGGAGGGTGTGATGTCATGTGAGCCCATGGTCACAGGGTCAGACCAAAGTGCCGGGCAGGGAGCGCCAGCTTCCCAGATCTAACAGTGATGGGGATGGGTGCTGGGGGGCGGGGTTCCAGTTTCAGGAGCTTCCCCCTCTAGCCTTCCTCCCCTTCACCCCAAAGAGGGCCAGTCCCAAGGGGAGGGGCCGAGTGGATGGCCCTGCTGGGCTCCCAGGGTCACCCTAGGCGTTGGTCAACAGCTATGCATTGGAGGCGACCCCTCCCCTAAGCCCATGCCCCTCCCTCTGCAGTGGGCTGTCTGCCAGGATGTTCTCATCTCAGGGCCGCCCGCCCACCCGCCCACCCGGCCCTGTGGAAGCCCCCTTGCTAGGGTTCCCTCCAGAACTGACCCCAGAAGCCACACCCACACTGTGACCTGAAGAGCCACCCCTCTCTCCCTCCTGGTTTCTCACCTATTTATCATCCTTAAAGCTCAGGTGAAGTCCCCATCCTCTATTTGCATCTCATCTGCATGTATTTGCATAACCTCAGCCTACAGAACTGAGCATGCTTCCCCAGGGAGGGAGACGGGAGACGGGCTAGGTCTCCCCCATCCCAGCTTCGGCTCTGACGGAGGGGGGGGGGTGGCCTGCTGAGGGAAGCAACTGCCAGCAGCTTCTCTCTGGGTGCACTCAGGCCCCTCCCTCCGCTGACCCTGCCTCAGTCCTCAGGTAGGAGCTGACACTGGAATCCAGCCCCAAGAGCCCTGGGGCCTTCATGACTGGCAGGTCAGACTCAGGCCCTCCTCACTTCAGTCTCCTCTCCTGACAGCCTCTGGTGACCTCCAAGTTTCCTAGGAGATTCCCAGAAACTCGTTTCTAGGTGGACATCGGTCCTTGGCAGAGAGTCACTGCTGGGGTCTGGACACAGAACCCTCACCTCCCCTGAAAGTTCAATTTCAAAGCTGGGAGGACCCTGGGGACTTAGCTGCCTCCAGGGCAGGACTCCTCTTGGGCCGCCCCTCCCTTCCTTTCCTACAAAGACCACCTGCTTCAGCCTGGATCCTTCCAAGGAGCCAGATCCCTCCCTCACAGGGCCGCATGCACCCTCCTAACCCCGTTATGATAAGGTTCCTAGACGGAGCGATCGGGGAATCCCCCAGACCCAGCTTATCTGGATTTCAGGAAGGCGTTGGCAGGATCAGTGATGAAATTCTTGGAGACAAGATAGAAAACGGAGTGGATTCCTAGCCAGCAAGCAAAGGGGTGTTGATTAATAGATCAATGTCAACTTCCTGACTTGCCAAAGGGCTCTGTCCTCTGCCCTGGCTTGTTCAACATAGTTATCAGTAATGTAGGTGAAGATGTAGAGGAGAGCTTCCCGGGCACACAAAGGGAAAGAAGCAGGTTAAGACTCAACCGAGGCAAAATGCAAGACTGACTTTATACATGTGCTGCGATTACCAAGGGAACATTCCTCTTGGGGTAATGTCCTAAACTACAGTTCAAAAGTCATAAGAAACATGAATTACCAATAGTCAATTCAGGGAAAGTTCTAAGATTCAGAGGAAACAGAAATTCGGTTTAGCTAACAATAGAATATGGCTGACCCCAAAAGGCACAAGTACTTTGGGTTGTGTTAATAGAAGCATATAATCTAGACCACATGAGGTGAAAATTCCATTCTACTGCATACTGTTCAGACATCATCAGAAAGGTCAGGTTCTCTTTTATACCCATAAACCAAATGCATCCAGAGGAGGACATCAGTAGAAAATAAATATTTGATGAATAAAAGCATAAAAAAGATTTTTAAAATGGACTCAATTTTGATCTCAGATGATAAAGAAAAGACACAACAGGCATCATTAAAGTCTGGAAAAACCATCTTGGAAGGTGAGCCAGGGCAAACTGCACTGCCCACACCTCCCTGTCTCGCTGCCCCTTCGTCTGTGAACTCCCAGGAGCCTGGGACCGTTCCTGCCCATCTCGGAAGGGCCAGGAGGCAGAAGCAGCCGGGAGCAGCTGCTGGAGATGGGACAGCATTCAGACAGGGCCAGGCGCATGGGCACTGGCCAGTGGGGAGCGTGCTGGCCACACAACCAGAGCTGACCTTTAGCCAAGCCGGCTGCTGGGCTGGGAAGGGGAGGAGGCCGGGCTGGTGGCTGAACATTCACCCACATGCTGTCCCAGGCAGACTGGCCACCACCGGGCCTCCCCTGACTGCCACTGCCCTGTGTTCTAGGGCGCCGCTGGCCCAGTGCAGGCTTCTGGGGCCCTCCCTGCTCCTCCCCCACTGCCTGCCCTCCCCGTATGGCCTGCCCCTTCCTACCTCCAGGACATCTGCTTCCCTTCCCCGCCCTCCTCAGCCTGGCTCTGTGTCCCTGTCCCCTGCCCGTTCTCCTGTGCTCCCAGCGACAAGTGTGGACGGTCCCCTCCGGGCACCCTCACCCTCTCGGCAGCTTTGGCTGGACAGTACTTTCCGTCTGAAGCAGCTGCAGACTTCTGTTCCCCCCGTAAATAGCAGTGATCCTTTGGCTCCACTTTGAAATGGGGTGCTATCCCTCCCGAGGCATGAGAATCAGAGAAACCTGACCCCTTCCGACCGAGCCCAGGAGTAGAGGGAACACAATCCAGGCACTGGAGTTGTGTGGACCATGTCAAAAGCCAGGCCACACTACTCACTGGCTGTGTGATCTCCGGCAAGTTACTTAACTGCTCTGAGCATTGAGTGCAGGTCTGGCCCACATCAACCTCCCACAAGTGTTAGCTATCTCCAGGTTCTCCTTCAAAGATGCCATCACCACATCCATCCCGGAGTCCCGATTCATTTCTCTCACCCCAGTATCTCTTTGGTGCTGTTTAATAAATGCTCAAATTGATTGAGTGCTTCCTGGTGCCGGCATTAGAGCTTTGTGGGTATTTCATTCCTTCTAACCCTCCTGACAATCCTCCTGCTCTTGACCATGATTAACCCCACTTGAAAGATGAGGAGACTGTAGTTCGAGGCATCGCTATGATGGCTGTTCCTCCCCTGACCAAGGCAGCAGCATCAGGTGGTGGATCCCGGGCAGTGCCAGGACGTGGACAGTACCCACCCCTCCTTGGGCCCACTGCCCCCTCCACCAAGGCAGCTCCCCGCTGGGTGCAAAGCTGCTTCCTGGGGTCCTCACTCCTGCCTCGGAAAACAAACCCCTTCAAAGCTTTATCAAAAATCACCCCCACACGCTCCCTGTGCATGGTGGCTTCGCAGGGTGAGCATCCCCAGTGGCCCGCAGCTTCTGGATCCTTCCGCACTCCAGTGCTCAGGGGCCTCTGGCTGGGATCTTTTCCCCTATTCCTTGCACAGGCTCTCTGAGTGCCTGCAGCAGGCCAGGCCCCGCGTGGCCGGGCAGGTGAACAGGAGCGGGCAGCAGAAGCCCCTGCCTGCTAGGGGCATGCGGTCCCAAAAGGGGGACGGGGACGCTGAAGGCACCCACACGAAGGAGCAAAGGCACTGGGAGTGAGCCAGCGGGATCACTTAGGCAGCTAATGTGCGCCGACCGCGCCCCGGGCCTCCCGGGAGCCGAGTGTCCGCCAGCCTCCCCAGCGCGCGGCCAGGGCGTGGATGCTATTCTAGCCCTGCTTCCTACCGTGGGGACAGGGGAGGTGAGGCCACTTGCCCCAAGTCAATAACAACCATACGGCCAACAAGTAGCGGTGATAGATTTGGTCACAGGTCCTCACTCTTAGCCGCCTGCCACTTTACCTCCAGGGAGTTTGGGGTTCCCCAGGACCCAGCTCCCAACTAACACCCACCCTGACGTGCACACACACCAGCAGCAGCTGGCCCTGCCGATGTCAGTGGCGGGGGGCTGGCGGTGTCCAAACTCAGGACTCCCAGCTCCTTCTTCCCCTTGGAAGACTTGAATGTCATCTTCAGACGTCCTTCTTACCCCCTTGGGCTTCAAGGTGTCTGCGGGGGGCGTCTAAAAAGGCTGGCTGGTGGCCACACCCTCGCAGCAGGGACACAGCTCCTGGTTTCACTGATGGGACAGGGATGGAGCAAGAGGGACCCCACCCCAGCCTATTCCCAGGGTCAACCAATCAGGGCTCAGGGGTTGACCGACCCAACCCCTCCTCAAGGTGAAATAGCAAATGAGGCCCAGGGAGGACAAGCAGAGTCCCAGGGTCACCATGGGGTGGGGCTCAATGGTGCTGAGCCAGAAGCAGGTCCCTGGCTCCCAGCCCAGTGCTCTGGTTCCTAGGAGAGGGGTGCTGGCCTGATTCACCCGGGATAGAAGCAGGACCTTGCCTCAGCTCCTAATGCCCAAGAGCAAGGACAGTGTGGCCCAGGCCCCTGGGGTGGTAGGGACCCACGGGGCCTGGGTAGAGGATGCTCAGGTACCAGAGGCAGGGCGGTCCTGCCACCCCGTGAGGACCAGAGCGGAGGCTGGGGCAGGAGGAGTGGGCATAGCCAGGGGCCACGCTGCAGCCTCCTTGGGCGCTGCTCCCCAGGGACCCCGAGGGTGGCTGTTCTCTTGGAACACTGTGTTCAGGCCGTGAGTCTTGGCTCAAGCTCTGCCCTGGCAAATCTCCAGCTGCTGTTTAATAATGTACAACCAACCAGCCATTAACTGCAGATTTCAATAGGAAAAGAGAGAGAGAGAGAGAGAGAGAGAGAGAGAGAGAGAGAGAGAACAAGTTTGGTGGTTGTTTTTGTTGTTGTTGGGGTTTTTCCCCTTCCGGGTGGTTGGTGAAAAACAAGCCTTCTCTGGTCAGACTCCAGGGCAAGGGATCCTGGCAGCTTCCACCTGCCTTTGCCCACCCGATACACCCAGGCGCCAAGTGCCCGCTCCCACCTCCACTCCCCCGGGAACACCCTGCGTCTGCTCGCCTGTGCTGGCCAGGCAGGGAGAGGGCAGAGATGCCCACCTCTGAGCACGCCCAGCGCTTCCTAGGAATTCCACCAGGTCTGGCCAGAGTCAGCGCAGGGTGCAGTGGCCAGTTCTAGCCTGGACTGGGCGAAGGAGCCGGGACACGGGGGCCTGCCCCCAAGGTCCCTGTGCTGCACTTTTTTCCATGTGAGGGTTAGGATTTGCAGGAGGATCGCAGAGAGCAGTGAGAGCCAGGCGTTTCCTGCATGCTGAGCCGGACAGTCCCAGGCTGTCTGTAGAGGCGACCCTGGAAGCAGCCTATTTTGTATTTTATTTAGAGACACTGAGTTGCTTAGTGCCTCGTCGTTGCTGAGGCTGGCTTTGAACTCATGATCCTCCTGTCTCAGCCTCCTGAGCTGCTGGGATTACAGGCATGTACCACCGTGCCTGGCTCTGCCTACCCTCCAGCCTGGCAGGGTGCTGCTGCCCCAGAAACCCAAGGCCAGGAGTCAGCACCTGGACTCTCATGGCTCTGCGCTGGGTCCCTGGTAATCCTGGGCCAGTCTTGCCCTCTCTGAGCCTCCATCTCATTGCTGGGAGCTGGGTGCCCCCCATCCTGCCCAGGGATCAAAGCCAGAAAGGAGGCAGGAGGCAGGAGCAGGGCAGGGGCAGGGACCACATGGAAGTGATGATGGTGACGGTAGTGAGGTGGATGCTGCCGCTGTCCCCATCTGAAGCTCAGGGTGGGCTCCAGGTCGTGTTTCCCTCTCTTCCTATAATTCTGACTGGCAGGAACTATTACTATCACTATGGCAGAGAAGAGGAAACTGAGCCTTGGACGGGGTCAGCGCTTGCCCAAGGTCACAAGGCTGGAGAGTGACCAGCTGCCTGCGCTCAGGGCTCTCATCACCTGCCTTAGAGGCTCCAGTCAAGGGCGCAGCCACAGTGCTGGCAGCCCCTCCTGCCCGACCGCACCTCCCGGCCTGCGGTCCTCTCTCCTGCCTCCCAGCCCCCGGCCTCTCGTGGCACTTTAGAGAGGTCCTCTGCTTCCCTTGGTCCTTTACTTCCCTCTGTCCGTTAGGACCCCCAAGCCAGGGCTCACACAGCCACAGCCATACACCCACCACACGCTTACCCTTACACACACTCAGACACGCGAGCAGAGGGACCCACGTGCTACACCCAGCACATGCACTTAAACCCCCTCACACGCATACGGCTGCAGGCCCAGGCATGATCCGAGGTGTTTACACACACACACACACACACACACACACACGCACGCACCTCTGTACACGTGATCTCATGCGTAAGTCCCAAAGATCTAGTATCATTACTAATTATTTTTGGT